>CAKAOJ020000407.1:0-441865 GCA_916701645.2 Sebastolobus alascanus
AAAGGGATAGTATAGTCTGTCGATTAATTTGGAAAAAAAACTCAGTTTAAAAATTTTGAAAATTTTCAGAAAAAGTCATATATGCATGTCGAAAATATTCGTAAAAAAATGTCATAGTATAGAATGTCGAAAATTTTCATGAAAAAAGGCATAGTATAGTCTGACGATTAATTTGGTGGAAAAAAAACTCAGTTTAAAATTTCGTCAATTTTCAAAAAAGTCATGCTATAGTATGACTTTTCATGAAAATTGATGAAATTTTAAACTGAGTTTTTTTTCCACCAAATTAATCGACAGACTATACTATGCCTTTTTTCATGAAAAATTCTCGACATTCTATACTATGACATTTTTTTACGAATATTTTCGAAAATTTTCATGACAAAAGTCATACTATAGCATGTCGAAAATATTCGTAAAAAAATGTCATAGTATAGAATGTCGAAAATTTTCATGAAAAAAGGCATAGTATAGTCTGTCGATTAATTTGGTGGAAAAAAAAACTCAGTTTAAAATTTCGTCAATTTTCAAGAAAAAAGTCATACTATGCATGTCAAAAATATTCGTAAAAAATGTCATAGTATAGAATGTCGAAAATTATTCATGAAAAAAGGCATAGTATAGTCTGTCGATTAATTTGGTGGAAAAAAAACTCAGTTTTAAAATTTCGTCAATTTCAAAAAAGTCATGCTATAGTATGACTTTTCATGAAATTGATGAAATTTTAAACCTGAGTTTTTTTTTCCACCAAATTAATCGACAGACTATACTATGCCTTTTTTTCATCATGAAAAGAGTCATACTATAGCATGTCGAAAATATTCGTAAAAAATGTCATAGTTATAGAATGTCGAAAAATTTTCATGAAAAAAGGCATAGTATAGTCTGGCGATTAATTGGTGGCAAAAAAAACTCAGTTTAAAATTTCGACATTTTCATGAAAAAAGTCATACTATAGCATGTCAAAAATATTCGTAAAAAAATGTCATAGTATAGAATGTCGAAAATTTTCATGAAAAAAGGCATAGTATAGTCTGTCGATTAATTTGGTGGAAAAAAAACTCAGTTTAAAATTTCGTCAATTTTCAAAAAAGTCATGCTATAGTATGACTTTTCATGAAAATTGATGAAATTTTAAACTGAGTTTTTTTTCCACCAAATTAATCGACAGACTATACTATGCCTTTTTTCATGAAAATTTTCGACATTCTATACTATGACATTTTTTTACGAATATTTTCGAAAATTTTCATGAAAAAAGTCATACTATAAAATGTCGAAAATATTTGTAAAAAAATGTCATAGTATAGAATGTCGAAAATTTTCATGAAAAAAGGCATAGTATAGTCTGTCGATTAATTTGGTGGAAAAAAAACTCAGTTTAAAATTTCGTCAATTTTCAAAAAAGTCATGCTATAGTATGACTTTTCATGAAAATTGATGAAATTTTAAACTGAGTTTTTTTTCCACCAAATTAATCGACAGACTATACTATGCCTTTTTTCATGAAAATTCTCGACATTCTATACTATGACATTTTTTTACGAATATTTTCGAAAATTTTCATGAAAAAAGTCATACTATAGCATGTCGAAAATATTCGTAAAAAAATGTCATAGTATAGAATGTCGAAAATTTTCATGAAAAAAGGCATAGTATAGTCTGTCGATTAATTTGGTGGAAAAAAAACTCAGTTTAAAATTTCGAAAATTTTCAAGAAAAAAGTCATACTATAGCATGTCGAAAATATTCGTAAAAAAATAGTCTGTCGATTAATTTGGTGGAAAAAAAACTCAGTTTAAAATTTCGTCAATTTTCAAAAAAGTCATGCTATAGTATGACTTTTCATGAAAATTGATGAAATTTTAAACTGAGTTTTTTTTCCACCAAATTAATCGACAGACTATACTATGCCTTTTTTCATAAAAATTTTCGACATTCTATACTATGACATTTTTTTACGAATATTTTCGAAAATTTTCATGAAAAAAGTCATACTATAGCATGTCGAAAATATTCGTAAAAAAATGTCATAGTATAGAATGTCGAAAATTTTCATGAAAAAAGGCATAGTATAGTCTGTCGATTAATTTGGTGGAAAAAAAACTGAGTTTAAAATTTCGTCAATTTTCAAGAAAAAAGTCATACTATAGCATGTCAAAAATATTCGTAAAAAAATGTCATAGTATAGAATGTCGAAAATTTTCATGAAAAAAGGCATAGTATAGTCTGTCGATTAATTTGGTGGAAAAAAAACTCAGTTTAAAATTTCGTCAATTTTCAAAAAAGTCATGCTATAGTATGACTTTTCATGAAAATTGATGAAATTTTAAACTGAGTTTTTTTTCCACCAAATTAATCGACAGACTATACTATGCCTTTTTTCATGAAAATCTTCAACATTCTATACTATGACATTTTTTTACGAATATTTTCGAAAATTTTCATGACAAAAGTCATACTATAGCATGTCGAAAATATTCGTAAAAAAATGTCATAGTATAGAATGTCGAACATTTTCATGAAAAAAGGCATAGTATAGTCTGTCGATTAATTTGGTGGAAAAAAAACTCAGTTTAAAATTTCGAAAATTTTCAAGAAAAAAGTCATACTATAGCATGTCGAAAATATTCGTAAAAAAATGTCATAGTATAGAATGTCGAAAATTTTCATGAAAAAAGGCATAGTATAGTCTGTCGATTAATTTGGTGGAAAAAAAACTCAGTTTAAAATTTCGTCAATTTTCAAAAAAGTCATGCTATAGTATGACTTTTCATGAAAATTGATGAAATTTTAAACTGAGTTTTTTTTCCACCAAATTAATCGTCAGAGTATACTATGGCTTTTTTCATAAAAATTTTCGACATTCTATACTATGACATTTTTTTACGAATATTTTCGAAAATTTTCATGAAAAAAGTCATACTATAGCATGTCGAAAATATTCGTAAAAAAATGTCATAGTATAGAATGTCGAAAATTTTCATGAAAAAAGGCATAGTATAGTCTGTCGATTAATTTGGTGGAAAAAAAACTCAGTTTAAAATTTCGTCAATTTTCAAGAAAAAAGTCATACTATAGCATGTCGAAAATATTCGTAAAAAAATGTCATAGTATAGAATGTCGAAAATTTTCATGAAAAAAGGCATAGTATAGTCTGTCAATTAATTTGGTGGAAAAAAAACTCAGTTTAAAATTTCGAAAATTTTCAAGAAAAAAGTCATACTATAGCATGTCGAAAATATTCGTAAAAAAATGTCATAGTATAGAATGTCGAAAATTTTCATGAAAAAAGGCATAGTATAGTCTGTCGATTAATTTGGGGGGAAAAAAACTCAGTTTAAAATTTCATCAATTTTCATGAAAAGTCATACTATAGCATGACTTTTTTGAAAATTGACGAAATTTTAAACTGAGTTTTTTTTCCACCAAATTAATCGACAGACTATACTATGCCTTTTTTCATGAAAATTCTCGACATTCTATACTATGACATTTTTTTACGAATATTTTCGAAAATTTTCATGACAAAAGTCATACTATAGCATGTCGAAAATATTCGTAAAAAAATGTCATAGTATAGAATGTCGAAAATTTTCATGAAAAAAGGCATAGTATAGTCTGTCGATTAATTTGGTGGAAAAAAAACTCAGTTTAAAATTTCGAAAATTTTCAAGAAAAAAGTCATACTATAGCATGTCGAAAATATTCGTAAAAAAATGTCATAGTATAGAATGTCGAAAATTTTCATGAAAAAAGGCATAGTATAGTCTGTCGATTAATTTGGTGGAAAAAAAACTCAGTTTAAAATTTCGTCAATTTTCAAAAAAGTCATGCTATAGTATGACTTTTCATGAAAATTGATGAAATTTTAAACTGAGTTTTTTTTCCACCAAATTAATCGACAGACTATACTATGCCTTTTTTCATGAAAATTCTCGACATTCTATACTATGACATTTTTTTACGAATATTTTTGAAAATTTTCATGAAAAAAGTCATACTATAAAATGTCGAAAATATTCGTAAAAAAATGTCATAGTATAGAATGTCGAAAATGTTCATGAAAAAAGGCATAGTATAGTCTGTCGATTAATTTGGTGGAAAAAAAACTCAGTTTAAAATTTCGTCAATTTTCAAAAAAGTCATGCTATAGTATGACTTTTCATGAAAATTGATGAAATTTTAAACTGAGTTTTTTTTCCACCAAATTAATCGACAGACTATACTATGCCTTTTTCATGAAAATTCTCGACATTCTATACTATGACATTTTTTTACGAATATTTTCGAAAATTTTCATGACAAAAGTCATACTATAGCATGTCGAAAATATTCGTAAAAAAATGTCATAGTATAGAATGTCGAACATTTTCATGAAAAAAGGCATAGTATAGTCTGTCGATTAATTTGGTGGAAAAAAAACTCAGTTTAAAATTTCGAAAATTTTCAAGAAAAAAGTCATACTATAGCATGTCGAAAATATTCGTAAAAAAATGTCATAGTATAGAATGTCGAAAATTTTCATGAAAAAAGGCATAGTATAGTCTGTCGATTAATTTGGTGGAAAAAAAACTCAGTTTAAAATTTCGTCAATTTTCAAAAAAGTCATGCTATAGTATGACTTTTCATGAAAATTGATGAAATTTTAAACTGAGTTTTTTTTCCACCAAATTAATCGACAGACTATACTATGCCTTTTTTCATAAAAATTTTCGACATTCTATGCTATGACATTTTTTTACGAATATTTTCGAAAATTTTCATGAAAAAAGTCATACTATAGCATGTCGAAAATATTCGTCAAAAAATGTCATAGTATAGAATGTCGAAAATTTTCATGAAAAAAGGCATAGTATAGTCTGTTGATTAATTTGGTGGAAAAAAAACTCAGTTTAAAATTTCGTCAATTTTCAAGAAAAAAGTCATACTATAGCATGTCGAAAATATTCGTAAAAAAATGTCATAGTATAGAATGTCGAAAATTTTCATGAAAAAAGGCATAGTATAGTCTGTCAATTAATTTGGTGGAAAAAAAACTCAGTTTAAAATTTCGAAAATTTTCAAGAAAAAAGTCATACTATAGCATGTCAAAAATATTCGTAAAAAAATGTCATAGTATAGAATGTCGAAAATTTTCATGAAAAAAGGCATAGTATAGTCTGTCGATTAATTTGGTGGAAAAAAAACTCAGTTTAAAATTTCGTCAATTTTCAAAAAAGTCATGCTATAGTATGACTTTTCATGAAAATTGATGAAATTTTAAACTGAGTTTTTTTACCACCAAATTAATCGACAGACTATACTATGCCTTTTTTCATGAAAATTCTCGACATTCTATACTATGACAATTTTTTACGAATATTTTTGAAAATTTTCATGAAAAAAGTCATACTATAAAATGTCGAAAATATTCGTAAAAAAATGTCATAGTATAGAATGTCGAAAATGTTCATGAAAAAAGGCATAGTATAGTCTGTCGATTAATTTGGTGGAAAAAAAACTCAGTTTAAAATTTCGTCAATTTTCAAAAAAGTCATGCTATAGTATGACTTTTCATGAAAATTGATGAAATTTTAAACTGAGTTTTTTTTCCACCAAATTAATCGACAGACTATACTATGCCTTTTTCATGAAAATTCTCGACATTCTATACTATGACATTTTTTTACGAATATTTTCGAAAATTTTCATGACAAAAGTCATACTATAGCATGTCGAAAATATTCGTAAAAAAATGTCATAGTATAGAATGTCGAACATTTTCATGAAAAAAGGCATAGTATAGTCTGTCGATTAATTTGGTGGAAAAAAAACTCAGTTTAAAATTTCGAAAATTTTCAAGAAAAAAGTCATACTATAGCATGTCGAAAATATTCGTAAAAAAATGTCATAGTATAGAATGTCGAAAATTTTCATGAAAAAAGGCATAGTATAGTCTGTCGATTAATTTGGTGGAAAAAAAACTCAGTTTAAAATTTCGTCAATTTTCAAAAAAGTCATGCTATAGTATGACTTTTCATGAAAATTGATGAAATTTTAAACTGTTTTTTTCCACCAAATTAATCGACAGACTATACTATGCCTTTTTTCATGAAAATTTTCGACATTCTATGCTATGACATTTTTTTACGAATATTTTCGAAAATTTTCATGAAAAAAGTCATACTATAGCATGTCGAAAATATTCGTAAAAAAATGTCATAGTATAGAATGTCGAAAATTTTCATGAAAAAAGGCATAGTATAGTCTGTTGATTAATTTGGTGGAAAAAAAACTCAGTTTAAAATTTCGTCAATTTTCAAGAAAAAAGTCATACTATAGCATGTCAAAAATATTCGTAAAAAAATGTCATAGTATAGAATGTCGAAAATTTTCATGAAAAAAGGCATAGTATAGTCTGTCGATTAATTTGGTGGAAAAAAAACTCAGTTTAAAATTTCGTCAATTTTCAAAAAAGTCATGCTATAGTATGACTTTTCATGAAAATTGATGAAATTTTAAACTGAGTTTTTTTTCCACCAAATTAATCGACAGACTATACTATGCCTTTTTTCATGAAAATTTTCGACATTCTATACTATGACATTTTTTTACGAATATTTTCGAAAATTTTCATGAAAAAAGTCATACTATAGCATGTCGAAAATATTCGTAAAAAAATGTCATAGTATAGAATGTCGAAAATTTTCATGAAAAAAGGCATAGTATAGTCTGTCGATTAATTTGGTGGAAAAAAAACTCAGTTTAAAATTTCGTCAATTTTCAAAAAAGTCATGCTATAGTATGACTTTTCATGAAAATTGATGAAATTTTAAACTGAGTTTTTTTTCCACCAAATTAATCGACAGACTATACTATGCCTTTTTTCATAAAAATTTTCGACATTCTAGACTATGACATTTTTTTACGAATATTTTCGAAAATTTTCATGAAAAAAGTCATACTATAGCATGTCGAAAATATTCGTAAAAAAATTTCATAGTATAGAATGTCGAAAATTTTCATGAAAAAAGGCATAGTATAGTCTGTCGATTAATTTGGTGGAAAAAAAACTCAGTTTAAAATTTCGTCAATTTTCATGAAAAAAGTCATACTATAGCATGTCAAAAATATTCGTAAAAAAATGTCATAGTATAGAATGTCGAAAATTTTCATGAAAAAAGGCATAGTATAGTCTGTCGATTAATTTGGTGGAAAAAAAACTCAGTTTAAAATTTCGTCAATTTTCAAAAAAGTCATGCTATAGTATGACTTTTCATGAAAATTGATGAAATTTTAAACTGAGTTTTTTTTCCACCAAATTAATCGACAGACTATACTATGCCTTTTTTCATGAAAATTTTCGACATTCTATACTATGACATTTTTTTACGAATATTTTCGAAAATTTTCATGAAAAAAGTCATACTATAAAATGTCGAAAATATTTGTAAAAAAATGTCATAGTATAGAATGTCGAAAATTTTCATGAAAAAAGGCATAGTATAGTCTGACGATTAATTTGGTGGAAAAAAAACTCAGTTTAAAATTTCGTCAATTTTCAAAAAAGTCATGCTATAGTATGACTTTTCATGAAAATAGAAAAGTCATACTATAGCATGTCAAAATATTCGTAAAAAATGTCATAGTATAGAATGTCGAAAATTTTCATGAAAAAAGGCATAGTATAGTCTGTCGATTAATTTGGTGGAAAAAAAACTCAGTTTAAAATTTCGTCAATTTTCAAAAAAGTCATGCTATAGTATGACTTTTCATGAAAATTGATGAAATTTTAAACTGAGTTTTTTTTCCACCAAATGAATCGACAGACTATACTATGCCTTTTTTCATGAAAATTTTCGACATTCTATACTATGACATTTTTTTACGAATATTTTCGAAAATTTTCATGAAAAAAGTCATACTATAAAATGTCGAAAATATTTGTAAAAAAATGTCATAGTATAGAATGTCGAAAATTTTCATGAAAAAAGGCATAGTATAGTCTGTCGATTCATGTGGTGGAAAAAAAACTCAGTTTAAAATTTCGTCAATTTTCAAAAAAGTCATGCTATAGTATGACTTTTCATGAAATTTCATGAAATTTTAAACTGAGTTTTTTTTCCACCAAATTAATCGACAGACTATACTATGCCTTTTTTCATGAAAATTTTCGACATTCTATACTATGACATTTTTTTACGAATATTTTCGAAAATTTTCATGAAAAAAGTCATACTATAGCATGTCGAAAATATTCGTAAAAAAATGTCATAGTATAGAATGTCGAAAATTTTCATGAAAAAAGGCATAGTATAGTCTGTCGATTAATTTGGTGGAAAAAAAACTCAGTTTAAAATTTCTCAATTTTCAAAAAAGTCATGCTATAGTATGACTTTTCATGAAAATTGATGAAATTTTAAACTGAGTTTTTTTTCCACCAAATTAATCGACAGACTATACTATGCCTTTTTTCATGAAAATGTTCGATATTCTATACTATGACATTTTTTTACAAATATTTTCGAAAATGTTCATGAAAAAAGTCATACTATAGCATGTCGAAAATATTCGTAAAAAAATGTCATAGTATAGAATGTCGAAAATTTTCATGAAAAAAGGCATAGTATAGTCTGTCGATTAATTTGGTGGAAAAAAAACTCAGTTTAAAATTTCGTCAATTTTCAAAAAAGTCATGCTATTATAGTATGACTTTTCATGAAAATTGATGAAATTTTAAACTGAGTTTTTTTTCCACCAAATTAATCGACAGACTATACTATGCCTTTTTTCATGAAAATTTTCAACATTCTATACTATGACATTTTTTTACGAATATTTTCGAAAATTTTCATGAAAAAAGTCATACTATAAAATGTCGAAAATATTCGTAAAAAAATGTCATAGTATAGAATGTCGAAAATTTTCATGAAAAAAGGCATAGTATAGTCTGTCGATTAATTTGGTGGAAAAAAAACTCAGTTTAAAATTTCGTCAATTTTCAAAAAAGTCATGCTATAGTATGACTTTTCATGAAAATTGATGAAATTTTAAACTGAGTTTTTTTTCCACCAAATTAATCGACAGACTATACTATGCCTTTTTTCATGAAAATTCTCGACATTCTATACTATGACATTTTTTTACGAATATTTTCGAAAATTTTCATGAAAAAAGTCATACTATAGCATGTCGAAAATATTCGTAAAAAAATGTCATAGTATAGAATGTCGAACATTTTCATGAAAAAAGGCATAGTATAGTCTGTCGATTAATTTGGTGGAAAAAAAACTCAGTTTAAAATTTCGAAAATTTTCAAGAAAAAAGTCATACTATAGCATGTCGAAAATATTCGTAAAAAAATGTCATAGTATAGAATGTCGAAAATTTTCATGAAAAAAGGCATAGTATAGTCTGTCGATTAATTTGGTGGAAAAAAAACTCAGTTTAAAATTTCGTCAATTTTCAAAAAAGTCATGCTATAGTATGACTTTTCATGAAAATTGATGAAATTTTAAACTGAGTTTTTTTTCCACCAAATTAATCGACAGACTATACTATGCCTTTTTTCATGAAAATTTTCGACATTCTATACTATGACATTTTTTTACGAATATTTTCGAAAATTTTCATGAAAAAAGTCATACTATAAAATGTCGAAAATATTCGTAAAAAAATGTCATAGTATAGAATGTCGAAAATTTTCATGAAAAAAGGCATAGTATAGTCTGTCGATTAATTTGGTGGAAAAAAAACTCAGTTTAAAATTTCGTCAATTTTCAAAAAAGTCATGCTATAGTATGACTTTTCATGAAAATTGATGAAATTTTAAACTGAGTTTTTTTTCCACCAAATTAATCGACAGACTATACTATGCCTTTTTTCATGAAAATTTTCGACATTCTATACTATGACATTTTTTTACGAATATTTTCGAAAATTTTCATGAAAAAAGTCATACTATAAAATGTCGAAAATATTCGTAAAAAAATGTCATAGTATAGAATGTCGAAAATTTTCATGAAAAAAGGCATAGTATAGTCTGACGATTAATTTGGTGGAAAAAAAACTCAGTTTAAAATTTCGTCAATTTTCAAAAAAGTCATGCTATAGTATGACTTTTCATGAAAATTGATGAAATTTTAAACTGAGTTTTTTTTCCACCAAATTAATCGACAGACTATACTATGCCTTTTTTCATGAAAATTCTCGACATTCTATACTATGACATTTTTTTACGAATATTTTCGAAAATTTTCATGAAAAAAGTCATACTATAGCATGTCGAAAATATTCGTAAAAAAATGTCATAGTATAGAATGTCGAAAATTTTCATGAAAAAAGGCATAGTATAGTCTGTCGATTAATTTGGTGGAAAAAAAACTCAGTTTAAAATTTCGAAAATTTTCAAGAAAAAAGTCATACTATAGCATGTCGAAAATATTCGTAAAAAAATGTCATAGTATAGAATGTCGAAAATTTTCATGAAAAAAGGCATAGTATAGTCTGTCGATTAATTTGGTGGAAAAAAAACTCAGTTTAAAATTTCGTCAATTTTCAAAAAAGTCATGCTATAGTATGACTTTTCATGAAAATTGATGAAATTTTAAACTGAGTTTTTTTTCCACCAAATTAATCGACAGACTATACTATGCCTTTTTTCATGAAAATTTTCGACATTCTATACTATGACATTTTTTTACGAATATTTTCGAAAATTTTCATGAAAAAAGTCATACTATAAAATGTCGAAAATATTCGTAAAAAAATGTCATAGTATAGAATGTCGAAAATTTTCATGAAAAAAGGCATAGTATAGTCTGTCGATTAATTTGGTGGAAAAAAAACTCAGTTTAAAATTTCGTCAATTTTCAAAAAAGTCATGCTATAGTATGACTTTTCATGAAAATTGATGAAATTTTAAACTGAGTTTTTTTTCCACCAAATTAATCGACAGACTATACTATGCCTTTTTTCATGAAAATTCTCGACATTCTATACTATGACATTTTTTTACGAATATTTTCGAAAATTTTCATGAAAAAAGTCATACTATAGCATGTCGAAAATATTCGTAAAAAAATGTCATAGTATAGAATGTCGAAAATTTTCATGAAAAAAGGCATAGTATAGTCTGTCGATTAATTTGGTGGAAAAAAAACTCAGTTTAAAATTTCGTCAATTTTCAAAAAAGTCATGCTATAGTATGACTTTTCATGAAAATTGATGAAATTTTAAACTGAGTTTTTTTTCCACCAAATTAATCGACAGACTATACTATGCCTTTTTTCATGAAAATTCTCGACATTCTATACTATGACATTTTTTTACGAATATTTTCGAAAATTTTCATGAAAAAAGTCATACTATAGCATGTCGAAAATATTCGTAAAAAAATGTCATAGTATAGAATGTCGAAAAAGTTCATGAAAAAAGGCATAGTATAGTCTGTCGATTAATTTGGTGGAAAAAAAACTCAGTTTAAAATTTCGTCAATTTTCAAAAAAGTCATGCTATAGTATGACTTTTCATGAAAATTGATGAAATTTTAAACTGAGTTTTTTTTCCACCAAATTAATCGACAGACTATACTATGCCTTTTTTCATAAAAATTTTCGACATTCTATACTATCACATTTTTTTACGAATATTTTCGAAAATTTTCATGAAAAAAGTCATACTATAAAATGTCGAAAATATTCGTAAAAAAATGTCATAGTATAGAATGTCGAAAATTTTCATGAAAAAAGGCATACTATAGCAATGAAGAAATTTTCATGAAAAAAGGCATAGTATAGTCTGACGATTAATTTGGTGGAAAAAAAACTCAGTTTAAAATTTCGTCAATTTTCAAAAAAGTCATGCTATAGTATGACTTTTCATGAAAATTGATGAAATTTTAAACTGAGTTTTTTTTCCACCAAATTAATCGACAGACTATACTATGCCTTTTTTCATGAAAATTTTCGACATTCTATACTATGACATTTTTTTACGAATATTTTCGAAAAGTTTCATGAAAAAAGTCATACTATAGCATGTCGAAAATATTCGTAAAAAAATGTCATAGTATAGAATGTCGAAAATTTTCATGAAAAAAGGCATAGTATAGTCTGTCGATTAATTTGGTGGAAAAAAAACTCAGTTTAAAATTTCGAAAATTTTCAAGAAAAAATTCATACTATAGCATGTCGAAAATATTCGTAAAAAAATGTCATAGTATAGAATGTCGAGAATTTTCATGAAAAAAGGCATAGTATAGTCTGTCGATTAATTTGGTGGAAAAAAAACTCAGTTTAAAATTTCGTCAATTTTCAAAAAAGTCATGCTATAGTATGACTTTTCATGAAAATTGATGAAATTTTAAACTGAGTTTTTTTTCCACCAAATTAATCGACAGACTATACTATGCCTTTTTTCATGAAAATTTTCGACATTCTATACTATGACATTTTTTTACGAATATTTTCGAAAATTTTCATGAAAAAAGTCATACTATAGCATGTCGAAAATATTCGTAAAAAAATGTCATAGTATAGAATGTCGAAAATTTTCATGAAAAAAGGCATAGTATAGTCTGTCGATTAATTTGGTGGAAAAAAAACTCAGTTTAAAATTTCGTCAATTTTCAAAAAAGTCATGCTATAGTATGACTTTTCATGAAAATTGATGAAATTTTAAACTGAGTTTTTTTTCCACCAAATTAATCGACAGACTATACTATGCCTTTTTTCATGAAAATTCTCGACATTCTATACTATGACATTTTTTTACGAATATTTTCGAAAATTTTCATGAAAAAAGTCATACTATAGCATGTCGAAAATATTCGTAAAAAAATGTCATAGTATAGAATGTCGAAAATGTTCATGAAAAAAGGCATAGTATAGTCTGTCGATTAATTTGGTGGAAAAAAAACTCAGTTTAAAATTTCGTCAATTTTCAAAAAAGTCATGCTATAGTATGACTTTTCATGAAAATTGATGAAATTTTAAACTGAGTTTTTTTTCCACCAAATTAATCGACAGACTATACTATGCCTTTTTTCATGAAAATTCTCGACATTCTATACTATGACATTTTTTTACGAATATTTTCGAAAATTTTCATGAAAAAAGTCATACTATAGCATGTCGAAAATATTCGTAAAAAAATGTCATAGTATAGAATGTCGAAAATTTTCATGAAAAAAGGCATAGTATAGTCTGTCGATTAATTTGGTGGAAAAAAAACTCAGTTTAAAATTTCTAAAATTTTCAAGAAAAAGTCATACTATAGCATGTCGAAAACATTCGTAAAAAAATGTCATAGTATAGAATGTCGAAAATTTTCATGAAAAAAGGCATAGTATAGTCTGTCGATTAATTTGGTGGAAAAAAAACTCAGTTTAAAATTTCGTCAATTTTCAAAAAAGTCATGCTATAGTATGACTTTTCATGAAAATTGATGAAATTTTAAACTGAGTTTTTTTTCCACCAAATTAATCGACAGACTATACTATGCCTTTTTTCATGAAAATTCTCGACATTCTATACTATGACATTTTTTTACGAATATTTTCGAAAATTTTCATGAAAAAAGTCATACTATAGCATGTCGAAAATATTCGTAAAAAAATGTCATAGTATAGAATGTCGAACATTTTCATGAAAAAAGGCATAGTATAGTCTGTCGATTAATTTGGTGGAAAAA
The DNA here is from genome assembly GCA_916701645.2 of Sebastolobus alascanus. NCBI lineage: Eukaryota > Metazoa > Chordata > Actinopteri > Perciformes > Sebastidae > Sebastolobus > Sebastolobus alascanus. The sequence goes on from CAKAOJ020000407.1 coordinate 13,675, forward strand.
AAACTCAGTTTAAAATTTCGAAAATTTTCAAGAAAAAAGTCATACTATAGCATGTCGAAAATATTCGTAAAAAAATGTCATAGTATAGAATGTCGAAAATTTTCATGAAAAAAGGCATAGTATAGTCTGTCGATTAATTTGGTGGAAAAAAAACTCAGTTTAAAATTTCGTCAATTTTCAAAAAAGTCATGCTATAGTATGACTTTTTATGAAAATTGATGAAATTTTAAACTGAGTTTTTTTTCCACCAAATGAATCGACAGACTATACAATGCCTTTTTTCATGAAAATTTTCGACATTCTATACTATGACATTTTTTTACGAATATTTTCGAAAATTTTAATGAAAAAAGTCATACTATAAAATGTCGAAAATATTCGTAAAAAAATGTCATAGTATAGAATGTCGAAAATTTTCATGAAAAAAGGCATAGTATAGTCTGTCGATTAATTTGGTGGAAAAAAAACTCAGTTTAAAATTTCGTCAATTTTCAAAAAAGTCATGCTATAGTATGACTTTTCATGAAAATTGACGAAATTTTAAACTGAGTTTTTTTTCCACCAAATTAATCGACAGACTATACTATGCCTTTTTTCATGAAAATTTTCGATATTCTATACTATGACATTTTTTTACAAATATTTTCGAAAATTTTCATGAAAAAAGTCATACTATAGCATGTCGAAAATATTCGTAAAAAAATGTCATAGTATAGAATGTCGAAAATTTTCATGAAAAAAGGCAGAGTATAGTCTGTCGATTAATTTGGTGGAAAAAAACTCAGTTTAAAATTTCGAAAATTTTCAAGAAAAAAGTCATACTATAGCATGTCAAAAATATTCGTAAAAAAATGTCATGGTATAGAATGTCGAAAATTTTCATGAAAAAAGGCATAGTATAGTCTGTCGATTAATTTGGTGGAAAAAAAACTCAGTTAAAAATTTCGTCAATTTTCAAAAAAGTCATGCTATAGTATGAGTTTTCATGAAAATTGATGAAATTTTAAACTGAGTTTTTTTTCCACCAAATTAATCGACAGACTATACTATGCCTTTTTTCATGAAAATTCTCGACATTCTATACTATGACATTTTTTTACGAATATTTTCGAAAATTTTCATGAAAAAAGTCATAGTATAGTCTGTCGATTAATTTGGTGGAAGAAAACTCAGTTTAAAATTTCTAAAATTTTCAAGAAAAAAGTCATACTATAGCATGTCGAAAATATTCGTAAAAAAATGTCATAGTATAGAATGTCGAAAATTTTCATGAAAAAAGGCATAGTATAGTCTGTCGATTAATTTGGTGGAAAAAAAACTCAGTTTAAAATTTCGTCAATTTTCAAAAAAGTCATGCTATAGTATGACTTTTCATGAAAATTGGTGAAATTTTAAACTGAGTTTTTTTTCCACCAAATTAATCGACAGACTATACTATGCCTTTTTTCATGAAAATTTTCGATATTCTATACTATGACATTTTTTTACAAATATTTTCGAAAATTTTCTTGAAAAAAGTCATACTATAGCATGTCGAAAATATTCGTAAAAAAATGTCATAGTATAGAATGTCGAAAATTTTCATGAAAAAAGGCATAGTATAGTGTGTCGATTAATTTGGTGGAAAAAAAACTCAGTTTAAAATTTCGAAAATTTTCATGAAAAAAGTCATACTATAGCATGTCGAAAATATTCGTAAAAAAATGTCATAGTATAGAATGTCGAAAAAGTTCATGAAAAAAGGCATAGTATAGTCTGTCGATTAATTTGGTGGAAAAAAAACTCAGTTAAAAATTTCGTCAATTTTCAAAAAAGTCATGCTATAGTATGACTTTTCATGAAAATTGATGAAATTTTAAACTGAGTTTTTTTTCCACCAAATTAATCGACAGACTATACTATGCCTTTTTTCATGAAAATTCTCGACATTCTATACTATGACATTTTTTTACGAATATTTTCGAAAATTTTCATGAAAAAAGTCATACTATAGCATGTCGAAAATATTCGTAAAAAAATGTCATAGTATAGAATGTCGAACATTTTCATGAAAAAAGGCATAGTATAGTCTGTCGATTAATTTGGTGGAAAAAAAACTCAGTTTAAAATTTCGAAAATTTTCAAGAAAAAAGTCATACTATAGCATGTCGAAAATATTCGTAAAAAGATGTCATAGTATAGAATGTCGAAAAAGTTCATGAAAAAAGGCATAGTATAGTCTGTCGATTAATTTGGTGGAAAAAAAACTCAGTTTAAAATTTCGTCAATTTTCATGAAAAAAGTCATGCTATAGTATGACTTTTCATGAAAATTGATGAAATTTTAAACTGAGTTTTTTTTCCACCAAATTAATCGACAGACTATACTATGCCTTTTTTCATGAACATTTTCGACATTCTATACTATGACATTTTTTTACGAAAATTTTCAACATGCTATAGCATGTTTTTTTTTTCACAACATTTTCGACAAACTATAGTAATTTTTTTTTCATGAAATTTTCGACATACTATAGTATGACTTTTTTTCATGAAATTTTCGACATACTATACTATGACTTTTTTTCACAACATTTTCGACAAACTATAGTATGAATTTTTTTCATAACATTTTCGACAAACTATAGTATGACTTTTTTTCATGAAATTTTCGACAAACTATAGTATGACTTTCTTTCATGAAATTTTCGACATACTATAGTATGACTTTTTTTCATGAAATTCTCGACATACTATAGTATGACTTTTTTTCATAACATTTTCGACATACTATACTATGACTTTTTTTTCATGAAATTTTCGACATACTATACTATGACTTTTTTTTCATGAAATTTTCGACATACTATATTATGATTTTTTTTTCACAACATTTTCGACAAACTATAGTACGACTTTTTTTTCATGACATTTTCGACATAATATACTATGATTTTTTTCATAAAATTTTCGACATACTATACTATGATGTTTTTTTTTCATATAATTTTCGACCTACTATAGTATGACTTTTTTTCATAACATTTTTGGATACTATACTATGATTTTTTTTTTTCATAAAATTTTCGACATACTATACTATGACTTTTTTTTCATGAAATTTTCGACATACTATACTATGACTTTTTTTCATAACATTTTCGACATACTATAGTATGACTTTTTTTCATAAAATTTGCGACATACTATACTATGACTTTTTTTTCATGATATTTTCGACATACTATACTATGACTTTTTTTCACAAAATCTTCGAAATTCTATACTATGATTTTTTTTTTTTCATTAAATTTTCGACATACTTTAGTATGACTTTTCTTTTTCACAAACTTTTCGACATACTATACTATGAGTGTCGAAAATGTTATGAAAAAAAAATGTCGAAATTTTTTTGATAAAAAGTCATAGTATACTATGTTGAACATTTTTTGAGAAAAAGTCATATTTTAGTATGTCGAAAATTTCTTTTCATTTTCATTTCATTTCCGTTTCATTTTTTGACATACTATAATATTATTATTATTTTTTTTTAAACATACTACACTATGACTATTTTATACCCTTTTTTTGACACAACATACAATGACTTGTGAAATAGCTCAGTGTGGTAGATATCTGGTGGGAATACTGGAGGTTGTGGGTTCGATCCTTATGTGACACAGTCTGTTTTCAGGTCTAACTTCTAATGACGATGTCAAATATACGATGAGAACAGTTACAAATGCGTGTGGCATTGGTGGCTTGGCTGCTAGGTTCCCGGTTCTGCGTGTTTTTATTTTATAATTTTACTGCGTATTTGGAAATTATGGAATTTATGGACAGTCGGCATGGGTCTGTGGTAGGGAATGGGTCTTCTCTCCAGCCTTGAGGAACAGGATGGTTTTATTCCTGGGTGGTGTTTGCTGGACTGAATGTTGTGGTGAATGTTTCCGCAACTGCCTCGAGCGCCAGCGGTAACGTCCATCGGCCGAGGCTTTATGGCTGCTGAGGAGATGTTGAAGGAGATGATGAAGGGATCCTCTACCAGCACATATATAGCATATAGCACATATATATAGTATATATTAGAAAAATAAATAAAGGGTTAGGGTAAGGGTTATATATTATACAGGTCGGGGTTAGGGTTAGTAAAAAAGAAAAAGAGTCATAGTATGTCGAAAAAATATAGAAGTCATAGTATAGTATGTTGAAAAAATTAAAAGAAAATCACAGTATAGTATTTTGAAATTTTTTTTAAAAAAAGTCAGTCGTATGTAAAAAAAAGTCATAGTATAGTATGTCGGAAAAAGTAAAAAAAACTGTCATAGTATAGTATGTCGGAAAAAGTAAAAAAAAACTGTCAGTATATAGTATGTTGAAAAAGGTAAAAAAAGAAAAAAAAGTTATAGTAAAGTGTGTTTCAGCCAAAGCTTTCTGTGCCGCTGCTGCACTGCTGGACATCTACGCACCACTACACACAACAAACAGCGATATCTGTATGAGAATAATTTCTAATAATTAATGACTGTATACGTGTCAACGTGTCAACGTCTCAACGTATCGTTAAAGGGTGATGAATCTGGAGTTATTGATCCAGACTGATGCTTTAAATTTAGCTTGTTTCGTTGAGTCTGTTAGCACATCTGATGTCTCGGTCAGCAACTAACAAAACATAAAATATATCTTGGGTGACCCGATAGCTGAGTAGTTAGGGTGCATAACACATGGGTGCAAAATTAATTTTTTAAATGGGACTTTCGATGCTGTGAGCATCACAAATAGAGTTACATCCACCGCTATCGTATTTGGCCAGAGGTAGAAATCTTAACAAGTCCTTCAAATTAAATATCAAAATAAGTCATTTGTCCCTGTCACATAGAAGTGTTTTCTGATCAGCAGCAACAATAAATCTGTTTTACGATATGACAACACTATGGTTAAGGTTTTGGTTAGGTTAAGGCACAAAAACAACTTGGTTAGGTTTAGGGAAAGATCATGGTTTGGGTTCAAATGACTACTTTGTTCAGGTTAGCGGAGCTTCCTCATCATGGTTCCAATAATAACCAAGTGGGTCAGGTTATGGAACAATTGTGGTCATTCTTAAAAAAAAAAACAACAACTTTGACTGTCATTTGGAAATGGGAAGCGAACAGCGGTGTCCTGTGTTAAAAGTCCAGTTTTTTTGTACGGCTGAATATAAAATATGGCACAATCAGAGCTGTATGTGTGAAAAAAAAGTTTTTATTTAAATTTAAACATTTTACAAATTTATTTATACATGTTGCTGTTGAATTTTTTTAATTACATGTTTTTGTCAACATCATCATATACAGATGTTTACCCTATCAGTAACTTAATTCAGTAATACTGCAGCATCACCGGCCTCTCGCTACGTATATACAGTACATGAAATGATTCCTATGAGCTCAACACAATGAGGTTTACAGAATTTCACTTCCTTCTTCTCAAAAATGTGTTTTGCTTATTGTATGGAGTCAGATCAGTCTCAATATTAATGATTGCACACAGAAAGATTCACAAATGGATCTATCTGTTTAAAATGTACTGCATTTAGCATAAAACAATATGCTCAGATCATAGCATGGCAAACTGCAGCCCAACAGGCAACAACAGCTGTCAGTGTGTCAGTGTGCTGACTTCACTATGACTTGCCCCAAACTGCATGTGATTATCATAAAGTGGGCATGTCTGTAAAGGGGAGACTCGTGGGTACCCATAGAACCCATTTACATTCACTGATCTGGAGGTCAGAGGTCAAGGGACCCCTTTGAAAATGGACATGACAGTTTTTCCTCACCAAAGAGATGTGAAAAACACGCTTGAAATGCCTGCTGTCTAGATGGGGGGGCAATTGTGTTCATTCAATCAAACATTACAGTGGTGGTCGTTGCAGACGCACCTGGTGAAGATCTACTGAGTGCACTTTTCTAGTTTTTTTGTATGTGGATTATTTGTTTTACATTTATATGCAACGATAACTATTTTTGTGTGCATTGAAAAATATTTTTGTGTAGTCATTTACATGTAAATCACGAAATACATGAATCCATTCGTTAGACTGATCTGACACCATACAGTTTAGGTATCGGGAGAGGAAAAAGTTGAATGGATTTATCCATACCTTTGGATTTGGTTGGACGGCATGTCGTACAGCTTCCTTTGTTTGATGCACATTTGGACCTGGAGACACCTGGATGCAGTCTGCCTTTCTGCTGTGTGTCGCTCCACTGTGAGATCAATCTGCAGGACAGATGCCACAGTGTTTACAGAGGCTGGAAACAGTTCCTGGATTATAATTATGGTCATTGACTTTGCTGGCATGCATGTGAAGAGAATTCATCTCAACAATCACATCCATATGTGCCTCAGACAGATTGTACAGAGAGCCTATTGAGATCCAGCCCAGTCGCACAGCAGTTCGTGAAATAATCACGAAATTTAATGTATTGATTCGTGTACATAGACACAAATTTCACATTTTTTGTGATGGTCAGCACGAAATCAATTCGTATGTAATCCATGTAATCGTGAATCGGGAAATATAAAGAAAGGTGAACACTGCAGAGGGAGGAGGTCAACCAAGTTGATGTATTCCTAAACCTAACCAAGTAGTTTTATTTTTAAAAGACTAGAGCGGAAATTGACACGTGCGTCACGTGTTTCCTGGACAATTCATAGGAAACAGCTCAAAAATACGTTGTTGAAAGTCATGCTGAGCGTCATGAAAAAAAAGGAAGTTCGTGTCTATGTACACAAATCAAATAGATTAAATTTCTGAACTGCCGTGAGACTGTGTTGCGAGATCAGGTGATGCAGGTTGAATGATGCATTATTGTAGCCGCTCACCCACAGCTGCAGGAAAACCAGTTCACTCCTCTGTGATGATGAAGGTCAACAAGTGAAGGTCAACAGGTGAAGGTCAACAGGTGAAGGTCTACAGGTCTGCAGCGCAAATATCTTTCTATCTGCAAGAGAGGAAACTTCTCATCCGGTATTACTGCATGTGTATAATTCTAATTTATTCCATTCACCTGGCTGGATAAGGGTTAACAGTATGGGTTAGCTTGATACTTGAGGAATGCATACTGTATCATCTGTCTGTGGTTTATTTAGGAAGAGCAGACAGAAACATACAGAAGGAGAGAGAGAGATGATGCTTGTGGTCTAAGTGTGTTGTGTTAAAGTGGCTCTAAATGGTTTTATAGTATATCATTATGGAGCCATTCTAAAGATTCTGGGATGCCAAAAGCAAAAAATATAGAGGAGGTTATACCGAGAAGCTTCACTGTCCGTTGAGCTGGAGTTCACAGAAAGGAAGCAACGCTGAAATTAGCTGCTATTCAGAAGCTCATTTTAAACAACTGGTTTCTTCCAACAATGTCAATGGATCTCAAAACAGCTAAACATAAATGCTGACAAGACACTACATCTGGCTCACATTTAAATGTCAAAGACAGGAATATAAACTAAGGAGATATTTATTTTGATGTTACCATAAGAGACAGAACACACAGAGGAGTGAATGACCTCTCAACTATATTTAAACTAGTTTAAATATCTAGTTTTTAAAATAAATATATACATTTAAATAAATCTCAACTGTAATTCAACTAAAATAAAAGGGTACAATGTCTGACTTTACACTTGAATGTGCTGGTGTTGATATTTAAAACCACTGTGAATGACTTAAAGGGGACATACAGTATCCTCTAGCTTCATACTTATCGTATTTTGGGTTTCTACTAGAACATTTTTACATGCTTCATGCATGAATATACCTGTATCCCCCTCTGTTTCAGCTCCTGTCTCTTTAAGACCTCCTCCTGAAAAACAAACAAGTAATAAATACATTTTCTGTGTTTTACAGAGGCCAAATGAAACTGGACGACCTGATCAGTAAAGACAAATACTCACCCAGATGAGAAGCTTAAGCCATCGCTGAGCGCTCCAACCAACATGAATGTGTGTGTGTGTGTGTGTGTTGTTACATTATATCTACATGTATGTTGGATGTATGTGGGTGTGTGCGTGTTAAAGGTGAAGCAGTGAGAGTGTGAGCAGGTTGTGATGGCGTTCAACAACTCTGAGGAGGTGATTAACTGCACCATCAGCCATGAGATCCACCAGTACCTCTTCTCCTGTGTGTATATACTCGTACTAGTGGTAAGTGTGTGTACATCTTGAATACCTACACACAACTGTTAAGGTGTCTGAATATTTTATACAAGTAATTGGAAAAGGTTTGTTTCCACATTGAGGTCAGTGTGACACAGGAAGCTATAGAAAACTTAGTTCACTGACGCACAAACTCATGTTTATCAGCTCTGTAATAGAATGGAGATGTTAGTGGTTATCTGTGAACTCAGCACTCTGCAGATCCCTCCCTAGTAAACCTGAGGGGGGGGGGAAATCAAAGCGTTATCCTTTAATGTGTTATCCAGCAGCTGGTTGCATCTTCAAATTATTAATAGTATTTTTGTGATTATCATATATCATCTGTGGACTCACCTTTGAAAATACAACCTGCTGCTGGATAATAGGTAAAAAAAATGTTTTTTGTTTTTTTGTTTTTTTTTAAGTTTTGACTTTTCCATTTAAGGTTTGCATTGAGAACGCTTTGTGACTGAATCCCAGAGTACTGTGCTGAGGTCACACATGGACCGATGTGTGCTGGGGTCGGCTCCAGACCTCTGCAGCAACTCTGCAAAGAATAGTGGAATGGAACAATCCCATTGGCTGTTAGTGGAGGGAACCAGGGCGATGCTAACTTCTGGGGAGGCCGACAAAAATACTTCATCCCTGCAGCACTGACAGCAAATCTGAGCCAAAGCTTTGTTTAGAAAATTAGCCATTCTGCACCACGCAAGTCTCATGATATGTAGCCAGCTGTCACTCTCAGCCTCCAGCCTGCCCACCAAGCGGTGCATAATGTCACCAAAAGCCCTAAACTGGGTTTCTCTGCCAGTCCAGTATACTTAAAGTAAGAATTACATCCATACTGGACGATTCTGTACCTCGCAATTTACAGCATTGTCAACGTTCAGTGCCAATGCAGGAAACAGTGTGTCCTATATGCAGCGACGTGTGGAGGTCAGAGTAGCGGACGGGCGTTTAGTGAGTCTTACTTTCATGCAGAAGATGAGAGTTTATGTTCTGTCACAGACCTGTAATCAACATTTGCCTTTTTAGAAACCGCAGCCACAAGTGTGTTGTTTTGCTTAAGCCGAACCTGCCATAGTTTATTTGCCATAACCATAACCATAACCATAACCATAACCATAACCATAACCATAACCATAACCATACTAAAGTTGCCATGTGCAGATGTTGTAGAAAGGGTGAATTTCAAAAGCTGTTGAACGTAATCCAGGGTTTTGTAGAATCATCCAATATGGACGTTCTACTATCAAGTAACGAAGAGGAAATAAAAACTGTCAGAGAATGAAAATAATGACAATAAATGCTCTTGTGATTGTAGGTTGGCGTTCCCTCCAACCTGTACTCGTTGTACCACGCTGCCTTGCAGCTGAAGCAGAAGAATGAGCTGGGCGTTTATTTAATGAACCTCACGGTGTCTGATCTGTTATACCTGGCGTCGTTACCGCTGTGGCTGCAGTACTTCTTTCAGGTAAAGTAAAACCACTCATTTAGTTTGTCATAACAATCAAAACAAGTTATTACATTATGCACAAAAGGTAAATATGTTATGATGTAATAGTCCAGTTTCATCTAGCCTACCTGTTGTCTGTTACATGTACCTGGAGTGTAGTTTCATGTGTGTGTTGTTGTGTCAGGATGATGACTGGAGTCACAGAGAGTGGTTGTGTCAGCTCTGTGGCTTCCTGCTCTACGAGAACATCTACATCAGCATTGGTTTCCTGTGCTGTATCAGCCTGGATCGGTACCTGGCTGTGGTCCATCCTTTGAGGTAACTTTGACACGGCATGATACAGCTCACCACCACTGTTACCTTAATCTTCTTCAACTTTTCACCACAGTTCCTCAAAGTAGTTTTATGAAAAAATAAAAGTATAAGAGCTTATTTGATGCTAATTTGTTGTCTCCAGGTTCACCTCTCTCCGCTCTATGAGTGCAGCGTGGATTGTTAGCATCATCATCTGGCTGAAGGAGATCGCCGTTGGAGTGGTTTTCTTCCGCCATAAAGAACTGAGCAGAGACCGCAAGAACCAATCAGTGTGCTTCGAGCACTACCCCATGCAGCCGTGGGAGTATCCCATCAACTATTACCGCTTCACTGTTGGCTTCATGTTCCCGCTGGCTATTCTATCGGTATGATATCTGTTTCACATCTTATTATAGACAGTGGCATTTTATTGCATATATAAGAAGTGGACGTAGTGACCGTGATGTGGTTTGCTGACTACCGTTTTGAAGCCTTGAGTTCATCACTTTGGCCGTCGCCATCTTTGTTTTTTGGAACCAGAAGTGACCATATTAGGACGTGAGTGTGGAGCTGGAGAGGAGCGAGGCCCAACAGGGTCAGGTACCGCGCGGTATAGCGCCAGCTAGCTAGCTAGCTTGGTTTGCAAGGTGCATCTGCAGGTCATGTTAACTGTGATATTAATTGGGTTGCTTATTTTTGCCTCGACTCATTAGAGTGACTTTAAGTATGAACCGAATGCTGAACAAACCGGCGACGCTGTAGTAGCAACCTGTCACTCAAGGCAGCCATGCCCTTAATTATGCCTAAATTTAAGCCTTAATATAACTTAAATTCACTCCCTGCACAGTTCATAGTTCACAGTCCGTAGCTCCATAGCTCCATAGCTCCGTAGCTCCGTAGCTCCACAGCTCCATAGCTCCGTAGCTCCGTAGCTCCATAGCTCCGTAGCTCCGTAGCTCCATAGCTCCATAGTTCCGTAGCTCCGTAGCTCCGTAGCTCCGTTGCTCCGTTGCTCCGTAGCTCCATAGCTCCATAGCTCCGTAGCTCCATAGCTCCATAGTTCCGTAGCTCCGTAGCTCCGTAGCTCCGTTGCTCCGTTGCTCCATAGCTCCGTAGCTCCATAGCTCCATCCAGCTTTAACATGATGAGAGGTCGAATCAGAGTCATTGAAAACACCTGTGTGGGTGTGCAGGGACTTTTGGTGATCCATCAATCGATTGTCTACCGCCTATCCAGGGTCCTGGGTCTACCTCGGGACCTCAGACCAGTTGGACATGCCAGGAAAACCCATAAGGATCCAGAAGGATCCTGATCAGATGCCTGAACCTCCTCAGCTGGTCCCTTTAGAGCTCAGCCACCCTAAGAAGAAAACTCATTTCTGCCGCTGGTATCCGCGATCTCATTCTTTCGGTCACTACCCAAAGCTCATGACCAGAGGTGAGCGTCGGGATGTAGGACCAGTAAATCGAAACGGTTCGGTGCAGCGCCCGCATTACTGCTGACGCTGCACCGACCCGTCCATCTCCCGTGTCCTCTGGGGATTCCTGTAGGGGGGGACTGCAGGAATATGAGGTACCGGGATCATTAATACGAGCCATCCGGTCCTTGTATAACCAAAGTGAGAGCAGTATCCGTATCATCGGCACAAAGTCAAACACGTCTCCAGTGGGTGTCGGCCTCCGCCAGGGTCGAGTTAGTTATCTTGACGATGACCCCGATGCATCCGATGACTTGTGTTTTTTTCTGTCCAGATCAGCTACCTGTGTGTTCTTCGTGCCGTGGGTCGGAGCGCCGGGACGCAGCCGGATCAGAAGACGAGGATCCGGCAGTTAGTCAGCAGCACCATCCTCATCTTCCTCGTCTGCTTCTCCCCCTACCACGTCTTCCTGTTAGTACGCACCCTGCTGGAGCGAGACTGCAACTTTATCGCAGGTATAAGTGTCTTCTTTGTAAAGCAATCCAGTGACTACGGATGAAAACGTTTTTTTGTCTTAACCACGTGGCCCGTATTCTTATTTTCCAGGAATATTTAACTACTACCACCTGTCGTTGCTGCTGACCACCCTGAACTGCGTGGCCGACCCCGCTCTCTACTGCTTCGTAAGCGAAAGCGCCCGCCGCGGCCTGTACAGAGCCGTATTCCGGCCCATCGCTAGGATACTGTGCTGCTGCTATCGCCGTGGCAACGCCAGCCCCGCCAAACCGGCCACCGATTCCAACGAGGTCGCCACCGACGAGAACAACGGCCATCCGACCGTGATGCTGCTCACGCACACCAGCACACTCAACAACTTAAAAGCAGACAAAAACACAGTTTTAATCACACAGACTAATGAAAAGACTATCGTACCCTTAAATGTGCTAAATAATAATGCTGCAAAGCCGAGCTGTGTGATAGCAATGGAAGAGCTGAGCCCAAAGACAGAGGACTGAAGAGACCGACCAGAGCCAGCTAAAACAGTCCAAGGAGCTGTTAGGAACCAGGTTCTGGACTCGGAGCAGTGAAGACTGTAAAGACTCAATCTAGCAGTGGAGCCTGCTGCTCACTCAGCTGTGTTTACATCATCATCATCATCATCATCATCATCATCGGTAGAGCAACTGTGAGAACTCAACATGAATCTGACAGTAAACGCCCTGTTTACATTTCTCCGGTGCAGTTTGAGACAAAAGGTCCGTCTGCATCAGGAGGTCACAGTTATTGACCTTTAATCATTTGGTAACAGCTCACATTTGTTTTTGAAAAGTGCATCTATTTATTTTTCAATATTTTTGAAAAGTACTTTAACTCATTTTAAGAGATGGTACTATTCGTAAGCGAATGTCTTTGTGTGACTTTAAATGTCCACGTTGATGTCAGTGAGTGAAGCATGTGACGGTCAGTCTGTGGTTTCTAACATCGGCATGCGTCTGTGTTTAGAGAGAATAAATATAAAGGGAAACAACCTCTAATGCATGCAAACAGATACTGTATACATATCGCTATTGCAAAACTTAAGTTTCTATCAAAGTATAGCATTACTTTAAATGTTATAACGGTATGAAATCATTATGAATTGACTGTGACTTAATGGTGGAAGACTGAATTGTTACAGAGATATAATATTATGGTCAAACCTTCAGTTGTTATGGAACTATAATATATATATATATATATATATATATATATAACTATAATATTATGGTCAAAGCATCAATGGTAAATGTTCAAAATCATATCGTGACGAATGTGATAAAGAATATTTTCATAAAACTTTGAGACTGTATTCTAAAAAGGACAGCTTCTCGTTTCTTTTAATGGTGTGTGTGTGTGTGTGTGTGTGTGTGTGTGTGTGTGTGTGTGTGTGTGTTCCTCGTGCAGACACGTTCAGGAGAGTGCACGCTGTGCAGTGTGTGTGTGTGTGTGTGTGTGTGTGTGTGTGTGTGTGCGGTTTCAGTCTGACCTCAGCCTTCCTCTCTGACGCTGCCAGCGTCAACAGACGGAACTCTTTCTCGAACCTCTGACGGCTGCAATGTGACGCAATATTTGAGATTAAACTACAAATCATGTATATGCATCATCGTGTGGTGACGCAGTTATTCTCACCGTTCTCATCAACCTCACCAAACAGCAGACACACACAGTTAGAGAGCAGCTGGTGAACATATAGTGGAGCATATAGCAGCTAAAGAGACAGATATATTTCCCTCAGGAGTTGGTGGAGACCAAAAACAGAGCTAAAAGAGAGAGAGTGAATATTGGACTTACATTCATCAGGTGGACACAAACATGACTCTAAATGAATGATAACGTTGCTCCGTGTCTGCTGGATGTCTAAATAAGCAACTGTCTGCTAACATGTTAGCCTAATCAACCTAATATGTTGATAATATGTCAATTAATGCAGGTTTAAGAACTGAAAACTAGTGATAACGTACTGTATGGTTCTTAAGCCTATTCATAGCATGCTTACATTAGCCTGCTAACAGGACAAAAAATGTTTAACAGTATTAAAGGGATAGTTTGGGTGTTCTTAGGTTCTTCTCCATAGTCAGTGTATTACCTACAGTAGATGACGGTCGGCACACCATCACTTTCGAGAAACAGACAGGAGTACCAGCAGCGGAGCAAAGTGATGTACAGCTGTGGACGGGGGGGCAGCAGGAAAACAGATCTTAGAGACCTAAAAGAATCAATATTTAGAACATTTTCACCGCTTTACCTCTCCGTCAGACTTCCCGACGGGGAACTGAAGCAGTTATCTGTGTTCTCTTCAAAGCCGAGAACAGTAATTCTACCTCTCAGAACACACGAGCTGCTGATCTACCGCTGCTTCTATCAGTTAGTCTGCGTTATTGTGTGACTTTGGTGAATCCGAACTGACCTTTAAAAAACACAAAAGTCACACAATAACACAAACAAAGTAACCGATGGAGGCAGCGGTAGAGCAGCAACCCCCCCGTGTTCTGCCAGGTAAAATTACTGTTTTTGTCAATGGAGTCTGGTGGCTTTGAAGAGAGCAGAGATAACGGCTTCAGTTCCCCGTTGGAAAGGCTGACTGACGGCGAGGTAAAGCCGTGAATACAATTTTAAACACTTAACGCTTAAATTGATATTAATTAATTTAGGTGAGCCTTTCTTTTAGGGGTGTAAAATCCATTTTGCTGCTGCCCCCCCGTCCACAGCAGTACATCACTATTCTCCCCCGCTGGTACTCCTGTCCTGTAATACACTGACTCTGGATATAAGTACTTCATACAACCTCACTTCAAAACACCCAAACTATCCCTTTAAGCCTATTAGACGATGCTACAGGCACATTACATTTTCTCATCATGAAAACTGCACCAAGACCTTACAAATAGAAACAGTAAAATATACCGTAGGTTACACGTTACAGATAATAACTGTTCAAACCTTCCTCTGCTCATCTTCTAATGAAAACACACTTTAACTTCTACTACTGTGTACTGGAGTCCAGTTACTGTAAGTTCTGAGTTGCAGCACTTTCCTTTTTTTTTAAACAACTACTTCAGTTATTGGTGAAGTGAAGTGATGTTATGGCTGGCTGGATGTGATTTATTAATGTTTGTTGGTTTTAGGTGAACCAGGAGCTGAAAATGAAAACGACTGCGTGTGAAAACACAAGTGTTATTTGTGTTTGTTTTTGTAACAGAATCCTTCCTCTTGAGGCTCTTATGATGTTGGAAGTGTGTGTGTTAATCTTGGCAGTATCAGGCTGCTGCCGTCCAACAGGAAGTCACATAAAGCTTGGGTCGTGCTGGGGTCAAAGGTCACAGTTGAAAAGGAGATGAGGGGAGATACGAAGAACAGGAAGACAAGCAAGAGAGGAGAAATGTGTTGAAACTGGCCCCCAGTCTCATGAAATATTCACCAGATTTACTAAGCTGGGAGTAATGCATATTTCATATTTCTGCTGTGTGTAACAGGAGTAAATAAAAGATATGAAATAACAAAATGTACCTGATTATATTGGATTATAATGGAATAAATAAGGCGAACCATAGCACCTTGCAAGTAGCTAAAGAACAAAGTGACCAGTAGCCGACAGTGAGCCCGTGTAAGAATGTGCACGTACAGACGGTGGTTGAATGAAATGTCTGAAAACTGTCTGCTTTGTTTTGTCTCCAGCTCCTCGGACACAACACTAAATATACTCTCCAGTTCGTTTAGCCTCCCAACCAGAGACTGATTAGTTACCGTCACTGCAGGTTTACACCCACAGTCAACATGTTTTATGTTTTTGAGAAAGCGGCTCTTCAAACTCCATCTGGGAAACCAACCTCAGCTGTTTACATCTGTGTCTTTCTCCCTGCTTCTCTCTCTCTCTCTGTGGCTCCGTCTTTGTCTTTACTTCGGGTAAATTACAAATGTGAGAAACCTACAGAGCAGAGGAACGGAGAGGGATGGAAGGCTGCTAGCGGATCCATTTAAGGCTTTACCAAACTGAGCAGGATACAATTAGTATTAAACATTGATAGGACTTAAAACCACATTCTCGTTGGTGCTAACACTCTGTTTTGTCTCATGTAGACACAGAAGTTGTAATGTTGTAAGACATCAATACTCTAGTTTAAAGGGTGGGTCCACAAAAATTTGAAAAAAAGAACATATCTGTCATTAATCTGTAGTGGTTGTGGTATGATTTTCCCAAACTTCATGATAGCTGTCAATACAACGGAGGTAAATTCAAATTAATTTATTTTCATAGAGTAGCTGTTGGAAAAGATGTCTTGCTATTACGGCTGTCAAACTTAACGCCGTAACGCGTTTTAACGTCACTTATTTCTTTAACGCATTAACGCAACTTATGATTATTAGGTTGTAGCAGCTCAGTTTTAACGCTAGAGTGAAGATACTGGTATCATATAAAACTATAAAACCTCATGAATCCATCGGTACCAACCAGGTCAGACTAGCTTGTAGTGAAGGAGGTTAAATAACGCTCCAAACTTACACTAAATTCTGGCAAGGAAACACTGTCATGGCCATTTCCAAAGGGGTCCCTTGACCTCTGACCTCCAGATATGTGAATGTAAATGGGTTCTCTGGGTACCCACGAGTCTCCCCTTTACAGACATGCCCACTTTATGATAATCACATGCAGTTTGGGGCAAGTCATAGTGAAGTCAGCACACTGACACACTGACAGCTGTTGTTGCCTGTTGGGCTGCAGTTTGCCATGTTATGATCTGAGCATATTGTTTTATGCTAAATGCAGAACCTGTGAGGGTTTCTGGACTATAAATGTCATTGTTTTGTGTTGTTCATTAATTTACAATAATAAATATATACATACATTTGCATAAAGCAGCATATTTGTCCACTCCCATGTTGATAAGAGGATTAAATACTTGACTAATCTCCCTTTAAGGTTCATTTAGAACAGATAAAAAACGTGTGATTAATTTGTGATTAACTATGGACAATCATGAGATTAATTGCAATTAAATATTTTAATCTATTGACAGCCCTACTTGCTATGTTTTCCGTATAAGACCAACATTTGAGGCTGTGGGCATGTTCATAATCATTATGGGATGCAGCCTGTAGGTCTGCTCTAACTATTAACCGTCCACTGTGTGTCTTGTTTCTCGGCAGAGAACGATTAAAGAAAAACGGTGAATGCTTTTCTTTGTTTCCTAAGTTTCTTATAAAATATTTTTCTGCATGAATTGAAATGTATTGATGGTATATTTTTGCACGTAGGCGGGCGCATCTATGTATATGCACGCATCTGGCGGCTGGTTATGACAGAGGGAAAACCAACCCACGTCATCATTTTAATAAACTATGATAATCTGATCATATCTCTCACCCACGATAGTTGACAAATGCACTTCATTGGGGATTTTCTTGTTGAGGAAGTTAGTTCCACTGATAATATCAGACACACATCATTCCTATCATACACTAATAAAAGTACCACGTCAGAATCCAGCTCAACTGCTATAAAGTTGCACAAGAGATCATCATAGCTCAACTAAGAAAAGACAAAAAATATATATATTATACAGACTTCAGATTAGTGGTATCATATTTTATTTAAATTACATTGTTATACAAAAATAATTCAAATAAAATGTATTAAAATATATTTTTCTGCCAGTAACATTTAAATTAAAGATTCAATGCAACACTGACTGAATGTCTGACTACATAAACGTGAAGTGTTGATGAGAAGCAAATCAATATGTGAGCTGCATCACAAGCATCATTAAAAACATTCATTGCAAATTTCCCCACTGTGGGACTAATAAAGGAATATCTTTACTTATCTTATCACCGTTCTTCATGTAGGAATGATGTTTGTTTAGAACCGACACATTGCCAAATACGCATTGTTCAGTGTTTCTGCAGATTGCATTATGCATTTACTGTTTATAATGCAGTAAATAGATTTATCTGGGTACCTTACACTAGTCCAAGTATTAAAAACAACAACTATAAAGTGGTGACGTGCTATAGGGACACGCTAAAACACTAGTGGGCCTCCACAGTGTTTCTCTCTTTCGCGTTTACTGTCAGATTTATCCATCTGAGGATCAAGGTCATATAATAATGTGAAGTTTAAGTTAGGATCCAGCTTGTTAAGCAGTCTGTGGAATGTGTTCAGTTCATCTATCTCTGCATCCCAAAGGACCTCCACATCATTAGTGGGTCTAAAATACGCCTTAAAGCTGCAGCTGGTAACTTTAATAAAAATAACTTTCTGTCATGTTTACTCAAACTGTCACTATATCCTGACAGTAGAACATGAGACAGATAAACTTCCTCTTAGTGCTCATAACGGCATCCACAACGCCTGAAGAAAAAACAACCAATCAGAGCCGAGGAGTCTCTGAGCAGCTGTCCATCACCGCTTGTGAACTGTAGAATATGTCACAGACATGAAAAAAATATTTATTTTTAACTCTACACTTCATGTTTCTGTTTCAAAATAAAAGCCCTCTGGTGTTTTTTTTCTGTTGACAGAATTTCTTCATTTGTTAACGCGAGGCTTTTATTCTGAAATATTTACGGGACAGTGTTGTAGAAAATGCAGTGACTTGCACGGCTCCACAAATGAATAGTACCGGCTTTTAATTGTGGATTATTACAAATTACCACACGCTTCTTAACCTTTCTCTGTCTAACATAAATATAAATGACATTTATAATGAAATGAAATGGCCGTTATGAAAAGCAAACTGAAAACGCTGTTGGTGTGGACACCAAACGCGTGAGAGACGCAGCAGTTCAGCGAGGCAGCCGCCACGTTCCCAGCGTGGCCGTTAGAGACTCCTCGGCTCTGATTGGTTGTTTTCCTTCGGGCATTTTGCAAAAGCCATTAGGAGCACTAGGAGGAGGCAGAGGAAGCTGAAATTTTCACAGATCATCTGTCTCATGCACTGCTATCAGGATACAGTGAGAGTTTGTTGTTAAAGTTACCAACTGCAGCTTTAACATGTGTTTTGACTGTGCAGGAAGTTAGCCGTCTGTATTTACCTGCGTTCAAAGTGACACTCGTGTCAAACACAAAATCACAGCCCGTTTAAGAGACAAAACATCTATTGGTTCTGTGCTAAAAATCCGTTTTAACATCACAGTTGTTCACACATCACTTCCTACTTACTGTCAATAACAACACAATGAATCATCTATACCATTACAAAGTGTATTTTAAAACACTTTTTGTTCTTTAGGGCATCAAAATAATGTCAGAGCTCTGATTCATTCATTCATTCATTCATTCATTACGGAAGTAGCAGAGAGCCGGACAGAGACAGAGAGACTTTGCTTTGTCACCGGTAGTCAAGGAAGAGGCTTGAAAGGTAACCAAGGCAACACCTAAATTCACACACACAGCTCTCCTTTTTTCTCTCTCAATTCCTTTTGGCAATTTGAATAGAGAGGAAACAGAACTTCAGTTCCTTGACTTATATATATACTGTATCATCAGGTAAACAACATGACTGTTGATTCAGTCATCATTCTCCTGATGCTGTCCTCAGAACAGCTGACTCTCATTCAGACTACCTCACAACATCAGGCACCACCAAATCAATACATTGATTACTAATGATTACTAATGTAAAACGTTCATTTCCCACACATGGCCCTGAACGTAATCACAGCTACTTGTATCAAGATCATGTTTTTACTCACTAATAATTCCCTTTTTGAACTCTACCTCTTTTAAAACTACTGCTGAGAATAAACAGGAGGATGTGATCAAAGGTTCGGAGCGGTGCAGCCGAGTGTGACCTCCAGTAGTCTGGTGATGATGTCAGAGTGTGTGGGGTGAAAGGTCAAACCATCCACCTCCATGGCCAGGTGACCAGTTTTCCCGCTTCTTATCCCAAAACGCACCAGAGTGGAAAGGATAGACTCCTCCTGGAGGAGAGAGAGAGAGAGAGAGAGAGAGAGAGAGAGAGAGAGAGAGAGAGAGAGAGAGAGAGAGAGAGAGAGAGTGGGTGTAAATGGCAGTCCCAGAGATGTACCATAGATCTACTTTCTTTTATTGAAACACACATAGTTCTGGTGAATGTGTTAGCGAACAGTTGCCTGTTTACAGCAGAAACAGAGCATTAATTAGAGCATTAATTAGCATTCAGTTGGAGTTGTGTTCCTTCTGTCAGCTGGCTAATGTCCACTATTCACTCTCCTTTAGCTCTGTTTTCAGGGTTACTACTGGGGCTGTCAATCAATCGATTCACATATTTAATCGTGATTAATTGCATGGTTGTCTATAGTAAATCGCGATGAATCGCAAATTATTTGCACATTTTATTTTACCTTTAACTGACATGAGTGTGTTTATGGAGGGGTTTCATTTTACTCCACCCAAACTACGGCAATGTTCCAGATTAATTAATCCCACATTTTCTATCTGTTCTAAATGAACCTTAAAGGGAGATTTGTCAAGTATTTAACACTCTTATCAACATGGGAGTGGACAAATATGCTGCTTTATGCAAATGTATGTATATATTTATTATCGTAAATCAGTTAACAACACAAAACAATGACAGGTATTGTCCAGAAACCCTCACAAGTTCTGCATTTAGCATAAAACAATATGCTCAGATCATAGTAGCGTAGGAACCCTGTGTTTTGATCTCTATCAAATCCTGGGGAAAATATCTTTCTCTTTGATAATCTACTATGTAAACCAGCTAGTCTAAACTTTGACTGTCTACTGTTTGTTGCTGGGCAGCAGGTAGTGTTCACAGGAGCTTTTTCACTCAAAACAGCTGCTTCTGCAAATGAGGCTGATGAGAGCGGATGTAATAATAAACATCTTAATAATCTAATCTCAAACTGAGAGAACATGAATGATCTTTATGCGTCCAGATAGTGTTTGTAGTTCACTACTTCAGAGTTAAGTTGAAATAGTTCCTGTTGAATTCAGAGTTACTGTAGATTTATTTAGTTCTCTCAGTGTGTGTGTGTGTGTGTGTGTGTGTGTGTCACCTTGTCCACAGATGGCAGGTTGTTGGTCCAGTCCTGGAGCTGTTCTGGGGGGATTGTGCGTTCCAAACCCAGTCCTTTGTTTCTGTATCTCTGGTGGGAGGAGCAGGTGTTGAGCAGGTAGAGCCCGCAGGCCACAGCGTATCCTCCCCAGTTAGACACACCTGCAGGAGGGAGGGACGGAGGTGAGAGAGGGAGGAGGGACGGAGGTAAGAGAGGGAGGGACGGAGGTGAGAGAGGGAGGGACGGAGGTGAGAGAGGGAGGGACGGAGGTGAGAGAGGGAGGGAGGGACGGAGGTGAGAGAGGGAGGGACGGAGGTGAGAGAGGGAGGGAGGGACGGAGGTGAGAGAGGGAGGGACGGAGGTGAGAGAGGGACGGAGGTGAGAGAGGGAGGGGGGGACGGAGGTGAGAGAGGGACGGAGGTGAGAGAGGGAGGGACGGAGGTGAGAGAGGGAGGGAGGGACGGAGGTGAGAGAGGGAGGGACGGAGGTGAGAGAGGGACGGAGGTGAGAGAGGGAGGGGGGGACGGAGGTGAGAGAGGGACGGAGGTGAGAGAGGGAGGGACGGAGGTGAGAGAGGGAGGGGGGGACGGAGGTGAGAGAGGGAGGAGGTGAGAGAGGGAGGAGGTGAGAGAGGGAGGAGGCAGATAAACCAACGACACTGGCAAATCCTCACAAGGAAAACTCTAAAGTTATAATATAAGAGATATTTCACTGCTTTTTCAAAGCATCATTGTTGGTTCTTAATTAGATTAGATTAGATTAGATTTCCTTTATTGTCATTGTACAGGTACAACGAAATTGAGTTTGCAACTCCCCATCACGTACCCGATGCATTAAAAGACAGTCAATAAATAAATATAGGGTACTATACAAGCGACAGCTATAAGGTTAGTGGCCAGTGTCGTGTCGTATATGCAAACTGTCTTAAAGGGCAGTAAAAGTAAGTAGACAATCTAAAACAATATAAAAGACAGTGATTATAAAAAATAGTTAAATGTAATAAATAGATATAGTCAGTCCGCATCGTTCAAGTAATGCAGTTTTAAAGTGCAAAGCAGTCACAGGTTAAGAGTTTAATGAGTAATGATGTCCATCAGCCAATGGCCAGATGTAGTAAGTAGTAAGTGTAGCAAAGTGACCTTTGACCTCCAAAATCTAATCAGTTCACCCTTGAGTCTAAACGGACGTTTGTATCAAATTTGAATAAATTCCCTCCAGCATGAAATATAACAACCTTCACATGGTAACAGAAAATGCTCCCTTTAGGATGACGGTTTGACAGGAAATTTAGCATTCCGGCCAAAAAAAAACAAACGGTTACCTCATCAGTCATACTTTTAGTATTTAGTATAATGAATGTAAGTCCATACCAGCAGTGATGGCGTAGTCAGCAGCAACAACACAGGCTATGAGGCTCCCTTTGGGCATCAGAGTCTCCACCTTGTCCTTCAGTTTACCCATCCCCAACTCATTACCTCCATCACCCACTCCTACAGGAGCACACAGAGGGACGTCATATACAGTTAAACATTATTATCATTATGTGAGAATAGATATGTAAATAATTCAAACAGATATTGGGTCAGTGTGTCTGTTTTTTATTTGACAGACTATATGAATCAATAACATGGTTGTTCCATTATTGTTTACAATTTTAATCCCTAAATTAGAGTAATAAAAAGGAAGTATAAAGAAAGTAATATGAAGACTGAACTAAATGTAATGAGTTCTCTACCTGTAGTGATAATTCCTGGTATATCCTTGGCAGCGATAAACAAGTCATCAATGGGATCCAGCAGATGTTTGATGTTTATTCCTCTCATGTTGTAGTAATTTCCATCTGCAGCACGTCCACTGCGCTCTATCGCCACAAGGTGGTCGTACCTGGTAATACAGATTACAAGCACGTTACTTTCACACTCTTGAAGCTGAGATACTCAAGTTTTATTTAGGGCTGTCAATCGATTAAAATATTTAATCGTGGTTAATCACACACTTTTTATCTGTTCTACATGAACCTTAAAGGGAGATTTATCAAGTATTTAATCCTCTTATCAACATGGGAGTGGAAAAATATGCTGCTTTATGTAAATATATGTATATATTTATTATTGTAAATCAATGAACAACACAAAACAATGACAGATATTGTCCAGAAACCCTCACAGGTTCTGCATTTAGCATAAAACAATATGCTCAGATCATAACATGGCAAACTGCAGCCCAACAGGAAACAACAGCTGTCAGTGTGTCAGTGTGCTGACTTCACTATGACTTGCCCCAAACTGCATGTGATTATCATAAAGTGGGCATGTCTGTAAAGGGGAGACTCGTGGGTACCCAGAGAACCCATTTACATTCACTGATCTGGAGGTCAGAGGTCAAGGGACCCCTTTGAAAATGGCCATGACAGCTTTTCCTCGCCAAAATTTTGCGTACTTTTATTTAACCTCCTTCCCGACAACCTAGTCTGACCTGGTTCGTACCGATGGATTCATCAGGTTCTCTAGTTTCATATGATACCAGTATCTTCCTCTGAAAGATTGACTGCATTAATGCGTTAAAGAAATTAGTGGGGTCAAAACAAATTTGCATTATCGCGTTAACTTTGACAGCCCTAGTATTAAATAATGCTGATAACACCAGATGGTAAGACATTAACATCCAATGTGATCACTAACAGATATCTACACCAAGGACACAGATGGAACCAACCCAGACTAATATAGAAAATCCGTTGTCATAATAGGGCTAAAAGGTCCTTTATCGTGTCCTCATCCAGCTAACCTGGGCTTGCTGGGGTCTCCATGGTGACACAAGAAGTGCAGTGCAGAGTCTGGGCCGCTGTCTTCAAATGCAACCAATGGGATTGCAGTTTTCAGCACACCTGAGGATGGTAATACAGAGTTATTAAACCAAGTATAGACTCGTTAAATATTTAAAACAGATGATGATGAAGCCACGATGAAGGGTGATGACATTCCTCTAGTGGTGGCAGGTTAAAGTTCATCTCTTTCCCACCTGTCCTCACAGCTTCATCAATGATGGCCTGGTTCATCTCCTGGGCTCTCTTGTCCGTCACCATCGTCACCCGTTTCCCTAGCGACAGCAGCATGGTTGCCATGGCAATGGCTCCAGGTGGGCCGTCGGTCTCCTCGGGGGGGCTAAAGGGGAAACCCCAATAACAATCAATATTTTGGAGCCATCTCGAAAGATTTTCATTTAACTGAACGTATATGTATATTTGTAGGTACCTGTGCATGTAGTGTGTTGGAAAGCCGGTTGTTATGGCAACAGAGCGTGCTTGGGAGAGCGCCAGGCAGGAACGCAGGAGTTCATCCTGAACAAATAAAGCTCTGATCCCTCGTTGACCTGGAGAGAGAGAGAAAGGGACAAACTCACATCCACCTCCAGCTCACGGCCGCCGCTCTGCACTGCTCTCATACGGCGGTTACAGCTGATGATCGCGGAAGTGTAGTGCCCCCCCTCCGGTTCCCCCCCAGGTTAACACTGTTAGCTCCGTCAGCACTTTTGTTGTTGTTTTCACCATTAGCGCTGTTAGCACCATTAGTTGCAAACCACTGGCTCAGCCGTCGCTATGTTGAGAGCCGTACACTCAATCTAATAGTTGTTGAGATATCTAAGATAAGATAAGATAAGATGAACCTTTATTAATCCCCTTGGGGAAATTCAGGTGTCAAAGCAGCAAGGCAAAAGACAGGTACAAGTGTACAAGAATTATAAAAACAATAAACAATAAAATAGAAGTACAGAATATACAGAATATACATGGTGAGTAAGTATCTCCTGAGCCGTGCCACTTGCCTGACTAAAAAGAAAATGTAGATCGCAGGCTATTAATAACTAAATTTGCAGCACTACGTATTTAATTTAAGAACCCGATTGAGATCACTCTCTGCACGTGTTTACCTGGATCCTCTCCGATGATCGTCTCCAGCTGTCTGATCTTCGCCACGGCCCTCTGAGAGGCCAAACTGTACAGCAAGGGATTGTGGGATAGCAGAAAGCAGAGGGGAATCAGTTCTAGGTTGGGATCTGTGGAGGGAGGGCGTCCGCTCTCAGAGGGTGGAGGTACGGGGGAAGAAGAGGACGAGTCTGGGATGTCAGTCAGGAACATACAGCCTGGTGAGTGACTGAAGGCCAAAGAGGGTTCTGTGGAGAGAGAGAGACAGAACATGAAGTCTGAATCTATGATCATTTCTCAGAAACTACGAGAAGGTTAATACAGCGTTAGCCAATCATGTTGCTCACTGCTGCTGCGTATTGCTTCTATAGCTGTCACTCCACAGGCCCAGAACACGGGGACATCACCGGGCTGCAGCTCTACTCGCTCTCCATAGTCTGGTCTGGACAGGTCCTGTATGCCTAGGAGAGCTACACACACACCAAGTTATAGACTGGTACATGAAGGTTATTATCCAGTGCACAGCATGTGTGTGTGTGTGTGTGTAGTACCTGGGTCTCCTATGTGTACAGGAGCTCCATGTGCAAGAGGGTTGAGGTGAGTGACCTCCACCGCTGCATCCAGCTTACCAGCTGGAACAGGACGCATAGTGACCACCAGAGGAGCGCTGAACACTCCTGCAGGAACACAGCGAACTGCAGTCTGCGGACACACACGCACACACACACATGCACACGCATGCATGCACGCACGTGAGTTTGCCATGTTATGATCTGAGCATATTGTTTTATGCTAAATGCAGAACCTGTGAGGGTTTCTGGACAATATCTGTCATTGTTTTGTGTTGCTAATTGATTTACAATAATAAATATATACATACATTTATTATGTTCAAAATGTACGGAATGTAATGGAGATTTCTCAAGTATTTAATACTCTTATCAACATTGGAGTTGACAGATATGCTGCTTTATGCAAACATAATGACATTGGCCATGCCAGTTTTTCCTCACCACAATTTAGCGCAAGTTTGGAGCGTTTGTCATCCTCCTTCACGACAAGCTAGTCTTTATGTTTTCTAGTTTTATATGATACCAGTATCTTCACTCTAGCTTTAGAACTGAGCCGCTACAACCGAAAAATCGCAAGTTGCGTTAATGCGTTATTATCGCGTTAACTTTTAGCCCTCATAGTAACCCATTCCTGTCTACCTGCAGCTACTGTACATCCCATCATATCTCTGTTGATGGTGATAGTGGTGTGAGGCTATAGTTCATCTCTACTGTCTAATCTATAGTCATGTGATGTCACAGTCTTTCTCTCCTGCCGCATTTCTCGGTCCTCTTCACTTCCCTTTTCTATCCATTAACCCTCGGCAGTCTCTCAGTACATACTGTATACTACTACTACTACTGTCTATCACAATACTATCATAGTTACTATGGTGTTGCTTTGCCTTTGAGCTTCTGTCACTCTGCCCTTTCATCTGGACCTTATTGCTCATCTGTACCTACCAGTACGCGTATATACCTGCAATAAATCCCTGCAGTGAGCCCGTCTGCCTGCTTCACCTACATGTGGGTCCTGTCCTTGTTATTAAGTATTAATTAAATTAATTATACAAAGGTGTTACGATCACTTTGCTGCACATACAGCTTTGTACAGTAGATATTTGTTCCATACCTTATACATGCTGACAGTTGTGCCCTGCTCCTCGTTTCTGACTCCAGCTTTCTTCAGTTGGCCCTCAAAGCCAAAACTGCAGCCCAGATAGAAACACACCATGTCTGACATCGGGCCATGATGAGCAGCCGGCTGCTCTGATGCAGTCCTGGGAGCACAAGGAAAAAAAAAAGAAGTGAGGCTGGTAGGATTACAGAGTCGTTGCTGCTATATTAATACTCTGGATATCGAAAAGAGAAGCTTTAAGAAGAGGATTTGGACCCATTCATGACTAGAGGTGGTGGATATTTCATACCTGTCAGTTACCTGAGTATACCTACCCATAATGCAGTGCTCTGCCTGTCTTTGTTATAATACCTTGGCTGAGTGCTGTAACTCTGCAGACTGGAGACCGTCTTCACCAGGGAACCATCTTCAAACACACAGTACTTAGAAATGTCTGTCCTGAAGACACAGAAAGACACAAACAAACACACGTCATGTGTCATGTTGAGGTTTGTAAAGTGAAGCATCAGCAGGAAGCACAGAGATGTGAGGTAGAAGGAGAATTCAAGTACCTTCATTAAATAACTGAGATGAGAAATGAGAATATTATTTGCAGTAGTATATATGTGACCTTCTCCACACAGCTTTAGGTGGGTTAGTGGCATGAAAGGCACATTCCTGTGGGCATTTCAGTTGTATATATTCTTTCTAAAACTATACAGCTATTGATTGTAAAATACCAACAAGTATTTATTAAATCAATCTAGTAGCCTATTTAAGTTCATTTCAAAAGAGCAGATCATGTCAATGTTTTACATTCTGCTCAAGACATGATGGTACAATTCTAACAACTTTTCAAAAACATTATCAGACACTAATAAAAGAGAGCTACAGTAACACAGAGTCATAAACAACCAAAGTTAGTATGAAATCTGGCATTTGTTCATACGGATGTGAATCATTCACTATGTAAAATAATTAATTCAGGAATGAACAGAACTAGATTCACCTTAAAGGTCCCATATCGTGCTCATTTTCAGGTTCATACTTGTATGCTGGTTTTTTTACTAGAACGTGTTTACATGCTTTAATGTTCAAAAAACACATTATTTTTCTCATCCTGTCTGTCTGAATAAACCTGTATTCACCTTCTGTCTGAAACGCTCTGTTTCAGCTCCTGTCTCTTTAAAAAGCTCAGTCTGCTCCGATTGTGCACCTTTGCAAAGGTAGTTCTCCAGCTGTGGGCGAGATATTCTAATGAGCCTGCATGTGACATAGGAAGGGGAGCCACATCTGATTGGCTGGCTGAATCACATGTTTTCTGATCTGAGCAGCCCACAAACAACTGACTGGGTCGTCTTATTTAAGGCTTCTTGAACTACTTTAAAGGAGACTTTGACATTTTGGATCGTGCCCAGTTATTTTTCTTCACCAGATCTCTGTCAAAGATCTAGTGTGTTCTACCTTATGTCAGCACGTCTAGCAAGAGGTGGACAGGAAGTCTCTCCTGATTGGCTGCGATAAAGGAGAGGCAAGGGGGCTGGATTTCTGCGACAGAACTCCTCAAAATCATCGGCCAGATGATTGGGCAGGATAACGATATTCGCCTGCTGGTATCCTGAAGACACAGAGACAGACAGAGAACATTGTTGGCTCCAGTACATCAGTTAGTTGAACAGGATTTCTATTCGATAATGGATAAAGGGGGGGAGCTGCCACATCCCATGCATTATAATCACATCAGAAACAAAAGAACACAGATATTTCTTCATGTTACTAAGATAGTGCTACTAAGTACTGCTTCTATCACGTGGAATCAATCAGAGGAAACATGACAGATTCAGTTCTTCATTTAGGCCAAAAGGCTGAACTGTTGACCATGTTCCCAACTCTAGGACGGGGTAGATATGTGGAATATAGAAACACATAGTTAGCGCTCCTGAGCAGGGTCTGAAATAAACTTTCTTCACTTCCTGTCACTGTGGCAGGAAAGCATTTTCTTTGTCTGTCACTCAGAAATGTTATCTGCCACTTTTGAAATCTCTGCGCCAAATGAAGGAATAACATTTTAGATCTGATGACATTCAATGTTCGATATAAAAAAAACATTATCTGCATGGTAAACTAAAGTGTTTGAATTAGACCGTAGCTTCTGGGGGAGAACTATTCTTCAGGGATGGGAGGGTACACAGTACTGTCTATAGTGGTTATTTGCATAAAAACACAATTCAAATGATTAGGAAATAAATTATTGTATTTTCATTTAAATATTTGCTTTGATTAAAAAAAAAATCTTGACATCAGTAATATTATATGCTGCTTGTAGCTCGTTCTTACCGTTGGCTAATCCATTCGTGGTGCTTATTCTGGGATCTTCCTGTCTGATCAACAGCCTCAACTCAGCAGGACTCAGAGAATTTAAATTATCTGACTGCGCCATTACAGAACACACGCTGTTGTTAGATACTCCAACTACTACTGCTGCTACGAGAGAGAGAGATATGCTCTGTTGCTCTGTGTACTCCAACCCTAGATCAAATAGTGTCGGGTGCTCTTGGAAAACCTGAGTAGTACTGGCTGCGGTGTGAAGGGAAGGTGGAGCTGGACCGTCGAGCTCCACCTTCCCTTCACACCGCAGGCTGTCTGTACCTTCTTGAAAAACAGGGAACATACAGGATAAACAGGTAATCTAGGCTCAATATTAGAACAGAGAACTACTGTAACTACTTTCTTATATTCTACGGACAAACTGGTTCCTTCTAACTTTCTCTGCTTCTTTCCTCTGGACCAAAGAGTTTTACTTTTACAGTCCAGCTACAGAAACTGGTGAGTGCAGTGGGGGAAGAGGACATGATGGGAATTCACCAAACTCATTATCTCATTACTTATTATCCACCTCACAAGGGTTAATGTTCAAGTGAAGAACACTTGGATGTGGGTCATCTTTGGAAGAGTGGTTCAAGGCGAGATGGGCAGGAGGGGGGGGGGTAAAGGGAGAACTATTAACAGTCGGGCTGTTGCGTTGAAGGAATTTCCTCTGCCGTGATAATGGCTGGCTCAACAGTGCAATATGCGGTATTATTGCCATTTTTTTTAATGCAAACTACTTAATTTATCCCATTTTTAGCACTATATAAATATGCTTTATTGTTATGCTATTATTTGGTATATTGTTGGTTTTTCAATGGCAAAGATGACAGTTTTAAAACTAATTAAATACTTGATGCAGAACACAGAAGGACAATGAGGCGCAGCGTCTTTTTCAGCTGAGGCACTTTGGGTGCGTCTGGTTGCTATGATACGGAATAACCGCAGAAGTAAAAATGTCTGCACAAGGCAGAGTACTTGGATATAATCCAGGATCGACTTCCGAGCCGATCGGGGGAGTAAAAAACTCTCTTAACATACCTGACACCATTAGAAACATCTGGAAAGATCATCTTTAGAACCATCAAATAATCAAGGCTTTGCTGACGATTGTCAGACGGGAGGAATCCCAAAATCAGCTTGATGCTCATGTACAGTAGTGTGTACATAAGTTACTGGGTAGATGTTAAATTAACAACGTTTTACCTTTTCTTCAGCAGATTTTAAACCAGTAATTTTACTTGCAACATACCAAAGCCTTAAAAGCTAATCTCTAATGTGTTTACTATCGCTGATAATAACAGAAAAGGGGAAAATAGTCCATGTTTGTGTTTTACCTGAGTCCATCGCATGGTTAGAGACACTCCTGAAATATCTGAGGGAACGTCTGGCGGCTCTGAAAGCAGTCAGCATGCTTCAACCTAAACATCAGCAAAATATACAGACAAAAGATACATTACCAAAACTTGAAATTGTTCTTTTTGATAATAACACGTTAACAATTCATTTTAACGCCACTAATTTCTTTAACGCATTAATGCAACTTGATTACAGGTTGTAGCGGGCTCAAGAGTGAAGGTGATGGTATCATATGAAACTATAAAACCTAAAGAAACTATTGGTACCAATCATGTCATACTAGCTACAAGTATCGTAGAGAGCAATGACCTTATAAGATATACAAGCGATAAAATGCTAATCAAAGTGACAAAGTCTATGAAGCCGAGACATAAACAGTTTGCTTTGCAAATGATCCCACCATAGGCTGAATATTAAGATGGTTCACTCTAAACTAGGGCTGTCAAACTTAACGTGATAATGTCTTAACGCAACTTGAGATTTTTAGGTGGTAGCGGCTCAGTTTTAAAGCTAGAGTGAAGATACTGGTATATATGAAACTAGAAAACCTGATGAATCCATCGGTACCAACCAGGTCAGACTAGCTTGATGCAAAGGAGGGTAAATCACACAAACTTACACTACATTTTGGTGAGGAAAAACTGTCATGGCCATTTCCAAAGGGGTCCCTTGACCTCTGACCTCCAGATCAGTGAATGTAAATGGGTTCTATGGGTACCCACGAGTCTCCCCTTTACAGACATGCCCACTTTATGATAATCACATGCAGTTTGGGGCAAGTCATAGTGAAGTCAGCACACTGACACACTGACAGCTGTTGTTGCCTGTTGGGCTGCAGTTTGCCATGTTATGATCTGAGCATATTGTTTTATGCTAAATGCAGAACCTGTGAGGGTTTCTGGACAATATCTGTTATTGTTTTGTGTTGTTCATTGATCTCCAATAATAAATATATACATATATTTGTATAAAGCAGCATATTTGTTCACTACCAGGTTGATAAGAGGATTAAATACTTGACAAATCTCCCTTTAAGGTACATTTAGAACAGATAAAAAATGTGTGATTAAATATTTTAATCGATTGACAGCCCTAGTTTAAAGATTAGCTTAGCTAAGCTAGTTAGCTTAGCCTAACCAATCATTAGTGGAACTCTAAACATGACTTAATTCACATTATTGTGTATTTGTGTTGTATTTTGATGAACGTTCATGCCAATAAAGCCACTTTAAATTGAACTTAACACAATAACTTCCCCTATTTCGTAGTTAATATTCATATCTGACAGTATTTTAAAGCCATAGTTAACAACGTCAGTAACGTTACGCAGTTTGTGACTCGTTCAGCTCTTTAGTCCTTCATGTCTTACCTTATAAAGTCTGATTTCAGTGCCCTTAAAGACAGTTTGTGTTTCCATCAGATCAAATCAGCTGTCAGAGCTCTCATAGCTTCTTCTTCTTCTCTGGATCCGGCAGACTAGACGCCAAGTTCCGGTCACATGACCGGAGCACAGCCAATAGGAACGCTCTCTCTCTCTGAACTGACCTGTGATTGGTCAAAGTCTGCACAGGCTAGATTTTCTCTAAAGCCTGAAAACAGAGCCATGAGGAGGAGCAGAAGTCTAGTTTCTCTCAGAACACTTGAATTATAATATGCTGAAAGGTTATTATGGGATTTTTGCCCAATGATGCCATAAATATACTGACTACTGCCACTAGCAGCAGTGGGTAGGACGACAGAATATTAGGGCCACATTGAGGAAAAATCATAAATATGTGATTTTGAGAATAAAGTCAGAAGTTTAAGAGAAAAAAAGTGGTAATATTATGAGAATAAAGTCAGAAGTTTACGAGAAATAAAAGTGGTAATATTATGAGAATAAAGTCAGAAGTTTAAGAGAAAAAAGGCGTAATATTATGAGAATAAAGTCAGAAGTTTGAGAGAAAAAAGTTGTAATATTATGGGACTAAAGTCAGAAGTTTAAGAGAAAAAAAGCCGTAATATTATGAGAATAAAGTCAGAAGTTTGAGAGAAAAAAAAACTGGTAATATTATGAGAATAAAGTCAGAAGTTTGAGAGAAAAAAGTGGTAATAATATGGGACTAAAGTCAGAAGTTTAAGAGAAAAAAAGCCGTAATATTATGAGAATAAAGTCAGAAGTTTACGAGAAAAAAAGTCGTAATATTATGAGAATAAAGTCAGACGTTTGAGAGAAAAAAAAACTGGTAATATTATGAGAATAATGTAAGAAGTTTGAGAGAAAAAAGTCTTAATATTATGGGACTAAAGTCAGAAGTTTACGAGAAAAAAAGTCGTAATATTATGAGAATAAAGTCAGAAGTTTAAGAGAGAAAAAGTCGTAATATTATGAGGATAAAGTCATATCTTTA
Source organism: Sebastolobus alascanus (assembly GCA_916701645.2). Classification (NCBI taxonomy): domain Eukaryota; kingdom Metazoa; phylum Chordata; class Actinopteri; order Perciformes; family Sebastidae; genus Sebastolobus; species Sebastolobus alascanus. The sequence continues at coordinate 46,244 of CAKAOJ020000407.1, forward strand.
CAAGAAAAAAAGTCCTATACTATACATGTACCTCGTTCTTTTCCTTCATGGAACAGAAGTTACAGACATAAAATGTTGTTTCCGACTGACTGAAATTGTTTCCGTCAGAAAAACGACACCATTATCCCCTTCACCTTTAAATATGCATTTCATAAAACATAAGTATGAAGCAAATAATCTTTTGCAAAATTTTTACTGTCATTAGAAAATAAAGAGTACAAAACTACAGTACATGTGCACAAACACTGACTAGAAGTCCCAACTGTAACAGCATGATGAACAGGAAAAGTGACATTAGAATAAAAGAAAACAAGTGAACTGATGAATCGATGCATCATGAATCCAGAGGCTGTTGAATTTGGCTTTAACAGAACTTTTAACAGTAATTGTGTGGCAACAAAATGTCCTCTAGGTGTACTTTACACTGTCTGACACCACAACAGTACTGACTGTATTCACTTTGCATGCACAGGACAGGAGTCTGGAGGAGGATAGACAACAGTTCCAGTGAAGCTGCTCACACTCATTGAATCCCATTTGAAAAAAATGGTAAAAAAAAAGAAATATATATATTTCTTTAAAAAAAATGACATTGTGCATTTTGACACTGGGATCAGGATGTGACAAAATAACCTCATTCCAAGATTCACAAACTAGCTTTTTTTTTTGAGCTTTCTACCAAATCTCACGGTCTTCAGAGACTGGATGAACAGCGCAACTCCATTCACTGATGAAGACCCTAGGATACAGTTAAAAGCTCTGTCAAAGCTAATAAGTGGACCTTGAGTTGAGATTATTCTGTGACATTAAACAGGGTGTTTGACTTGTTTAGTGTTCTGCAGTGAGCTGGGCAGCTACCAGCGTGGCCATCAGTGAAGCAGGGAGCTGCTGAGAGGAGCACACTGTTCACAATCCTTGTATACATAAAACAAAAACTATACAAAAGCAACAGTTTGACTCGAGTCAAAGGTCACTTTTGATGACATGTATTTAAGTTAAGTAAGTAATATACACTCAGTATTTGCTTCCTCTGTCCAATCACTAACTGTGGGATGAAACACTGATGGAAAAACAAAGCTAACATAAAGAAAAGTACTGTTTCTGTCTGGGTTCACTTCATACACCAAACAAAATGTTTACGGTCATGACCTTAAATCTATGAAGGGCAACCGAGACCATCAGCAGTTATTAGAAAAAGTCAACTGGTACTCTCACTCTAAATGTAAACTGCTGAACAAACAACCTCAGAGGGAATATCTCCTTATATCATTAATTATCTAACATTATCCAAAGGCTGTTCAATGTGCATGAACAATAGGCTGGTGCGAGGACAGTCACCAAAACACTGGCTCAACGGTGGCTCAGGAATAGATCAGTACCAGAGCAATAAGGCGGGTCCATTCATGTTGGTTCCATCTTATCTTCACTTCTCTTCCTTCACTGGTCCTTTATGCTGAGCACTGGGTCCACCAGTCTATTATGAACATGCATCAAACCTACAAGGAAAAAACAACAAATTAGATACACAAATACAGTTCTGCAGAAAGATACTGAAATTACTGCTGCTCTTATCTCAATATTGAGAAACAACATCAGAGAATCACAGGTGATCTGTAGAGCGCTGGATGGATATTACACCACAGATCAGTTTCAGATCATGATCAGAATGTGATCTGTAATGGCGCATTAACTCTGAGAGCGAAGCAAACTTTTCACACGGCGCAATTACATACGAAGTCGATGCAAAGAGGCGAATAGACGCGAATTCGCACCGGGTGACCCGGATGGTGCTGTTGGTACCTTTGAAGTATTTGACTGTTTTGACTCGTAGCTCCAGGGTGGCGTCTTCATCGCAGACAAAGATGGTGTGCGGGTGCTGCTGGAATGCTGATACGGTCCACATGTGGTTCACTCCCTCTTCTATGGCTTTATACAGAGCGAAGGCTTTGTGAGGTCCTGTGATCAGAATCATCACCTGAGAAGAGGACGACAACAACAGGGTTAACACTCAGTGCAGCCATTCAGCTCCAAACAACCTACAACTGGCTCTAGAGAGCCAGTTGTAGGTTGTTTGTTGTTGTTGTAGCTGGTGTGAAATATACAGTGATGTTGTGGTTTTAGCTGCTAATGTTGCTAACGTTAATCAACACGATGCCTGTTAATCACGTTCAGTCTCGTGTGTGTCAGTAGTGCGAGCACAAACGGAGCAACAGGACGCTGACTGTGGGTCGGTTATATAAGATTATGTTATTGCAGGACAATGGAGGAACAAATCTTTTAATCTGACCTCTTTGGCGTCCATGACAGTTCCTACGCCCACAGTCAGAGCCATGGTGGGAACCTTGGTGAGGTCGTTGCCAAAGAAACGAGCATTGGCCACAATGGTATCCTTAGCCAGTGTTTTCACTCTGGTCCTGGAAACCAGACTGGAACCTGGCTCATTGAACGCTATGTGACCATCAGGGCCAATACCTGCAGAAAGACAAGGAGATGGAAGAGAAGCTTTATATATTATTATATATTATACACCCAAGAGATGAAGTGATTCCTCTAGCATCTACTACAAGCTCTGTTTGACTGATGAGATGTGGCAGATATTTAAAACCATGCATCTGACCTCCTACGAACAAGTGGATTCCTCCAGCCTCTGCGATCTTCTGCTCGTAGGCGTGACACTCTGCCTCCAGGTTCTCTGCGTTTCCATCCAGGATGTGAGTGTTGGCTGGATCAATGTCGATGTGCTTGAAGAATTTGTTCCACATGTAGGAGTGATAGCTCTCTGGATGAGCCCGAGGTAGAGCTGGAGAACAAGAGGCTCACCTTTGTTACCAAAGACATGCAGTGCCATGAATCCAGCCTCCAGAGGAAAGACAGCACATTGATTGTTCTATCTTACACTCCTTTATTACGGTTTGCATACTGTTTTTGCAAATTTATTATTGATCCCTGATGACACACCTCAAGCTTCTCACCAAGAACAAGATTTTACAGGATTACATTTGAACACATCATAAAGTTATAATTTGCCTTCCATTCATGGAGGGACCTTCGTTTGGTTTTGGGGATCAAAAACCTGCAATTTCTGATTCTTACATAGAGTCCCTTTAAAACACTTCAAAGCAAACAATGCTTAATTCTGACATTGAATGACGGAGGTGTAAAATTGAGAGTTTAATCAGTCAGCCTTTAACTCACCTACATATTCATCCATGTTGAAGGTCTTCACATATTTGAATGAGATGTCTCCACTTCTGTAGTATTCTATTAACTTCTGGTAGCAGCCATAGGGAGTGCCTCCTGAAAGAAAGGAGAACAATTATACACATTATTACTGTTGATGAAGTTACAGAACCAGTTTGCCCACTAACCCGACCAGAACACTGCAACGCAAGGCAGCTTTATTTGTAGAGCACATTTCAGCAACAGGGAAATTCAAAGTGCTTTACACGAACATTCAAGAACATTGCGACAAAGTGCAAAAGAACATTAAGACATAATTAAAACAGTCATAAAAACAGAAAAACGTTAAAGATTAGAAAATAAAAACAAGCTAAAAATAAAAGCTAGGATAGAAGCTAAAATAGAGTATAACACACAAGAGTCAAAGTTATAGTGCAGTATAAGATAATTATTTGGTTTAATAAAAGGCAGCAGCAAACAAGAAAGTTTTAAGCTTTGATTTAAAAGAACTAAGAGTTGCAGCGGTCCTGCAGTTTTCTGGGAGCTTGTTCCAAATGTTTGGTGCATAAAAACTGAACGCTGCTTCTGTATGTTTAGTTCTGACTCTGGGGACACTAAGCAGACTTGATCCAGACCACCTGAGAGGTCTGGATGTATATTTTGGAAATATATTTTGGCCCTAAACCATTTAGTGCTTTGTAAACCAGCAGGAATATTTAGAAACCAGTTCTCTGAGAGACAGGGAGCCGGTGTAGAGACCGCAGAACTGGACTGATATGATCCAATTTCTTGGTCATAGTGAGGAACTCTAGCAGCAGCGCTCTGAATCAGCTGCAGCTGTCTGATTGATTCTTTAGGAAGACCAGTAAAGACACCGTTACAGTAGTGAAGTCGGCCGAAGATAAATGCATGGACTAGTGTGTGTGAGTGGTGCTCACCTGTAGGTAAACCCAGAGTGAAGTATCTGTCAGCGGAGGGCTTGAACTGGATGATTTTGTTGCGGATGTACTTCGCTGCCCACTCACTGGCCAGGTCGTACTCATCTAGGATCACCAGCCTCATTGTAACGGCTCACTAAAGGAATAAAGAGAATATCACACAGTTACAGCCAGAGCCATAACTGCACTAAAACACAGCACAAACCTGAACATCCTGTAAATATCACTGTGCAATAATGATATGAGTCGTGCAATACCTGCAGAATGTGAATGCCTTGTGTGTGGTATGTGTGGTTTTCTATTATTATTTTTTTTTTTTACAGTTTTTAGAGGCACGTTACTGTTTATGTTTCTTGCACTTTTTAAGGATTGCATTTTAATTTCGTTGTACTTGTACAATGACAATAAAGATATATTCTACTCTCTCTCACAGCAGACAGAGCAGCAGTGTGAGACAACACAACACCAAACCCCATTCAGAAAACAGACAACTGAACGTGTTCTTAGCTACAGTCAGCTGTTGCTGCAGTATAAAGCCTCACCTGTTTAAAAGACCTGCTCAGATACAGGTTTGCCTCAATACGGGTTCAGTTATCTACCGGCTCAGGTAAGGCTGTCTCTGAGCAGGACTCTGCTAAAGGCTAATGTGAGCTATTGAAGCTAAAGGACCAGGAACGGATTGTTCTAAGTTTAGTTGAGTTACTATATTACTGCCGACAAGTTAATGTCACCCAGATAATCTGAAACTACTAGTTAGTTAGTGAGTTAGTTAGTTAACGTGAACTACGTTGTTTTTTACCTGATAAAACACGTAGTTTGTCAGAAGAGAAGTCAGCTGCTGCAGGAGGTCTGTTTGGTCACGTGACAAACTACCGGTCATGTGATGTCACCGGAAGTGTGTAGAAAGGAACCCGGATCTCATCGGATCTCTATTTATGGACTTGTCATGGACAAATAACAGAGATGACTTTCTGGTGATTAACGTTCTCATTCTTGGAAAATTTAATTTGCACAAATCCAAGTATATGAAAGTGAAACCTATAGGTTTAATGTGTTTCATTTTGAGTTTCTTTGTTACATAAAAGCCCTTAAAGTCATGAAAAACAAAAATGAATTGAAACTTCTTAGCATAATTGAAGAAAATGAGTTACAGGTGCGGCCCTAGCACTTAATTTAATTTATTATTATTTTCATGTATAATTTTACATATTTTTCTCTGTTTTTATTCTACACGCACCTTGTCCTTTTGCTCTTATGCAATGATCTATGAGCCATGTTGTTTGTAAATTTAAATTTGTTCAATGAAATTTATGTTAAAGAAAAAGGGGAAAAAAAAGAAAGGAACCCGGAAGTTGGGAAAACTCTCGCGAGATAGCTATTGTCAGGCGTTGATCTGGAATAGTTAAGGTTGGATAGCTCGTCGGGTAGCAAATCTCGCGAGAGTTTTTGCAGCTCTCAGATTAGATTTCGCAATTTACGGGTTACCTTTTAAACACGCCCAGTGATTTCACCGTGGAAACTGTGGAAGTCTGTGAGTGCCAAAATAATAATAATAATAATAATAATGATAATAATAATATAATAATGATAATAAATAATAATATACTGTGGTAATAATAATAAAACATTATAATATGTAAAGAATACATTTAATGAAATCAATCATAATAAGATTACTAAATTAGTATACATATGTACAAATAGATAAATTAAAAAACACAGTTTGCAAAAAAACAAACAAACATGAAATTATGAAATATGACGCCGTGTCACTGCTTTAAAGGAACAGTGTGAAGGATCTGGTTGTATCTGGCGGTGAGGTTGCAGATTACAACTTCTCCTGAGTGCCAAGCATGTAGGAGAGCTACGGTGGCCGACTCGAAAACGTGAATATCCCTCTCTAGAGCCAGTTGTTGTAAGTGTATTGTATAGGTCATTTTGAGCACATCCAGTGTTTAAAGTGTGTGTCCGTGGGAAGTGAGTGGTGAAGCAAGAGAGAGAGAGCTGCAGTAATATATAACACTGTGAAAGAGGCTATTCTGCATTAAGAGTACTTTTACTTTAGTGTACTTTTTGCCGTTGATCTTCTTGCACTTTGGATTTTTAAAACATTATCTTTACATTGTGCCAAGACACGGATGTTCTTTCACCACTGCTGATGAGTGTCCTCATTTTATCTAGAGGGTGTGGTTAACCTGTCAGTGGATCTTTGCCCAATCTTCCTTTCTATCAGCAGAAATTATTTTGAGCTCTCCTGACAACCAGCGGATCCTGTTAAACATCATGTCTTCTGGCAGCAACTTGAAAAATCAAATCCATTTTAAAAATCAGGATAAAACTCACCTATTAATCTAAAGTAATGTGTAATGTTCTAAATAAAAAGCCTTATCCAAGGGATACACACAATTGAATATAAACAAAAAGCAACATAGTTGTGTTTAAAGTTTAATCTTGTAACATGCAGTTTAAGAGGGAAGAACCACAATACAATTTTCAATGCATCGGAGTCAGAGTTTGGAAAGAGCTGGTTTCTGTCTGGGATGTGGAGTAGAACGGTCAGAGGTAGAAGAGTTCATGTAAAACTGGTTCCATAGTCGATGATGGTCCCGGTTGTCACTGGAGACAGGAGACTTGGATGCACCTGGTGTGAGAGTGTTAAAATGTCCACTTTAGTCTTTCTGCTTGTAGTCCTCCAAATGGGCCAGGATCCATCCAGAGGGTCCCAGAATGGCCATAGAGAACATGGTCAATGCAATGACAGTTTCCTGGACGACAGAGAGGAACATAAAACAAGATCTATTAATCCCAACATGTCAACACCCCTTTAAATGTGCTGATCGTGGCATGGCGTCATTCATCCGTGTCTGTAGTCCCATCAGTCTCTCCTCTCACAGCAGAGGAGCTACACTTGTGCATTATTATCTGTACCTAGTAACATGCAAATGTGTGCTACTAGCACTACTAGCTACTACTACTGGATATTTGTTATTTTTATTTATTGTATGCCCTGTGCTATTCTTATTTTATGTTCTGTCTTTGTTAGAATCTGTGCTGCTGTGAAACTGCAATTTCCCCACGGGATAAATAAAGTGCTATCCTATCCTAGCCGATAGCCGGTTGTTTGGGAACAGAGACGTTAATACATCCACCACAGTACAGGCTGACAGCATACAGCCCATGGGTGGATTAGAAGATAATAAAAGTGATGAATTACAGCCAATATCTCCATTATTACAGCCGCATACAGCTGGCAGAACCAGATATGTCATATCTATCTAGCGGCTGATGTAAAAAAAAATCCCCAGAGTTTCGTCTCTTTGCTTCTGTACTCTTTTCCATCACCACAGAGTTGATCACCACTTAATTAATTGAAGGATGTGACCTGCTACTATTAACTGACCCACAGCAGGCAGACATGAGGACATATTCTACTGGCTAAAACAAAGCCAATCAAATGTTCATCCTCCCTTTACTCTACTGTGTGTAATACTGAAGTGCAATACTTCAATACATACGTCTGTGCAATATAAAAAACAAAAATACCTGCACAATACTTGTATATATTTACCATACACCATATTTCCTTTATTATTATACTGTATATTATTGTAAATACACTATTATTTTTACTTTATTTTATTATGTTATTCTTTTGCTACTTAACCTACTGTTTCTTTTCTTAATGGAGCTTCCCAGCAAAAAGTATTTGACACGATTGTACCTGTATAACCGGAGTGACAATAAACATCTTGAATCTATGTTATATCATCCTCAGCCTGCTGATGCTAATGGCAGCGTATACGGAACTTAAAAGATGTTTGTTATTTACCGGATATGTGGCGATTTAAATCCAGTTAGGTTAGTTAGACATGTTGACTTTATAACGAAATACACCCGTTTAACACTTTAACTCTGTCAGCTGACTTTATACACATTGACCTCGTCACCAAGGACGGCTAATGCTAACGGCTGCTAGCATTAGCATTTAGCATTAGCATTAGCTCAGAGTGTTCCGGTACCAGCAGAACTCACCTTTGGGCCGATGTTCTCCTTGGCCGGGCCCGCGTAGATGTTGGCCCTCTGAGTGACGGAGTGTCCCCGCAGGAGAGGAGCTGCTCGGCTGGTGAGGGTCCTCAGGAGGCCCGACATGATGATCTGCTGACGGTTAGAGAAGGAGAGATGATCTGTGTTCTCTACTGGAGGAGCGGTGAGGGTCTGAACCGGAAGCGGATCATCGCTCTTCTTCTCCTCAAAGGAGATACTAGCCGAGCCCAGAGCCGCGTTCTGCCACCTACTGTCCCGGATGTTGATGCACATGGAGTACGATGATTCAGTCTTCTTCAGTGGTGGAAAGTAGATTTACCTTTGGCAGTTGAGATTCACTTAATTAGGGCCCGAGCACTGACCGCAGGTCTGCGAAGGCCCTATTGTAATTGGTCCGTTTATTATTATTATTATTAGGGCCCGAGCACCGACAACGTCGGGCCAGCGAAGGCCCTATTGAAACTGAAGGAATTCTTATTATTATTCTTTTTCTCTCAAATGAATCGCCTTTTTGAGGCCTTTGCCATGCTGGAAAAGTTGTGAAACTTGGCACACTTATCAGAAGCGGTGAAAAATTTGATATTTTAAGGGTCTCAGATTCGGGTTTTGCAAAATGGCTCTCTAGCGCCCCCTAGAAAATTGGAAAAACTGATATCCGTTCTCCGGTTTTACCTACAAGTATGAAATTTGGCAGACAGATGTATCATGTGGAGACGCACAAAAAAGCCTCTTGGAGGTATGGCCAAAACTCAACAGGAAGTCAGCCATATTGGATTTTATATGCGATTTTGCCCATTTTTTGCGTTTTATAGGCCGTGTACTTTAACGAACTCCTCCTCCAGATTTCATCAGATCGACTTGAAATTTGGTCAGGACCATCTTAAGACCTTAAGGATGAAAAGTTATTCAATTGGTGAGTTTTCATTGAACAATCTGACCGTGGCGTGGCGGCGAAAAAGCGCCTTTCGCCAAAAAACAGGAAGTTGCTGTAACTTTGGCATACCTTTTTCCAATCTGCTCTAAATGTCACATGTATGATAAGGGTCTTGGCCTGATGACATCCACATGCAAATTTTGACTCTCAGTCATAGCGCCACCTAGTGGTAACAGGAAATGTCATGTTGTACACGTTGATGTGCCCTGCCTCAGAAATTAATCACATCTTTACCAAATTAGGTGAGAAAAGCCTTAAGACCTTGATGATGCTTCCTTTTGAAAATTGTGAGTTTTCATCAAATGGCGGCACCGTGGTGATATGGCGAATTTCGATGAGTCGCCATGAAAAAACAAACCGCTGTAACTCAACTCCAGATGGTCAGATCTTATCCATATTAATAACATTTGATGATCGTCCCGGCCTGAAGACATCTACAGTCTAATTTTCAATCATACTCATAGCGCCACCTAGTGGCAGCAGGAAGTTACTGTCGCCATATTTTGGTGTACTACTGTTAGCAGGTTAACCAGATCCACCTCAAATTTGGTCACAACAATGGAAAGACCTTCATGATGAGAGACAGCGAAGGTTTTGTATTTTCGTGAAATGCCGTTGCCGTGGCGACGTATTGTTCGCCATGAAACAGGAAGTTGCTTTTGAGGTGCTAGGATTGCTTAAAAACAAACGAAACTTGGCACACTCATTAACGGCGCTAAAATATGTTAACAGATATGGTTTTGGTGCTTGTGTGTGGCAAGGGGGCTCAATAGCGCCCCCTACAAAATTTCAACAAAGCAGCCCTCGCGGTACGTTTGACCTAGATGTTCGAGATTTGGTAGGCACATGTATCACCCGTAGACTTAAAAAAAAGTCTCTTGGTGCCATGCTCTAAACCCAACAGGAAGTCGGTCATCTTGATTTTTGTGTGAATTTTCGTATATTTTTGGCTATTTCCAGGCTTTGTACTTTAACGAACTGCTCCTAGAGACTTAACCCGATCAACTTCAGATTTGGTCAGTACAATCTGTAGACCTTTGTGATGAAAAGTTATTCAAATCGTGAGCTTTTTTGAAACGACGTTGACGTGGCGTGGCGGAGAATTTGCATGACTCGCCATTGAAAGACAAAATAATGTAACTCGACTGTACTTTTTCCAAACTTGAAATACCACATAGTAGTCCAGATCTGAGGACATCTACATGGCAATATTGACTCATAGTCATAGCGCCACCTACTGGCAACAGGAAGTCAGCGTTACGTGACAAACATCATCCGATTCACATGAAATTTACATTGTGTGATCTACGTCATTGTGCTCGTCAGAGTTTCGGTTTCATTGTGCCTGGCCGCGTCGGTTGGCGTCCCGCGCGTACCCCAGACGCGCGTAGAGGTGCTCGGGCCCGTTCATCGCTGCTTGCAGCTTTAATTATTATTATTATTATTATTATTATTATTATTTTTAGGACAAAGTAATCGCAGTTTTGAGGGGCTAAACGTGCTCGGAAAATGAAAAAATTTTGCACATGTATCAGAACTAGTGAAAAATTTGATATTTTCTGGGTCTCTTGCTGGGATGTGACAAAATGGCTCGATAGCGCCCCCTACAAAATTGCTAACATTGAGCCCCTCGTTGTGGTTTCACCTAGAAGTATGAAATTTCACAGGTATATGCAACATGTTGAGACGTACAAAAAAGCCTCTTGGAGGTATACCATAAACCCAACAGGAAGTCAGCCATATTGAATTGAATGTGTTATTTTAGGGTATTTTTTGCCATTTCCAGGCACTATACTTTAACGAACTAGTCCTAGAGTTGTAACCCGATCGACTTCAAATTTGGTCAGTACAGTCTTAAGACCTTTGGCGAATAGTACAAATGTAATTAAAAAACACAGTTTGCAAAAAAACAAACAAACATGAAATTATGAAATATGACGCCGTGTCACTGCTTTAAAGGAACAGTGTGAAGGATCTGGCGGTAATGTTGCAGATTACAACTTCTCCTGAGTGCCAAGCATGTAGGAGAGCTACGGTGGCCGACTCGAAAACGTGAATGTCCCTCTCTAGAGCCAGTTGTTGTAAGTGTAGCGTAGGTCATTTGGAGCAGAGCCAGTGCTTATAGTGTGTGTCCGTGGGAAGTGAGTGGTGAAGCAAGAGAGAGAGCTGCGGTAATATATAACACTGTGAAAGAGGCTATTCTGCATAAAGAGTAATTTTACTTTAGAGTACTTTTTGCCGTTGATCTTCTTGCACTTTGGATTTTTAAAGCATTATCTTTACATTGTGCCAAGACACGGATCTTCTTTCACCACTGCTGATGAGTGTCCTCATTTTATCTAGAGGGTGTGGTTAACCTGTCAGTGGATCTTTGCCCAATCTTCCTTTCTATCAGCAGAAATTATTTTGAGCTCTCCTGACAACCAGTGGATCCTGTTAAACATCATGTCTTCTGGCAGCAACTTGAAAAATCAAATCCATCTTAAAAATCAGGATTAACCTCACCTATTAATCTAAAGCAAAGTGTAATGTTCTAAATAAAAAGCCTTATCCAAGGGATACACACAACTGAATATAAACAAAAAGCAACATAGTTGTGTTTAAAGTTTAATCTTGTAACATGCAGTTTAAGAGGGAAGATCCACAATACAATTTTCAATGCATCGGAGTCAGAGTTTGGAAAGAGCTGGTTTCTGTCTGGGATGTGGAGTAGAGCGGTCAGAGGTAGAAGAGTTCATGTAAAACTGGTTCCATAGTCGATGATGGTCCCGGTTGTCACTGGAGACAGGAGACTTGGATGCACCTGGTATGAGAGTGTTAAAATGTCCACTTTAGTCTTTCTGCTTGTAGTCCTCCAAGTGGGCCAGGATCCATCCAGAGGGTCCCAGAATGGCCATAGAGAACATGGTCAATGCAATGACAGTTTCCTGGACGACAGAGAGGAACATAAAACAAGATCTATTAATCCAACCATGTCAACACCCCTTTAAATGTGCTGATCGTGGCACGGCGTCATTCATCCATATATGTAGTCCCATCAGTCTTTCCTCGAACAGCAGAGGAGCTACACTTGTGCATTATTATCTGTACCTAGTAACATGCAAATGTGTGCTACTAGAACTACTAGCTACTACTACTGGATATTTGTTATTTTTATTTATTGTATGCCCTGTGCTATTCTTATTTTATGTTCTGTCTTTGTTAGAATCTGTGCTGCTGTGAAACTGCAATTTCCCCACGGGATAAATAAAGTGCTATCCTATCCTAGCCGATAGCCGGTTGTTTGGGAACAGAGATGTTAATCCACCACAGTACAGGCTGACAGCATACAGCCCATACAGGGTGGATTAGAAGATAATAAAAGTGATGAATTACAGCCAATATCTCCATTATTACAGCCGCATACAGCTGGCAGAACCAGATATGTCATATCTATCTAGCGGCTGATGTAAAAAAAAATCCCCAGAGTTTCGTCTCTTTGCTTCTGTACTCTTTTCCATCACCACAGAGTTGATCACCACTTAATTAATTGAAGGATGTGACCTGCTACTATTAACTGACCCACAGCAGGCAGACATGAGGACATATTCTACTGGCTAAAACAAAGCCAATCAAATGTTCATCCTCCCTTTACTCTACTGTGTGTAATACTGAAGTGCAATACTTCAATACATACGTCTGTGCAATATAAAAAACAAAAATACCTGTACAATGCTTGTATATATTTACCGTACACCATATTTCTTTTATTATTATACTGTATATTATTGTAAATACACTATTATTTTTACTTTATTTTATTATGTTATTCTTTTGCTACTTAACCTACTGTTTCTTTTCTTAATGGAGCTTCCCAGCAAAAAGTATTTGACACGATTGTACCTGTATAACCGGCCTGACAATAAACATCTTGAATCTATGTTATATCATCCACAGCCTGCTGATGCTAATGGCAGCGTATATACGGAACTTAAAAGATGTTTGTTATGTACCGGATATGTGGCGATTTAAATCCAGTTAGGTTAGTTAGACATGTTGACTTTATAACGAAATACACCCGTTTAACACTTTGACTCTGTCAGCTGACTTTATACACATTGACCTCGTCACCAAGGACGGCTAATGCTAACGGCTGCTAGCATTAGCATTTAGCATTAGCATTAGCTCAGAGTGTTCCGGTACCAGCAGAACTCACCTTTGGGCCGATGTTCTCCTTGGCCGGGCCCGCGTAGATGTTGGCCCGCTGGGTGACGGAGTGTCCCCGCAGGAGAGGAGCTGCTCGGCTGGTGAGGGTCCTCAGGAGCCCCGACATGATGATCTGCTGACGGTTAGAGAAGGAGAGATGTTCTGTTTTCTGACTGGAGGAGCGGTGAGGGTCTGAACCGGAAGCGGATCATCGCTCTTCTTCTCCTCAAAGGAGATACTAGCCGAGCCCAGAGCCGCGTTCTGCCACCTACTGTCCCGGATGTTGATGCACATGGAGTACGATGATTCAGTCTTCTTCAGTGGTGGAAAGTAGATTTACCTTTAGCACATGAGATTTACTTAATTAATTTGATTGTTATATTAGCAAAATATTACATACATAAAATGATTTGGCTTAAAAGAATACCCTCCTTTTTTATTTTTAAAGATACTGATTTTAAAACATATTTGACCATGATTGAAAACTTAAAACTCAAAAATTCTAAATTGACCAAAACTATTAAATTGTTTAGACATTTCAAATTTATTCCAGTTATTTAGCAGAACCCCAAATGTTTTTTGTTTGTCTATTTGGTTTTTATTTGGTTTTGTTTTTATTCCTCTTTTTCCTTTCTTTACAGTTTATTTGTTGTACAATTTACAATTTATTTTTATATTATTTTTATACCATAAGATATTTTTGCAGAACTGTATTGAAACATCTGAACATGTGATTATATTGTATTGAACTTTTGAAATAAAAATTTTAAAAAAAAAAGTAGATTTACCAGGGCCGGCTCTAGCCCCTGCCCCCCCCCCCCCCCCCCCCAGAACCCTAACCCTAGTCCCGTAAACCACAACACACATCAGACATCACAATGGTTTTAAGAGAAAATATAAGATTTTTTATTTTCATAAATAACTGTATTTATTATAACATAATTTAAAAATTGGTCCCTGTTATTGTTGGAAAAAAGTGTTTAGACATTTTCACAACAACAAGAGTTATAGAGTATTTCTTTCTTTCTTTATTTGTTCATTTGTTACCTCACTACACTGGTCCTTTAAGGCCCGCTCTGTTACCGTTTGTATTCATTAACCAAACTATTTGCCACACAGTGAACCTGGGGCCTTGGGGGTCCCTGAGGGTCCAGGGTCCAGGGACCCTCAGGGTCCAGGGTCCCTGGAGCAGGTGCCCTCTTTGCCAGTTGGTAATCCAGCCCTGGTTGTAGGCCGACCTACGGTGAACAGTCTTCAGTCTGAGGCATTAACTCAACTTCAGTTTTGTAATGTCAAAGTTTATTGGCCAGAGCCCAACCTGCAAGCAGCTCCACGTGAGTGCTAATCCTCTGTTGGGGCAGTGGTATGTAATAATCCCCTCCACCCCATCCCTCCACATCCACCCCCCCACCTCTCCACCCTACAGATTTTAGTTAGACAAAGCATTTGGCAATACTGACTCTCTACATCGCTTTTGTTCAGATTTTGTATTTTTATTTATTTATATTATTATTTTCCTTCCCAGACTGTTAGTGGGAAGACTGTTAGTGGGAAGACTGTTAGTGGGAAGACTGTTTACTCTAATTAAACTTAATTTTTGTTCATCTCAGAAAATGGGGATTGACTCTGGAGTCAATATTTCAGATGATGTTTCACTTTACGGAGGGAAAAGTGCATTTACCCAACTGGAGCACAACATAGTGGCTGGATATCTCATTACTGCAGGTAACAAAGATCACCGATGGTATTATAAATAGATGATGAATGATGTGAATATTGTGTTGTTGTTGCAGTGTGATTTCTCTGCTTGATGTCATGTAACTCTCAGGAGTCAATGGCATTTCAAAGGAGCCTTCATTCAGTCATAGTTTACTCTCAACACATCTCACAATGAAGTTTAACCATCAATAGTAAGCTGGGAGGAGTATTATTGTCTGTGTAACAAATTCATTCACCATAAAGAATAATACCAATGAATAATGCAATGATTTTAAGTGGTTTTATTGAAACTCACCGCTGTGTTTCCCAGTCAAGTGTTTATTCTGCTGCTGGAGGGTAAAGGAAACATGACTGGATCAAGGCCAGTAATGGTAAAAGGAAATTAGTTCATTGTTATCCTTTGAAAACGGACCCCCTGACAGAGTGCTAGTTTAACAGCCGTGCTCGAATCACAGCACTTGTTTTTCTTTACATTCCCAAAATGACTCAGCTGTGATGATGCAACCATGTGAGCCATATGTGGTCAGCTACAGGCAGCAGATCATATAATCATTTTTAAATATACAACATGCTTGTGTTAACTAACCTCAACAATGGCTCTAAAGATCACCACCAAGAGGAGGAATGTGATTTTGTTATTGAGACTTTCCCTTCTTGTGGATGAGAGTTATTGACTTGACTTGAATTAAGTCTCGGAGCCATCAGAGGAACTTTAAATACTCACTGTGACTGAATAAATGTGGATTATGTGTTGTAAGATTCACTTTTACCTCCCACACTGGGACACTTTACTCCTTGTCTTCTTTTCTCTTCTCAGGTGTCATAAGTTTAGCAAGCAACATTGTGGTGCTGCTAATGTTTGTGAAGTTTAAGGAGCTGCGCACGGCCACCAACTTTATTATAATCAACCTGGCTTTTACCGACATCGGAGTGGCCGGTATCGGCTATCCCATGTCAGCTGCCTCAGACATCCACGGCAGCTGGAAATTTGGCTACACGGGTTGTCAGGTGGGTTGAATGTGAGTGCCTTCACATGTGCATTTATTTCACTGATAAAAACAACCTATATCTGCATTGAAAAGTCATGTAAATGGCACCAAATGTAACGTTGAGATTAAAGGCGGTGTATGTTCTGTGTTCAAGGACCCATCCTATATGGCTGCGTTACACTGCACTAGAGGTGTTGCAATATACCGGTATTGACGATAACCGTGATATTTAAAAAATGAAATAAAGATATCATGTTACTAATGCACATATGATGACGTTGTGTAAATAATCCAGCGCCACATCAATCATTTTGTTTCTTTCTGTTCTCGCTTTGTCTCTCTCGACCAACGCAATTCCTTTGCCAAAAAAGAGACAAAATGCGCAATAAACAAAGTTAAAGGTATAATATGTTATATTTGTCAGTTGTTGTTTGTTTATAGTGAGGAAGACGTTCTAAAACACAAATAAACATACAACTAACTCTGCACAACCCTGCGGGAGGGTGCAGGGTTGCTGGATTTTTAATAAATGCAGCTGAAGTATATAAAAACTGTGGGGCCCAAAGGCTCTTTGCTGATGCCATTGACTGTAGGCCTGTATAAGAAGTGGACGTAGTCACCGTGATGTGACCCGTTGGTTTGTGTACCGCCGTTTTGAAGCCTCGCATTTGGCATTTTGCCCGTCGCCATGTTGTTGTTTTTTGCAACCTGAAGTGATATGAGAGGGCGGAGCTAAGTAAAACCGAACGCTGAATAAGACATTTTTAGGCAACCAAAAATGTTAGAATTAATTAACTCCCAGACTGGACAACGCCGTGGTAGCGACCTGTCAATCACAAGGTAGTCCCGCCCTAAAGCATCCCCTGCTTTATGGTCTATCTGACTCTAAATGGGACCATAATTTACTAAATGAACATCATGCTGTATTGAAGAAGACTTGAAACTAGTGATTGAGACCATAAACTCATGTTTACAATGTTTACTGAGGTAATAAATCAATAGAGAAGTAATGTGAACTGTTTCAGCAGTATTATGAATAGAATATCAAAGTGTTTTTGACTCATTTAATTTGTTCCATTTCATATTCCCCCAAAAAGTTGAAAATGCTTGCTGAGCTGTTTTTGTATTCATATATTCTACATATTCCTCCAAAATGTATGTAAATATATGTGAATTATTCATAAGACCCAGTCAGAAGTTTAAGACGTCACACTAACTAACGTGATTTATCCTGAGCTGTCCGTGAGAATCAACTTGTTAGGCTGAAGCACGTTCACGTCAGCTGCTGCTGCAGCAGGCTGCGTGTTTTGGATTCTTCTGGCAGATTATGTTTTTCCTCAGTCTTTGTTATTATTGCACAACAATATGGAGCCGTATGCTACTGGTCTACGGTGAGAAGCAGAGCGGGGAAAACCAGAGTAAGATGTTTTAACTGGGCGGTGGTGGGAGTTTCCTACAGAACCTACTGTGCACCTTCACTACAACACACTCTGTTTTCAGTGTACATGTGACATTAGACCTGTTGAGTTTCCATCACAGTGAACACTAATCTGCATTTACAAACTCTTTTGCACCTTTTTGAATTTCTATGCAACAATACTGTAACTAAAAATAGAAGCAAACATGGAAACTTTGATAGATAATAATAAGAAAGTTTTGAATGAGTTTTGATTCTCTACTAGTTCATTTGTTCTGCCATAGTTCAAATCAGAGATGACAAAAACATAATTGGCAAATATTTAGATGATCGATTAATCGTTTGACTTATTTTTTTTAAAGGAAAATGGTTAACAATTCGCTGGTTCTAGCTTCTCAAATGTGAGGATTTGCTGCTTTTCTTTGTCATACATCATCATTAATTTAATATCTTTGTGTTTTTGTCATTTGATTAGACAAAACAACTAAATTGGGAAATTTGGATGGACATTTTTTTCACTGTTTGAGATTTCAAACTATTTTTTTGACCAAGCGTGTACTCGATTAATCCAAAGTAATCAGCAGATTGATCAATAATGAAAATAATCGTTGGCTCTGTTTAGGGTCGTCAGAACAGATGAAAACACTTTCAGCATTTCCTTAAATAAATCAGTTAAATCAGAAATGTATGGATCAACCTACAAGTCCACCACCCCCATAAGGCATAAAATTACAGGAAAAGGTCCATTAATATTAATCTGTTTATTTCTTCGTCTCCAGATCTATGCAGCTCTCAACATCTTCTTTGGCATGGCGAGTATCGGCCTGCTGACTGTGGTGGCCATCGACCGATACCTCACCATCTGCAGACCTGACATAGGTACAGTATCTATCTACTGCTCACCATGTGACGCCGTACTTTACACTTTTCCATTTCTATTGGAACACTTGAACAAACATCAGCCTAGTGCCATCGGGCCAAAACATGATTTTAGTTGCACACATCAAGTATCAGCTGTAACAGGAGATCACCATGAAAGTTACTGAACAGCTCCGTGTTCCCAGATGGGATAAACATTTATGATAATATAGTAATGAAACCAGTATCTCCACGCTGGATTATCAGTTTTCCTGAATGAATGGACATACAGTATAATTTCTCTCTCCAGGGCAGAAAATGACGATGCAATCGTACAACCTCCTTATTCTGGCAGCGTGGCTGAACGCCGTGTTCTGGTCCTCCATGCCTGTAGTGGGTTGGGCTTCTTACGCCCCCGACCCAACTGGAGCTACATGCACCATCAACTGGAGACAGAATGACGCGTGAGTTATCCACAGACTGCACACGTTACTGCATTACACCTGATAGTAACTATAACATAAAAGCACTAAGATCTCAGTAATAATGACAAAACAAATCCTGCTGCTGCTGCTGTGATGATCAACTCTCAATTTATCCATCAATAAAAACAATGCGTCCTAATCAACCAACGGTGATTACCCAAACACAGAACATAAATACACAAAAACAACATTAAACTATATTCCATAATAAGTCTGTTAAAAACTGTTAAAAAGAAGAACACAAAAGCAGATTCAAATTAAAATAAATCAAAGTTTGCTAAAACACTGTTATTACTGCTGCTGGTGCTGATTACTAATGTTTAAGCTCCCCTGTTAACAAGTATGGAATAATTATGAATTAATGATTAGTCACTAGTAGAAGCTAATACTTAGTTAATTAGTAAAGTAATTAATACAATTCTATTATCATAGTGTAATTATTTGATTTAAGAATTCTAGTATCTATATAATTAATACTATCTAGTGTAGTAATGCATGTGATGCTGTATAGTGTAGTAGAGTGTGTGTTTTACAGTGTATATATTGTCTTTTTGTTACATTCTGAATAATTATACTTCCTTTGTAAACCTGCATCAGCTTTGATGATACTGTATTTAACTACATCCAACGCAGTAAGACAAATTACTTTGTTGTTTAAAAGTCAATAGGCCCACGATAATAAACCTGATCCAGCAGCAGACTCTATAACTAACTCTGCTCCCCCCCCCCAGCTCCTTCATCTCTTACACTATGGCTGTGATTGCTGTGAACTTTGTGATGCCGCTGTCTGCCATGTTTTACTGCTACTACAACGTGTCGGTCACCGTGAGGAGATACAAAGCCAGTAACTGTCTGGACAGCATCAACATCGACTGGTCGGACCAGATGGACGTCACCAAGGTGAGAGCGGAGCCACACCGAGCCACGCGGAGCCACCGAGCTCTCTCTCTGAGTGAGTTGGCCTACAGTAAGCTGTGTTCGTTGTGTTTGTGTGCTGCAGATGTCCATGGTAATGATTGTGATGTTCCTGGTGGCCTGGTCTCCGTACTCCATTGTGTGTCTCTGGGCATCATTCGGTGACCCGAGGACCATCCCCGCCCCGATGGCTATCATCGCTCCCCTCTTCGCCAAGTCCTCCACCTTCTACAACCCATGCATTTATGTTATCGCCAACAAAAAGTGAGTGATTTTCTCGTCTTTATGCTTTGATAATGGGATGTACATGTTGGGGGGGGTCGGGGGGTGTAGAGAGGGGATGTGTGTTATTGTTACTTTATTACACGGCTGTGTTGAATACTCGATTCTGATTGGTCAATCACGGCGTTCTGCGGTCTGTTATTCTGTATAGCAGACCGTTGCTATGTAGAACAGACCGTTGCTATGTAGAACAGACCGTTGCTATGGGCGCAGCTCTGATGTCGGACTCTGGAGGACCGTTTTTGCGTCAAAATATTGATTTCTTCAGTAAGTAGCCGTGTAATAAGCGGGATAATGTACAGCTAGAGGGTCATTGTAGTAAAAGAATCCCCTTCAGGGCGATGCTGCATCGCCCTGAAGGGGATTCTTTCACTACAATGACCCGCTAGCTGTATATTATCCCTTACGTATTATTTACTGTGACAGTGAGTGGACGATCTCTTCCTGCAGGTTCAGGAGAGCCATCATCGGGATGATCCGATGTCAAACCAGGCAGCGAATCACCATCAATACCCAGGTTCCCATGACAACCTCCCAACAACCCCTGACCCAGTGAGGTCAAATTGCCTCTACTATATATCACATTTTATTAATATGCTCTGGCATTATATAGAAGATCACTATGATGACACAACATGAATCACTGTCTATTAATATTCCAGCTGTTGTTCTGTGAGATAATCTAATGCACTGTGGTGTTTACTGTGTACATTCCACTTGCTGTGACATTAGTCATCGTTTGTGTTCCAGTTACTTCAATAAAAATGAAAATCTTTCTGTGTATGGACTGAGTTCTTCAACTGCTTCACACAATCACATCCTGTTTAATAATAGGAAACACATTATTCTTCTGTTCTATCCTGAGAGAGAAGTTTGTCTTTCATCAGATACATTAGCTCGTATCAGAATCCCAACAAAGTTTACTGGACAGGTAAAACTACATGTGTTCTTCGTGTATCTTTAATCTGGTGTTGACTCTGTGTAGCTCCACCTATATTAGAAAACAAAGTTCCTCTTTGTACGCTTTTATGCAACAAAAAAAAAATCACACATAAAACCACACTTCTATATTGTGGGTAGATCACACAGTGTGTAACATTTCGGGGGATCTATTAGCAGAAATGGAATATAATATTAATAAGTTTTCATTGGTGTTATTATACAATCACCTGAAATAAATGTAATTATTCATACAAAGTCATTTTAGTAAATATTTATTCATTCAACGCAAGTTAACACTCCTTCACTTCCATTTTTGCTCACAAATACCAATGAACGTGCACAGAGAGGATAAGACTGAATGCATGATCATCCTCTCTGTGCCGACGAGGGAAAACTTACAAAGAGAATTACAAAAATATATTGAAAAATTTGCAATAAAAATGTCTAAAGTACAAGAAGGAGAAAGGGCTGCATAAATATCCTTCTGGTGAGGAGCACAAGATCAGAAATGAACCGAAAATGCTTGTTAGTGGAGGAAAGGGCTTCGATGCTGAACTGTGAGACCAGAGTAACAGTTTACATTAGATAGACAGGAACTCTACTCATAACTGACTTACTGTGTGCATTAATATCGGTGACAGCAGTGGAGAGGATGTCTTAGATATTTCAGAAAAGATCTTTTTAAAGCCCAGAACCACTCTGCTAAAAGGTTGTGTGTTGCTTTAGCTCCTGTGAAGTAAGAATGTGATTATTTGCTTTGATTTCCTGTTGATTCAGATGAGCAGCTCCCTGCTTTGGCCCTTCAAAGAGAACACCGGCCCAGCCCAGCCTCACCCTGTCTGTAGAGGCCGTATGTATCTCCAGGGGACGGTGGAGGTTCTGGTTCTGGTTCTGTAAAGGTGCAGCGGGCCTGTATCCCTGCAGTGTTTTACACCGGGTGCCGCTTTAGGCGACGTTGTTCTCCAGCCACCCTCTGATCTCGTTCTCGTTCCTCTTGATCCATTCGATGTTGTTCCTCGCCGTCTCCAGCGCCTGCTGCCGAGACATCGCCCCGGCACCGGCGTCCGGTGTTAGGCCGAAGAAATGCTCCATCTAGGAGAGCGGAGGATGGACGGAGGAATTGTGTGATCAAGAGGCCTGAAAACTAACTGTCAACCTCTACTTGCTTTGACTCAAATAATATCACTAAACCAAACATTTTATTCCCTTTTCAACCGTCAGTAAATAATACTTCATATAAAACCTTATGAGGTTTAATTCATAACTACAATGGTGACGAGTTTTCACAATGTCCATATTAAAGCTGTCAAAGTTAACGCAATAATAACGCAAATTTGTATTAACGCCACTAATATAATAATAAAACCTAAAGAATCCATCGGTACCAACCAGGTCATACTAGTTTATACTACTAGCTAGAGAAGGAGGCTAAATAATGAGGAAAGAAGGAGGAAAAACTGCCATTTTCAAAGGGGTCCCTTGACCTCCGACCTCCAGATATGTGAATGTAAATGGGTTCTATGGGTACCCACGAGTCTCCCCTTTACAGACATGCCCACTTTATGATAATCACATGCAGTTTGGGGCAAGTCATAGTCAAGTTTTTTTTTTACATTTTTCGGACATTTTTCAATTTTTTGGGGATATTCTTTGAATTTTTTTAAATTTTTTTTTTACATTTCTCATACTTTTATGGGGGACATTTTTCTACCTTTTTTTTTGACATTTTGTTTTTCCTTTTGACATTTTTTGGACATTTTCTAAAAAAAATTTTTGACATTTTTCAGACTTTTTTTTTTTGACATTTTTTGACATTTTTCAATTTATTTTTCGACATTCTTTGAACTTTTTTTTTTTTTTTTGACATTTTTCAGACTTTTTTTTTTAAAATTTTTCGGACATTTTAAAAAAAAATGTGTTGACACTCAGACATTTTTGGGGGACATTTCTTTTGACATTTTTTAATTTTTTCGGACATTCTTTGAACTTTTTTTTTTTCCGGACATTTTTCGGACATTTTTCAATTTTTTGGGGGACATATTTCGAACTTTTTTTTTTTTTTTTTTTACATTTGAGGGTTTCTGGACAATATCTGTCATTGTTTTGTGTTGTTAATTGATTTACAATAATAAATATATACATACATTTGCATAAAGCAGCATATTTGTCCACTCCCATGTTGATAAGAGGATTAAATACTTGACAAATCTCCATATAAGGTACATTTTGAGCTAAAAAGACAGCAGTATTATTGAATAATGATAACCTAAAGGAGGAGATGGTTTCACACAGAACAGTACTACCAACCTTCCAGAGCTGGAGCTCTGTGTTGTAGGTGGTGGTGATTCGACTCAGCAGGCGACCAAAGTTCCTGTCGTTGATCGTGTACCTGTTAAGAGAGAAAATTCATTTCTATGATCAGCAAAATACAAAAATACACAACAGTCACAGTCTGTCTACATCCCTCCTCTCCCCAGTCTACCGCATCAGCAAAATAAGCCTCGCCACTCAGAAATATTCCAACAAAAAGAGGCTGATAATAAACTTATCTTCCCCTCGAGCATCATCAGCATCATTCCTGTCCCTGTTGCACTGACCTGTTGACCAGGTAGTCCCAGTTGAGTGTGGTCCAGTCCCAGGCCATGTTCTGACCCAGTGGGTTGTAGGACACGTATCGACCAAGGAGCTAAAAAAAATGGAGACAGAATGACGCGTGAGTTATCCACAGACTGCACACGTTACTGCATTAACCTGATAGTAATATAACATAAAGCACTAAGATCTCAGTAATAATGACAAAACAAATCCTGCTGCTGCTGCTGTGATGATCAACTCTCAATTTATCCATCAATAAAAACAATGCGTCCTAATCAACCAACGGTGATTACCCAAACACAGAACATAAATACACAAAAACAATATTAAACTATATTCCATAATAAGTCTGTTAAAAACTGTTAAAAAGAAGAACACAAAAGCAGATTAAAATTAAAATAAATCAAAGTTTGCTAAAACACTGTTATTACTGCTGCTGGTGCTGATTACTAATGTTTAAGCTCCCCTGTTAACAAGTATGGAATAATTATGAATTAATGATTAGTCACTAGTAGAAGCTAATACTTAGTTAATTAGTAAAGTAATTAATACAATTCTATTATCATAGTGTAATTATTTGATTTAAGAATTCTAGTATCTATATAATTAATACTATCTAGTGTAGTAATGCATGTGATGCTGTATAGTGTAGTAGAATGTGTGTTTTACAGTGTATATATTGTCTTTTTGTTACATTCTGAATAATTATACTTCCTTTGTAAACCTGCATCAGCTTTGATGATACTGTATTTAACTACATCCAACGCAATAAGTCAAATTACTTTGTTGTTTAAAAGTCAGCAGGCCCACGATAATAAACCTGATCCAGCAGCAGACTCTATAACTAACTCTGCTCCCCCCCCAGCTCCTTCATCTCTTACACTATGGCTGTGATTGCTGTGAACTTTGTGATGCCGCTGTCTGCCATGTTTTACTGCTACTACAACGTGTCGGTCACCGTGAGGAGATACAAAGCCAGTAACTGTCTGGACAGCATCAACATCGACTGGTCGGACCAGATGGACGTCACCAAGGTGAGAGCGGAGCCACACCGAGCCACGCGGAGCCACCGAGCTCTCTCTCTGAGTGAGTTGGCCTACAGTAAGCTGTGTTCGTTGTGTTTGTGTGCTGCAGATGTCCATGGTAATGATTGTGATGTTCCTGGTGGCCTGGTCTCCGTACTCCATTGTGTGTCTCTGGGCATCATTCGGTGCCGAGGACCATCCCCGCCCGATGGCTATCATCGCTCCCCTCTTCGCCAAGTCCTCCACCTTCTACAACCCATGCATTTATGTTATCGCCAACAAAGTGAGTGATTTTCTCGTCTTTATGCTTTGATAATGGATGTACATGTTGGGGGGGGTCGGGGAGAGAGGGGATGTGTGTTATTGTTACTTTATTACACGGCTGTGTTGAATACTCGATTCTGATTGGTCAATCACGGCGTTCTGCGGTCTGTTATTCTGTATAGCAGACCGTTGCTATGTAGAACAGACCGTTGCTATGTAAACAGACCGTTGCTATGGCGCAGCTCTGATGTCGGACTCTGGAGGACCGTTTTTGCGTCAAAATATTTTTCTTCAGTAAGTAGCCGTGTAATAAGCGGGATAATGTACAGCTAGAGGTCATTGTAGTAAAAGAATCCCCTTCAGGGCGATGCTGCATCGCCCTGAAGGGATTCTTTCACTACAATGACCCGCTAGCTGTATATTATCCTTACGTATTATTTACTGTGACAGTGAGTGGACGATCTCTTCCTGCAGGTTCAGGAGAGCCATCATCGGGATGATCCGATGTCAAACCAGGCAGCGAATCACCATCAATACCCAGGTTCCCATGACAACCTCCCAACAACCCCTGACCCAGTGAGGTCAAATTGCCTCTACTATATATCACATTTTATTAATATGCTCTGGCATTATATAGAAGATCACTATGATGACACAACATGAATCACTTTTCTTATTAATTATTCCAGCTGTTGTTCTTGGATAGGAAAGAAGGAGGAAAAACTGCCATTTTCAAAGTGGTCCCTTGACCTCCGACCTCCAGATATGTGAATGTAAATGGGTTCTATGGGTACCCACGAGTCTCCCCTTTACAGACATGCCCACTTTATGATAATCACATGCAGTTTGGGGCAAGTCATAGTCAAGTCAGCACACTGACACACCGAGAGCTGTTTTTTTTTACATTTTTCGGACATTTTTCAATTTTTTGGGGATATTCTTTGAAATTTTTTTTTTTTTTTACATTTCTCATACTTTTATGGGGGACATTTTTCGACTTTTTTTTTGGACATTTTTTTTTTCCTTTTTACATTTTTCTGACATTTTCTAAAAAAAATTTTTGACATTTTTCAGACTTTTTTTTTTTGACATTTTTTGACATTTTTCAATTTATTTTTCGACATTCTTTGAACTTTGTTTTTTTTTTTTTTACATTTTTCAGACTTTTTTTTTTTTAATTCTAAGGACATTTTTCAATTTTTTTTTGACATTTTTCAGACTTTTTTGGGGGACATTTTTTTTTACATTTTTAATTTTTTCGGACATCCTTTTAATTTTTTTTTTTTTTTTACATTTTTCGGACATTTTTCAATTTTTTGGGGGACATATTTCGAACTTTTTTTTTTTTTTTTTACATTTCAGGGTTTCTGGACAATATCTGTCCTTGTTTTGTGTTGTTAATTGATTTACAATAATAAATATATACATACATTTGCATAAAGCAGCATATTTGTCCACTCCCATGTTGATAAGAGTATTAAATACTTGATAAATCGCCCTTTAAGGTACATTTTGAGCTAAAAAGACAGCAGTATTATTGAATAATGATAACTAAAGGAGGAGATGGTTTCACACAGAACAGTCCTACCAACCTTCCAGAGCTGGAGCTCTGTGTTGTAGGTGGTGGTGATTCGACTCAGCAGGCGACCAAAGTTCCTGTCGTTGATGGTGTACCTGTTAAGAGAGAAAATTCATTTCTATGATCAGCAAAATACAAAAATACACAACAGTCACAGTCTGTCTACATCCCTCCTCTCCCCAGTCTACCGCATCAGTAAAATAAGCCTCGCCACTCAGAAATATTCCAACAGAAAGAGGCTGATAATAAACTTATCTCCCCCTGAAGCATCATCAGCATCTTTCCTGTCCCTGCTGCACTGACCTGTTGACCAGGTAGTCCCAGTTGAGAGTGGTCCAGTCCCAGGCCATGTTCTGGCCCAGTGGGTTGTAGGAGACATATCGCACCACGGTGAACAGATCCTGACTCCTCACCACGCTCTCATCTTTAGAGGCTTCCAGGAGCCTGTTGGACAGAACCACATGTTCACTCTTCATAATGATGTCACAGCTGCACTGGGTGAGATCTATTTATGTAAAATAGAGTCATATTATCAGACTAAAACTAAACAGAGGAGTGTCCCACACCCACCACATGAAACATTATAATCTCACCCAGTTTATCCAAATGAAATTCTATGAAATAAAACTAAAAGTTCATCACATACATGAAATATCACAGTTCCCAAGGTCAGGAATGAACCACCATCATCTCATCAGAGTCAAAGTGATGAATCAGGTGAAGCGTTCTGTACGAGGAGCTGTTGTAATCACCTGTAGAGGAGTCTCACGTCCTCCACAGAGGCCAGTCCGTACAGCAGCTTGTCCTTCTCTTGAGCCAGAGAAGAATTTCTGTACCTCTGGAACATTATGTCCCACTTTGCTTCGGTGCCCGAGTTCTTCATGCCGTATTGGTAGACCAGCAGCCTCAGGTTCACCGCCACACTGCTGCAGGTCAAAAGGTCAAGACTTTTTAATGTCAGGTCACCAGAGATGAAAAACAATAGCTGTATTAAAACATGCTGATTGTGGTTTTACTTTACTTGTTATCATATAACACTGGTTAAATGTCTTTTAAAGTCACATGTAAAGTTTGAATAGACGCTGCAGTGGTGATACCTGAGACTTCCATTAATCCACTGGTCAAAGAGGAGAGAAGCCTCATCCAGAGCCTCCTGATCTCCCATCTGACAAGCGATGCTGAGCACAGTCTCCCTCAGTAACCTGACAAACACATCCAGCAGTCACATGACAGGATCAACAAACACCACCCACTTTACATCGGATGGTAAACGGGTTAGCATAACAGAACTGGGACACATTTAGTTAACAGCGATGGTATTAGTTATGAGGTTTAATCAGGGATCAGGGAAGGACTCTAAAGGTCTAGTCTGTGTAATAATCCTCTGTTCCTGCTGTACCTCTGTGTCTGGGTTCCCTCATCAGTCCATCCCAGTTGTGTTGTGATTTCTTTAACGTGGTCACGGAACAGTTTCTAGAGAAAACAAACAAAAACACGGTTCTTAATTAACACCGAGGAACTATACAGAACCTTACTGACCCACGCTGTCTCTTTAAATTCAAATTTGTTCCTCCAAGTTTCTTCCTCTTAAATTTACCACTTTAATCTCAGAGAATATCAACCTTTTTTACTCATAAATTTCCGACTTTAATCTGGGAATATTACCCCCCCTCCCTCCGGCTCCGTAATTTTCTTTTTTTTTTGTTGCCTACAGTGGCTCCAATACACCATCATACACATGTTACATAGAAAGACGTGTTGATTTTTCTGACGTGGCTTGTTGAAATTTCAGATTGCAGATAAACTTCAAAGGTTAATGAATTTTTAAGACATTTGATAATGTTTTAATGCTTTAATAGACTGAGCCACTTTAACTTTAATTCTGCACACTACAAAAACTTCTCTACCTCAGTTCTTATCCTGCATTATATTCCATATCTGACATTTCTTAATATCTGTTTCTCCTATATTTTATTATCCAGCACTATATCACTTTCTGCACTACATTCACTTTTTCTTTAAATAGTCCTGTATCTCAGTTGTTTACCCTGCACTATATTCAT
Organism: Sebastolobus alascanus; assembly: GCA_916701645.2. Lineage (NCBI taxonomy): Eukaryota > Metazoa > Chordata > Actinopteri > Perciformes > Sebastidae > Sebastolobus > Sebastolobus alascanus. The sequence goes on from CAKAOJ020000407.1 coordinate 74,658, forward strand.
TTTAACAGTTCTTCTGCACATTGCATATTTTGTTTTATACTCTGTATTACTTACATGTGTCTTGTTACTACTTGTGACGTTTTTTACTAACATGTTTTCACTATGGAACTGTGATGCTGGATACTTGAATTTCCCTCGGGATCAATAAAGTTACTATCTATCTATAACTGAACACATGAAGGATCAGCGGCTCCCTTACCTGGAACTTTGGGTAGAGCGCCTCGTTGCCTGAGAGCATGTTGCGCACGTAGGCGATAGAGGAGGCCACGCGGTCCCACGCTATGTACTCAGTCTCATTTGTCAGGTACTTGGTGAGATTGAAGGCGTTCCCATAATCTATAACATCCGCCCTGAACAGTGACATGAAACAGTAGTTGTAATCTCTGTATATGATGTCATGGATGTTCATACTGTGAGTTTTGGGGGTGAAGTCTTACCTCGCCAGAGCAAAGACATCATCAATGTAGCTCGTTCGATCAGCTGCATCGAACTCCTGTTGAGGAAAGAATCAGAAGATTAACATTAACAACATTAACAGTAACTGTGAGTTCTTTGAGGACACGTCACTGCTTTTAACAGCTGAGTGGGTGTTTCCTCTTGAAAAAAAACCTGAAATAAACACAGATGGAGTCGACGTTTAAGCAGATTTAAATGTAATGTAAGTATTAAACAGCACAGCAGAGGATGAGACTGAGAAACGTTACTGAGACCAACGTAGAATTACTACTAAACTTGACATTATGCTGGTTAGTGTTTGCACGTGCAGCGTGTTTGTAGATCTCTGAGGACAGCTTTACCGAGTGGTTGTCCTGAAGCTGTTGACTGATGGCGTTCCACATGTGGTCGTCATGGTTGACTCTGTAGAACCCGATGTGATCATTGTTGACCTTCAGCAGCCCGTCCGCTGAGGCCGAGTAGTTACTGATGACGTGCTCTGAAAATCATCATCAGTCATTATGAGCGTATTAGTGTGGGAGTTAAAATACACATTCGCTGTCAATTTTCTGTTATAAAATACGAACCCTCTGTGTTTATTTTATTAAGAAAATGAGTCCATATTTTTTATTTATAATTGCGATTTTATTATATCTTTCCTTTTTATCTAGTAGGTGACATACGTCAAATGTAATGTACTTTCTCATCCTCATAGTGAGTAAACAGATTACATCTGGTATAAGTCATTGTGTGGTTTAAAGGCAGAGGACTGATTATATGTTTTGAATGTTTTGTAGATGATCACACAGAGTATAATACCTGAGCTGCTCTGGTTAAACATGGTCAACATGTTTTTGTCGCTTCCCACAGAGTGCCATTTAACTGGAATTGTCCAATTGTACCTGTAACACAAACACATTCATTGTTATTAATGCACTGAAATACAAAACCTACACATACTGTATACATTAACATCTTTTTAAGGCCATCTTTAAAAATACATTTACATTTGATCTCTCCTTTTAGCTCTGCTTTGGTCTCTATCATCCTAATCAAGATTAGACAGTTCTGAGGAATGAAGGAGTGGAAGGAAACTTTTGTATGTCTCACTGACCCGAGAGGTGAGGGAGGCTGACTGGGATCAGCGTTAGGATCCAGGAGGAATCTCTTTTGGCTCAGTTTGGCATTCATCTCTGAGACAGTGAGGTTCAGCACAGGATATCCCATCTGTTTGGTCCATGTATCCATAACGTCCGCGACCGGCAACCCGCTCACCTGGACACGATGAAGAGAAACTACAGTAGCTACGTGCTTATTTGTTTTTCTTTCTGAGAGTGAGCTTTTCAAATCAGTCTCATGCGGGGTATTAATCTGGCCTTGTAGTAATTATGATAAAAAACCTGATAAAGTTCAGACATACATTGGCGAGAGATGCCCAGAAGTTGGCGGTTTTGGCGTTCTTGAAGTGGTAGTCTATCAAATATTTCTAGTGAAGGAAAACAAACAAACAGGCTTTCATTAATCAGCTGCTGGAACACTGGAAACTTTAATGAACATTAGTCAAAAGAGATGATGAGATGACTTACTCGACAGCCGTCTCTGAACAGGTCTTTACCCATCCAGTCCTCCAGCATCCTGAGGATGGACGCTCCCTGGAGAAAGTTACATCATTTTCATTACAAATAGTATTTTTAACTTTAATTCTGCACACTACAAAACATCTCTACCTCAGTTCTTATCCTGCATTATATTCCATATCTGACATTTCTTAATATCTGTTTCTCCTATATTTTATTATCCAGCACTATATCACTTTCTGCACTACATTCACTTTTTCTTTAAATAGTCCTGTATCTCAGTTGTTTTTACCCTGCACTATATTCATTTTTAACAGTTCTTCTGCACATTGCATATTTTGTTTTAAACTCTGTATTACTTACATGTGTCTTGTTACTACTTGTGTCGTTTTACTAATATGTGTACTACTTACCTGTGACGTTTTTACTAATATGTTTGCACTATGGAACTGTGATGCTGGATACTTGAATTTCCCTCGGGATCAATAAAGTTACTATCTATCTATCTATCTATCTATCTATCTATCTATCTATCTATCTATCTATCTATCTATCTATCTATTTAGTTGCATGATGATCCGTTGTCTGTATCTTGAAAGCGTCACTGTGTGAGGTTCTCCAGTATTCGTACCTTGCTGTACGAGATGGCATCAAACACAGAGGTGATCTCTGCCGGGGTCGACACGCTCACGATGATCGGGTGAGAGGAGAGGAGGGCGTCGTCCACCATGACGGGAAGCACGTCACTGATGATCATGATGTCTCTCTGTATAGAGCAGGAGGACACAAGGTGAGTCTTCACAATGACTGCTCTACTGTCAGTGGGATTAACTGTTTAGAGGAGAACTCACCATGCCCCAGCTAGGTTCAGCTTTCTCCACACCGATGTACTCAAAGAAGCTGGCAAAGCCTTCGTTAAGCCAGAGGTCATCCCACCAATCCATCGTCACAATGTTCCCAAACCACTGGAAAACACAACCGACTTGAGTTTGGAGGGTCCGAACAAAGGAGCAATCAGAGCCGGTTTAAGGAATCGCCCTGGGCGACCACCTTCTACATCTCTAAAAAAATAAATAAATAAATAAAAACTGGTGGGTGTCCTTCCTCATATTCTGCATTGAGGTAACAAATAAATAAATAAATAAAGAAAGAAATACACTTTTCACCCCTGTAACTCTCGTTGTAGGGAAACTGACTAAACACTTTTAAGCCAACAATATCAGGGACCAATTGTTTATTTATGTTATAATAAATACAGTTATATATGGAAATTAAAATCTTAATTTGTTGGTAAACGAGGCTAGGGTTAGGGTTCAAGCAGAGAGAATCAGGACTTTATTTGATACAGGCTTATATCAGAGGCAAGCCTTCGTTTCTAATCTCTCCTGTTTTATAAACACATTTTATCATATTTATGATAAAAACAGATCTGAATTATGAGCAGTTGTCCCATTCTCAGTGAAACCGGCCTTTAAATGTTGCCCAGCTATTATTAGTGACTTTATTTGAATATTGGATTTTGTTTTGTAAAATGGAATTACAACTAGATTTTTGACCCCTTCTACAAACAGAATTCTTTCAGCTTATATTAGCAAACAAATGAGCATGTTTCCATACCCTGCTGTGGATGAATGAAATCATTTAATTGGACAGAAAATAAATTGAATTACCATCAACCAGACAGGATGAACCATGAGACTATGAGGCTTCTGAAACAGTCGATCACTGTGGAAATCCAGCCGAGCATACTGTATGTGTATACAGTATCTAACTTTAAGGTTTATTCTTCAGTGCATGTGAGAAGGCCTCATAAAAGCTTGCCACCCAGAAGACTACATCATCACATTCATACAAATGAACCCTCATTCCTGTGACCCCAGAAGAGTTCATAAAGCTTTATTGACTGTCTCAAGGCCTCTTATCTCCCATCATAATAAAACAGCTGATATCTTGGAAAGACGTGTGCATCATAAAAAGCTTGAACAATAGCACATGAAGGATTTTTAACATTTACAATTCTGAACTCTGAACTCTTTTTTTTCCTTTTCAATGAACAGATCTTTCCGTCCGTGTGTGAAATAAAGATAAAAGACATCATACGGTTGCCAAATAGAACAGTGAACTCATGTGATGTACTGTCAGAGGTTTGTCATCCACATGTGGTTGAACTGTGACTCTGAGATTAAACTGTACTAAAAGTGTGAAGTTTTGCACATACATACAGTTAATAGAGTGGCAATATTTGTATTATTTACATATTAAAAAAGTACTTGAATAAGAATAATTATTTTCCACCACTGCAGTTGTGTTCCAGATATATGCATCACAAAAAAGTGGGAAAAAGTGTCCTGCATGTGATGAATAGTCTTACATGCTCCTTAAAAGTTCTGACTTCCACATGAATGAAAGACTCAAATATAATAAGTAATAAGTAAGCAGAGAGCAGTACCTGGTGAACCAGCTCGTGGGCGATAACGCTGGCCACTCGCTGCTTGTTGTAGGACGACGACTGGTTGACATCGTACAGCAGGTTGGTCTCCCGGTAGGTGATGAGGCCCCAGTTCTCCATCGCACCGGTACCAAAGTCAGGGATGGCTATCTTATCTGGATCAAAACAGCACAGAGAGTCCACTGATGTAACCGCTTATCATGTGTTTTATTGCGTTACTGCCTTACTAATTCTTGTGAGATTGTATCTATACTGACGGATATGTTGCCATCAAAGTTGGAATCTTTATCCTCAGAGATTTCCTAATTTTATTATTCAAAAGCTTGATTTACCACCTGATATGTCCTCTATCAACACCATTAGAGCAAAGACAAGACGTGATTATCTCGACACGTTGCTGAATTCTCCGTCGACAAAAACAGTAATTTAATCTCGTTACCTGTAATTTTACCCGGTTAACTGTAAATACTATCATTAGTCAGTTGTGCTCAGGGATAAGAGTCATCTCAGTTCTGACTACTTTAAGAGTAGCAGCTACAGTAGAGGAAACATAGTGTGCAGATCCTGTGGGGAGGGGGAGGATAGGGGGGAGAGTTTTCTTGGGAAATATGATCAAATAATAGAATCACAAAAAAATGTGAGAACATGCGACCAGTGGATTAAAACTGCAGCTCATAGAAGGCCGCAGCAGGGACTTTTACATTTGTTGTTCTTATTTGGAAAACACCCATACTTGCCAACCTTGAGACTTTAAAAATAGGGATGATTTCTAAACCAAAGCGGGGGGTTCTGAGGATCCTCCCCCAGAAAAATGTAAGTTTCAGAGACTTTGTTTCCTGCGTTCTGGTGACTTAAAAATAATGAAATTAAACTTTTAATTTTACCTTTAACTCCCAGGAAAGAAAACTGAATAATTCTCCCCTCTGGTGTGAACTTAGCGTGTGAATCTCTGGTATAAACTAATATTCATCAGTTTTTAAATATTTTTTGCTCCTGCTTGAGTATTTCCTTCAATTAGCTCTCTTCATTTCTTTCTCTTTCTCTCACTCACTGAAGGTCCTGTCAGAAACATGAGCTCAAACTGCGCTATGTCGTGAGCATAGACTGCTGTCTTCCGCCGGGAAACGACAGTTAGTGTAGCTCTGTTGTTGTCCGGGTGGAAACAGGAGAGCTTATAGACGCTGTACAGCACCAACAACAGGTTAAGATAACGAAAAGGAAAAAAAAGTATCAAAATTAGCCATAAATCTGGAGAAATATGCGAGAATTGTGACACCGGGAGGAAACCAGGAGGGCAATGAAAATCGGGAGGGTTGGAAAGTATGCTGTGACCCCAAAGACAAAGTATAGCCGGGTTTCCACCAAAATTAGTTCCACCAAAAGACCCGCGTATGTATCTCACTGTGATCACCAGGGTGGAACACAGAGAAAAATAAGTGAAATGTAATTACTGTAAATCAAACATAGTAAATCTACTGTACAGTCTAAACGTACCCAGTTTTTTGATGGAGTATGGCATGTCGAAATATTCCTCAAAGTAGTCAAAGATGACCTTGGTTGTGTCGGCTGCATACCTTGCAGTTTCTAACTGACTCGGCTGGGCGTAGATTCTCAACTATAAAGGCAGAGGAAGACAAAACACACTAAGTGCATGTATTGGCATTTGTCTGACAGTATAAATCTACTAGTACAAGTTAATTTAAAATCTTTTCAACGATACTTGTTGGAAAGCGATGGCTTTGATGATGGTAAACTCACAGGGATTCCTTTGGCGGAAATTCTTTCCACATGGCCGAACTGGTGCACAGCAAAACATACCAAATAGGTACTCATTGGAACGGACGTCTGGAAGGAGGTCTTCAGTTTACTGCCTGGCAGTTGTTGAGGGTCTCCCTGGAGAGGCAGAGCAAAAGGCTAATGGGTTAATGTGGATGTCACTCAGACTGTGGAGCTGGGTGGATCCCCTGGCCCAAAAACAGAGGCACAAGATTGATTCCTCTTCCTCTTTTAGTATTCAAAGTGTTCACTCCAAGCCTGGCTTCCTCTTTCTTTGCTTTTTTAAACCCTCCACCATGGGAAAGTTTGAGTAATTATGCTCCTTCCACCTACAGCATTCCTTCTCCAGTCCAACAGGATTGTGAACTCTTTTATTGGCAAAGTAACTCCGACTCATAGCTGTAATTATTAAGTTATTAGTGGAGCTATGAAAGTTGAGGATGTACGTTAAGTTTAGTTGATGAACCTCGCGGTTTCCTCTAGAAGAAAAAGTTTGCTGATGATTTCAATGATGTAGAAAACAATATTGAAAAATGTCTGAAAAATGTAAGAAAAATTGAATAATTTTGAAAAAAAAATGAAAAATGTCCGAAAAATGTAAAAAAAAAAAAAATAATAATAATTTACTGATGTCGAAAACAAAATTGAAAAATGTCCGAAAAATGTAAAAAAATAAATAAAAAAATAAAAAATAAAAAAATTGAATAATGTCGAAACTATTTTTTTAAAATATCAGTAAAATGTAAAAACAAAATATTGAAAAATGTCCAAAAAAGAAAAAAAAAAAGAAAAAGAAAAAAAAAGTCTGAAAAATGTCCTAAAAATGTAAAAAAAAAAAAGTTCCAAAAATGTCCCAAAAAAAGTCAGAAAAATCTCCACAAAATGTAAAAAAAAAAATTTGAAAGATGTAAAAAAAAAAAAAAGTAAAGTAAAAAAAAAAAAAAAAGAAAGTCTGAAAAATGTCCAAAAAATGCAAAAAATGTAAAAAAAAAAAGTTGGAAAAATGTAAAAAAAAAAGTCTGACAAATGACCGAACAGCTAACACGTTATTATCGCATTAACTTTGACAGCCCTAGAGCAAATAGTTGTTTGCTGCTATATTAATGCTCTGGATATTGAATTTATCAGATTTAAAATGTTAATGTTTAGCGTGGCTGGCTTGAGTCCTACCTCAGGCGGCATGTTGGACAGAGCTCCATATTTCTCATCATGAGTGATGGAGATCTTGTAGGTGGCCTTCTTGTTGGGTTCATCGAAGCAGGGGAAAGACTTGCGGGCATCTGTTGGCTCATGATCAGTCGCAGCAATCTTTCTGGTGATCAAACGAAGGACAGATTATTGCAGATGTGTTTTAGCCAAGGTGCTTTACATCTTATTTTTTCCTATAATTTTTAACCCTCAAAATTATACAGATTAATACTCTACAACAAAGTTAAATACATTCAGATGCAAGTTTGTCATCTGATTGACACCACCTCTGGTTACTTCCCCTAACCGAGCCTTATCCCTGAGGAACTTCTTATTTACTTCTACTTCTTTTTTTTGTTATCATATCAATGATAAAAAAAAAGAAGTAGATAAGAAGAACTTCTTTTTTTTTTTTATCATATCAATAAACAGCGTGGTCCCAATAGACTCAACCAGCTCAGTGTTTACTGTTAAAGTAAGGACCTTTACCAAAACCTAAGATTTAAAGTGATACTCCTAAATCTGTCTTTTGAGTGATTTTAACACGTATCCCCTGAAGACGTTTAATTCATGTCAGTTAAGTTTTCATGGTGGCAAAAAGGCATCAAAAGGTCCATAGAATCCTTTAAACCCACTTCTGCTGCCTAATGCACAATTCTGCTGTCCATCTCCATGCTCAGTGTGTATGAGGTAGTGCATTTAGCCAATGAACTAATGACTGTTTGGAACATACTACAGGACTGAAGTGGATTATGTCTCTGGAGTAAAATTTTCTATGCACGGATCATTTTTTGTCCTGCAGTGTAAACATGTGTCACCACTGGAATCCATTGTAACTGACATGAATCCAAGCTGAGCCCAGCTGCTCTCCATAAAGGAGAACAACTTTTTACAACTGAAGAGTGTTAGTTAGTATTAACTCCGAAAAACTGAGCCAAGCTTTAGTTCAACATGAGCAGCAATGTGTTGTTATTGATCAAAGTTTCATAGTTTGACCAAACAAACCCACTTATGAGCTCTTCCTGGAGCTTTCCACCATATCGGACAGTCTTCATCAGTAGATGGAGTTTGCTCGTGGAGACGGATCAGTTAATAGCTCAGTGGCTGTTATGATTTCATCCATAGCATCTCCATGACAACTGATGAAGGCCATGTGATACAGTTAAAGCTCCAGAAAGAGCCATACCAACTAAGTGGACCTTGAGCTGGGATTGATTTGTCAAATTATTATTTTCAAGGTCAAAAATTAACGTTCAAGCTTGGACTTTAAAAGTACTGTAATGTACTTGGTCAGCGGCCCTACGCTTCAAACTATGATGCTCTAGGTGCTGCTCTAGCATCCGCTGTGGACGTGTGAGGGACGGCGTGTCACTTTCTGCTTGTTACATGCATACAGTCTTGTTTGAAAACAAACTACCAACCTTGTGGTTAAAGAACGAGCCGCTCTACTTCTGTCACTTCTTCTGTCTGTACGTCACTCTACTGTCTTTTAGCTTTGTTGATAAATACATTTGTGTTATGTTGTTTCTGACAGAATCAAAGCAAAGAACTTACTTGGTGTCGCCCCGCTCGGTGTAGACGACCCGGTAGAATCCCACCACAGAGCCGTTGAGCAAGCCGTGGAAGTCCAGGCTGAGCACGTACACCTCCCCGGGTCCGGTGACGGGCAGCTCCTCCGTGAACTCCACCACCACATACTGCTGAGGTTTGTATTCAAAGCAGCTCTTCACCTCCACCTCCCTCTGGCTGCTCGGCGTCCTCAGCCTGGGCACGGCGCTGACAAACGTCTCCCTGATGTGAAGCCACAGATGGCGAGTTGGCTTGCTGACTTCCACGTGGACGTCCACGGTGCCCGTGTAGGTGTCGTCCACCAGGTCCGGCTCCAGGTGCAGGTCGTAGTGGACCGGGTTCACGTAGCTGGGCAGACGGAAATTCTTCCAGTCCCCGCTGGAGTCGGAGGAAGGCACACAGGGCCCTCTGGCAGGCGGGGGGGGCTGGGTCGGTGCTGCTGTGGGGGCCGGTGTGGAGGGAGTGGTGCTGTCTGACCCGGAGAGGCCCACCCCGAGGCCCACCGCCACAGAACACACCACCACCGTCACACAGATGATGACTACATGCTTACTGCGGATGCAGTAGCGCTTCTGTTGCTTCTCCATGTCCATGCTGTCAACCATGGTGACTTCCAAACCCTGAAAACTTCACTGGACTAAAACACGACTTTCTCCAGGTTCTAACGCTGACCTGAAGTCAGAGCTGCATGCTCTGGCTCGTACAGTATTTAGATTAACTGCGTGAGCTGATCCAAAGCTTGCCTCTCTGGTGCTGAGGGGTGGAGAGAAGAAAGAGGAGGAGAAGTGAGAAGAGGAAATCTGTCAGACAGCGGTGAGAATCTCACACATTGAGCGAGAGATTTATTGTGTTGTGCTGTTAAAAACGCCTCCTCCTGTTAAACATCTACAATGGCCTGTAAATCAACAGCTAAAGTTCAACTTTGTGTGACTGGGTAAAAAAGAAAATGACATGTTGTTCTCTGTGTATATACATGTTAATAGAACATGAAGTCAGTGCCTGAAAACAACTTTTAAAATAATTGACCCACTGTGTGTTTTGAATCCCTATCAGAGGGATTTACACTTCAGAGTGAGCTGGTTGCAGTGCGATCTGTACTGCTGACAGTGGGAAGGAGAGAGGGAAGGAGAGAGGGAAGGATAGAGGGAAGGATAGAGGGAAGGATAGAGGGAAGGATAGAAGGAAGGATAGAGGGAAGGATAGAGGGAAGGATAGAGGGAAGGATAGAGGGAAGCAGGGTCTGAAATTAACTTTTTCCACTGCCTGCCACTGAGTTAAGTAAGTATTTTTTTTTGTCTGCCACTCAGAAATTTTATCTGCCACTTTCGAAATCTCTGCGTTAAATGAAGGTATAACATGTTTAGATCTGATGTCATTCAATGTTCAATATATTTTACACAAAATAAATATTATATGCATGGTAAATTACAGTGTTCGAATTGCATCGTGGCTCCGGTCCAAAACAAACTGAAACATGATACGGCGTGCGTATGCGTCATTGTGCATGCGTAACTGTGGGAAAGCATCAATACCGAGGAATCGATAGTCACAGAAGCATGAGATGCAGAAGAAATTGGACAAGTAAGAACCCGTTCTTATGGGAACCGGTTCTCTTTTTCCATCACTAGCGTTTTCCCTGTCTGTCAAACTGGCAGATGGCCTGCCCATTTTACCCGCCACTGCTAACTATTTACCCGCATTTGGCGGGTGGCGGGTGCTAATTTCAGACCCTGGGGGGAAGGGTCTATTGTTTGGACATGACTGCACTTGCTATTGCATTTGCTCTTTGGTCAACATAATAGTGATTACAACAGAGTGACGTGTGAACAGAGAAGCTAAACAATGTCTGTATTGTGTTGCAACGCAGTAGGATTAACAATGTAGAAATATTTATTTTCTCTTCATGTTTCAGTAGCCGGAGGCCGATGATACTGGTCAGTCGTTTGTTCAACAAGTTAACAACACCTATTGGCAAGATGATCATAATCTAATAGACAGGTGGTCATGGACACTCATGCTGCCATCCCTTCAGATACCAAGGCTTTAAATATCTAGTTGTTTGTAAGGAAGCTAAAGGGTCAAAGCAGTCCGGGCAGACCAGCTTAATATGCAACCATTCTGACCCTGAGCTTCTTCCTCATATTGTAACTTTATTGTTTTTACAACAAGTTTCACAGAGATAAGACTCTCATAAATGTTATGGCTCCTTCATCCTTGACCTTCACTAAACATCTGGATATTGTGCTCGTTCACCTGTAGTGTGTGATAGTTGTATTTGTCTGCTTGTATTGTTTGTGTTTATTGTTGTAACAACGTTTATGCTGCCGTCTTGGCCAGGTCACTCTTGAAAAAGTATATATATATATGCATGAGGGACAATTTTTCCCATTTAGACACTTCCGTCTTGATAAAAAAAAAGGTTCTTCATATTCAACATGTCTGGACTTTGTATCTGGACCCTTTCTGGGTGTTTTAAGGATCTGTATGCTTTAAAGGTAAAGGTGTTTATACCTGTTCAGAACGGCCACACTGGAGAGCAGAGTGAATAACCTGGCATCAGGGACAGGGACAGCATGGGACGTGGGAAAGGTGTAGGAGGACTTCTATGGAGGACGGAACCTGCCAAAATAAAAAATAAATGAATAAAAAAATAAATGACTCGATAAATATATAAACATGTCATTAAATGTCGCAAAAATAATATTAAAAATAAATGTAGCCATTATTTAATTAATAAAATGTGACATAAATTGATATTTCTGTTTTAATTTTCTTCTTTATTTATTTATCTTTGTATTAATTCCCTTATTTATTTACTCTTCTGTTTAATTGATCCTTTTTATTTGCGTATGTATTTCTTTATATTATTTTTTAAATTTATTTATTTATTTTTGCATTTATTTATTTATTTTTTATTTATTTTTAAATGTATGTACGTTTTTCCCTCGCCAAAATTTAGTGTAACTTTAGCGTTATTTAGTGTCTTCCTGACATGCTAGATTCCTGAGGTGTTCTAGTTTCATATGATATCTGTACCTTCACTTTAGCTCTAAAACTGAACCTGCTACAGCCTCCGAGAAAAGTCAAGTCGGCCCTCAAGGAGTCCAACAAAGAGGATGGTTAAAATGTTTATCACATATTCATCACCATCCATTTACCACATATCATTAATAAATTCTGTTATATTACAACGCCACGTGTTATGCTAGAATATGTTACCAGGCAGGTCGAGATGGACATTTCAACAATATACAGTAGCCTATCTGTAGCCGATACTGTGTTCTTGAAGGTCTTTTAATGATTACATAATGAATTACCCTCCTATAATCTACATCCTCATTGTGCTGGGTGTTATATTATGACCACTTTATCAGCAATAACTAATAAGAAGCAATAAATTAGTAGATAATCAATAACTTGATTCCGAAACATTGTTAACTAAACATTAACTACTTTCTGGTAAATTAGCACCATATCTTTGGAGGAAAGGGAAAAAAACAAGGAAGATAGAATTCAAAATAGAGTAATTTACTTAGATCTATTGTTAACTGTGTAAAAGAGACATAAAACCTGCTGAATCTGATATAATATCTTACCCGACAGTGATGATCTCACCAGATGATGACAGGCTGAAGCGAAACCTTTTCATGGTGGAAGTTTGTCCTGCACACATCAGGTACATTATGTCAGTGTATTTTAATAATAAAAATAAAAATAAATATGACATATCATCTCTCAGCATGCAGGTGGAACGTAACAAAGACAGATTTCAAAGGGCAACAGGCCTCAACATCGGGAAGAACCTTTTGTCATTTAGTACATGGCTGTGATTTTAATCATTTATTAAGAAATACTGTCAGAGCAAAAATTTGACAACTCAAATTGGATGGTGTAAAATTTTGGGGAATACTCTTATTCGCTCATATTTTCAAGAGTTAGTAGATTGATGCCACTCAGTGTGTTAACCTTTTCCACTCCTCCCCTCTTTAGGAGGAGATAGCAGTGTTATAGAAGTGGTGTACATCATCTGAAAACTGAGAACCTGAAGATTAATTTGAGATTTGCAGCTCAGCACTGTATGTCAAGTTGTTCTAGTCATAAATCAGAAATAAAAAAAATAGCAGGAAGCAGGAAGGACAACTGATAACACCGGTCACTGAGGACAATGATAACATCAATTTCACGTGCAATACTACTTTCTTCATTCTTCATTCTCATGTGCAATATCACTGTTCACTGTGTGCAATATTCATGTACATCATGTGCAATATTACTTCTTTTCAGTTTTTTTAGCTTACCGTACCTTCTTTTTATTTCACTTATCTTATCTTATTCACTCATTTAACTTAATGTTACTTACTTACTTAATTGTCATTCTATTAGGCACTGGTGCTAGAAATAGTACGTTTTACTTTTTTATTTTATACACTTGAAACTCGTTGTAATTTGTTGTATTTTTTGAGCAATCTCTGGCACAAGCATTTCCTTCGGGATTAATAAAGTTCTATCTTATCTTATTCCTCAGCAGAGCATAAACACAGAAAGTCTAACTCACAGTTCTGCATCAGTCCTGAAGAAACAGTTTGGGATCCAAGAAGATGAACCCAGAGAGCAGCAGGGATGACGTCACGTCAGAACGCACACCAACAGGCACTTCCGGTCAGCAATGACCTTTATCTGACCTTGTAGCATCTGAAAGGCCCAGAGGTCAGAGGCCCGGGACCCACACAGCTGGTCCAAGCCCTTCTTTTAATACATCCATGGCCCAAGCTCACAATAGACTCCTTCACTTATCCACTGGTCACACAAGCTAACTTTAATAAAGCTGCTGCTAAACGATGCTAACTATATACATTCAGTTAGCAGCTACTTAGCAGTTAGCACCTTTAGCTTAGCGGCTAACTGCTGCGCGGTTTCAGTTCCTCACACTGAGTTCAGGCTTCTGCAAACACACAGTAACACTAACAGTCAGGCTAATCAACCGCGATTAAATAGATTAAACTGTGTGTTGTTGTCTTAACCTACTGATACTGTATACCTGTATTTACTCCACCTGTAGCTCTTTTTCCGTCTGCCCGCCGTTTCTTTCTCTCCTCCTTCTTCTCCCGCCCTCTTCCTGACCTCCGACCAATCACCACAGAGTGCCACTGACTGACAGCTACAGTAACCAATCAGACTAAACTGCTGAAACTAAAGGCACCATGCGTGTAATTTCTTTTATAAACTGTTTATTTGAAGTACTTATTCAACTATTTACATCCTACTTTGTTTATGACAAAATTATCTTCATCTCAGTTAACCATTTTTTTCCTTCGTTATTATTTACTAGGCCTACTTACCTTATTATTATTAAAGCTTCAGTAAGCAGAATGTTTTGGTATCATTGGGCAAAAATCCCATAATAACCTTTCAGCATATTGTAATTCAAGTGTTCTGAGAGAAAACTAGACTTCCGCTCCTCCTCATGTCTCTGTTTTCAGGCTCTAGAAAAATCTAGCCCGTGACGGCAGACTTTGACCAATCACAGGTCATTACAGAGAGAGAGAGCGTTCCTATTGGCTGAGCTCCCGCTGGTGGGCGGTGCTTGGTATTTCCTCAACTGATCTCAACATGGCTGCCGGGTCACAAACTTTCTCATTTTACAGCTAAACAGTAACTACAAGATGATTCTGAGAACATCTGAGGAGAGAAATAGTCGTTACAGTAACAGAATATTGATTCATATCTGATCAGCGCTGCCTAGTTTGACCGTTTGATCAGAGTTGGTGAGTGATTGACAGCTGCTCACAGACAGCAAGGCTCCAGATCAGCTCTGATTGGTTGTTTTCCTCCGGTCTGTGAAATCTTGCAGATGCCGTTAGGAGCACCGGAGGACACAGAGGAACATGATTTTTCCACATTACCTGTGTCATGCACTACTGTCAGGATATAGTGACTGTTGTGGAAGACTGGGGTGGAAAATAAATGACTAAAGGAAAGAATAAATTGCAGCTCAAATTGTGGTGGCCTTATCCTGCAGGCTGGATCTGACCCCAGGCCTGTAATTTGAGACCTCCTTTGAGAAAACTATAGACATCACAGACTTCCTGTGTCACGCATTTTATTTCACCAGCAAGTTACATTTACAGGATAGCTCATCAACAAACATTATGTTTGACCCCCCAAAAAGCCTGGAACACTAAAACTAGAGGTTCACAAACAGTTAAGCTTCATTTGCTCTCCCATCCCCTTGTTGAAGTCAACCAAGTAACAGATCCAGACCAGCTTCAGTGTTTCTCATACACGTGTTTCTGACAGTAGAGCAGCTGTAGAGGTTCCTGGAGGCTCAGGTGTAGACTTAACGGATGTCGTGGTTTTTGCATCTGTTAAGTTCATTTTGCGCCGTTTAATGTACTTGTCTATGAAGACCACCTTCGGAGCCGTCTGGGTCTTGTTAATGGAAGGTGGTGTAATGTATTGGAGTATCTGATTCTCCTTCACTGATGGGATGTTGGTGGGAGCTGGAGTCCGGTTGGGCTTCCTGTATTTCGATGATGATTTGGGTGGAGTCTTTTGGGACTTCTTTTTTGGAAGTCGGGATAGTCTCGTGACTCCCACCACCTTCAGTTTAATCGGGGCTTCAGATGTTCCTGCCATGTTCCGCGCCTGGCAGCGATATTCACCGGCATCCTTGTATGATAACCCGTTCAGGCTGATTATCGACCAGCGGACTCCCACTCGAGGAGATTCCTGCATAACTGGAATATGAAAAGTTGCACAGTCTTAGCTCTCGGCATACTATGCCAGTCTTTTCCCGACACTTTATTTCACGTATTACTGACAGTTAGCTCTCCAGGACTAACAACTGTTTGTCTTCACTTTTCCTAGCGGGCAGAGTGCATGATCTCCTTGCAACGCACAACACCTATAGACGCAGGAACTATTTTCTTTCTACCGATATAGCTGAAGTGAAGTTTTAATAGTACTGGTTTTAAACACCTTGCTGTGTGAACCCTGTGTGCTCTAACAAGTGATCTTAAAAGAGACAAGAGAGCTCCACTTACAGCTCTCCAAATTCCTGGGTAGCTGGTCAAAGTTCTCAAGGATGTCTTGTTGGCAACAATCTGCACAAAGAACCGAATCACATCATGACCTGACTGATGCTCAGATCTTAGTAACATCTCTTCATCACCTGATACCGGCCCTGTGATTACTTACCAGCGTAGGCTGAGGTTTTGATCCAGGTGAGGGTTGGTGTTGGGTAGCCGGTGGCGTCGCAGCGGAGGATGACGTTGCTGCCCAGCGGAGAGATGACTCTGGTGGCTGCAGGCTGGACTGAAGGCCTCATACAGCGGGACAGCTCAGCCTGGCTCAGCAGCGTCCCCGACTGACCCAGAGACCGGCGGCATATCAGCAGCTGGTCCATCAGAACTACAGGACTCCCCAGGGACATGGACAAGGACGTCACCATGGAGATCTGGCAGTCACACAACCAGGGGTTGTCATGGAGACCTGGATATTCAGGACAATTTGACTTATTTACATAATTGTCTTGTTTGTGTCATAAATTGGATGGAAAAACATCGGTGTAATGGTAGGTTTTCATGTCACAATACTTGTAGTGTTGTTCAGTAGTGGTGCTCTTTAAAACTATTTTCTACCAAAGACATTCTGGTAACAATTTCAATTCACATGCATTTTCATCACCACCATATTTTTGTTAGTTCATTTTTGCTACCTCCACCCTTCATAGAGTAAAGATCTATTTGTCTGGTATATATTTACGCACTGGGCGTCTTCATGTCTCAATCAAGTGTAGCTGCTTTAGACAGCATTAGAATATAAAGTATATCTATTGCTCCAAAACATACTGTACCCAAAATTCTTCTTTGTACTGCTCCTCCCTTTTGTCCTGGGACAGGAAACCAAAGATCCAGCAGCTCAGCAGGTAATAAAGTCAACCTGAGGAGAGGAGAGGAGAGGAGAGGAGAGGAGAGGAGAGGAGAGGAGACAAGGAGAGGAGAGGAGAGGAGAGGAGAGGAGAGGAGAGGAGAGGAGAGGAGAGGAGAGGAGAGGAGAGGAGAGGAGAGGAGAGGAGACAAGGAGAGGAGAGGAGGGGAGAACAGTTGAACATACTGACAGCTCTGTAGCTCTCTACATGGTTCTGTGGTATCTGGACTCACCTGTTGCTGGACAGGTCGAGGAAGGTGATGTTGGGGAGAAAGAGAGCAGCGTGGGCAGGGAGGAAGGTCAGACGGTTGTTATGGAGACCCAGAATCTGGAGGCGGGGCATATCTCTGAGCCCCTCCCAGGGGAAGGATGTCAGCAGGTTTCCATCCAGACGCAGCTCTCGCAGAGCCTTCAGGTTCACAAAGCTGCTGGGGTGGATGGAGGTGATGGAGTTGTAGGTCAGCCACAGGAAACGCAGCTCCGACAGGTTGTAGAAGGCTGCGCGGGGAACCCTGGAGATCAAGGTCTTCTCTAGACGCAGTTTGACTGTGTCAGCTGGGACATTAAGGGGGACAGCTGAGATTCCAGGCTCACTGCACTGCACCAACCTGCGATATCAGGTGATGACACAAACCATGCAAATACCATCAGTGTAAATACTCAAACACCATTTTGCCTGTCTGATGCTTTTCATTAGTTAATTATAACAATTATGAGGATATTTCATTATAAATAAACACATATCTGTCATATTTATAGTTACGTTTCTTACCAAAGTGTATGCATTAAGGCCTTACAGGCATGCTGAATGTATTTCCTACCTGGAAATTCATTTCTAAAAGCCTTTGTGTGATTTTAAAAACCTGCAGCTTTTACATCAGTCTTCCTCTTCTCCTAGTTTATTGGCATATTCCTCCTTTCATATGGAGCCTGGAGTGAGCCACTGGTGTGCCACAGAGCGGTAATAAACTATCAAAAAGTTACGGTTCACCTTTTTCAAATCAAATTATTCATTTTTAATTTAAAAACAAAATAAGAAAATTAGAAAAGAAAAAGAGCATTACTTGGCAAATCTAATGATGTTTTTATGTATTTTACTTAGAGTTTTACAGCGCATAATTTCAATTATTTTTTAATTAGTCAATTTATTGGTCAAGTCAAGTAAAACTATGACTTGATTTTAATTAGATGCAGTAACAGTATGGTCTGGCTCCGCAGTACAGGCCTACATCTCAGACATGCTGTCAGTTTCTAACTCCAGCAGATCTCTCCGGTCTAAAATAGAATACGCTATAATGAGTGATCCGACAGAAACAAATCAATCGCACACACAAATACAGAGAGATGAGAATGAGCCTCACTCAACCTGAGCTCTGCTACTCCACTGTTCCCATACGAGCAGGCACAGAAAGCTGGACAGGACCGGACCGCCAACAGAGATGAGTGCAAGATGTGAACCAGGACCAGCAGATACATCCTTCATCAGACAAACCGCACACTCAGACGGGCCCTTTGTATCTCCATATTCCCAGTCCTCTCCAGTCTGAGTTTGGTGCAGAGGGAAACTGAATCCCAGATTAGCTGGGATTACAGTGTTTACAAGCGGCATGTAATCCCACGCCTCACTGTCAGTATAACAAATCACAACATCAGGGCAAACCCAGGCCTTTTTTTGGGCCTTGAGGACAACTTTATCCTGCCACCCCACCCTGTGGAGTATTTCATATTGACCATTATACACAACAGTCTAAGACAAGTAGACAAGTGTGTATTATGAGAAACATTTACCAAAAGTAAAGGTACTCATTATGCAGAAAAATAGCCCCTTTGGGTTTTACAGCATTTTATATATCAATTAATTGTTATTACTACCGCATTACTCTGTAAAGAAAATGTTTTATTTTAATGTTTAATGCAAAAATTTTTTTTTACAGATGTGTTGCATATAGGATTAGTAGTCAAGGCTAATTTGCGAGCCCTGTCCCTGGTTAGGCTCTTCTGCGTAACCCTCTGAGACCCCCGATCCAGACCGACTTTACTGTCTTTCAGAGGCTGCAGCAGGTTCAGCTTTAGAGCTGGAGATAGTAAAACTACAGACATCATATGAAATAGAAACCAGCCAACCATGTCATACTAGCTTGAAAACTGTCATGGCCATTTTCAAAGGGTCCCCTTGACCTCTGACCTCCAGATATGTGAATGTAAATGGGTTCTATGGGTACCCACGAGTCTCCCCTTTACAGACATGCCCACTTTATGATAATCACATGCAGTTTGGGGCAAGTCATAGTGAAGTCAGCACACTGACACACTGACAGCTGTTGTTGCCTGTTGGGCTGCAGTTTGCCATGTTATGATCTGAGCATATTGTTTTATGCTAAATGCAGAACCTGTGAGGGTTTCTGGACAATATTTTTCTTGACCTTTTTTTTTTTACATTTTTCAGACTTTGTTTTTGACTTTTTTTTTGTGCCATTTTCCGACATTTGAAAAAAAAGTTATTCAAACTTTTTTTTTTTTTTTTCATTTTTAGGACATTTTTCAGACTTTTTTTTTTACGGTTTTTGACATTTGTCAGACTTTTTTGGGAGATTTTTCCAACTTTTTTTTTTTTTTTACATTTTTCTGAAATTTTTCCAACTTTTTTTTTTACATTTTTTTATATTTGTCAGACTTTTTTTTACATTTTTTTTTTTTTTTTTTTTTTTACATTTTTTGGACATTTTTCAGACTTTTTTTTCTTTTTACATTTTTTTACATTTTTTTACATTTTTTTTTTCTTTTTACATTTTTCGGACATTTTTCAATTTTGTTTTCGACATCATTCCATTTTTTTTTTTTTTACATTTTTCGGACATTTTTCAGACTTTTTTTTTTTTTTTTTACATTTTTTGACATTTGTTAGACTTTTTTGGGAGATTTTTCCAACTTTTTTTTTTTTTTTTACATTTTCGGAAATTTTTCAAACTTTTTTTTTTTTACATTTTTTTATATATGTCAGACTTTTTTTTACACTTTTGGAATTTTTTTTTTTTTTTACATTTTTTGGACATTTTTCAGACTTTTTTTTCTTTTTACATTTTTTGGACATTTTTCGTAATTTTTTTTTTTCTTTTTACATTTTTCGGACATTTTTCAATTTTGTTTTTTTTGAACATTTTTCGGACATTTTTCAATTTTTTTTCGACATTATTCAATTACTTTTATTTTTTTATTTTTTTTACTTACATTTTTCGGAAATTTTTCAATTTTTTTTTTTTGACATTGTCGAACTTTTTTTTTTTTTTTTTTTACATTTTTGGGACATTTTGGACACCTCTGACCTCCAGATATGTGAATGTAAATGGGTTCTATGGGTACCCACGAGTCTCCCCTTTACAGACATGCCCACTTTATGATAATCACATATAGTTTTTGAATGCAGTATAAATGTGTTATTTTCGCCTATTCTAAAATGGTGTGTTTGAATATTTCAAAAGTTTTTGATCCCAAATCACAGCATGTCTTTTTCTCTGGTGTTCCTCAAGGTCTTGGTGTCTTAATGTGGTATTTTGGAGGAATTACTGATCATTTTTATCAATTCTCGAGTGTAAAATAATGGTTGACTAAAGTATTACCAACCAGTATTACAGGCTCTCTGAGCAGCAGCAGCTGTAGTTCCTGTCCCGGCCTGCAGGGGGCGCCTGGTGCCGTGTGCAGAGCCTCTGGTGTGTCTCGGGAGCGCGCTGCGCGGCCCCGGGGCGGTGCATTGGGACAGAGTCTCTCACTCACCGCATGTTGTGACTCCTGAGAGTTCCTGTCGGTGGAACCAGCAGCAACATGTCCACGGTACCGGAACCAGCCGGTGACCGGTGTGTTTACCGGCGGCGGGAGTTTGAAGAGGTGACGTCAGAGAACCGGAGAGGCTTTAATGCTGCTCCTCAACACGTGCACGGTGCGCGGCAGCCCGCACCACAGCAGCAGAGACACCGGGTAAAGTACAGTAAGCTAGCTGTAGCCGGTTATTAGTGTCGACCCGACACCGGACCAGGACCCGGGAGCGGTTCTGCTGGGTCGGAGCCGAGCTCAGTGACGACATGATGTTACAGAACTAGTGTCAGTTTAACTTCCGGTGACCTCAGTTTGAACTGTTGGCAGTTATTCTGTGTAAACAAGCTGCTGAACCAGACTCCTGTTAAACATCTCACACTTAAAGTGGCAGTAGGCAACAATTGTTTGGCATAATTTGGCAAACATCCCATAATAACCTTTCAGCATATTGTAATTCAAGTGTTCTGAGAGAAAACTAGACTTCTGCTCCTCCTCATGTCTCTGTTTTCATGCTTTAGAAAAATCTAGCCCGTGACGGCAGATTTTGACCAATCACAGGTCATTTCAGA
This sequence comes from Sebastolobus alascanus, assembly GCA_916701645.2. Lineage (NCBI taxonomy): Eukaryota > Metazoa > Chordata > Actinopteri > Perciformes > Sebastidae > Sebastolobus > Sebastolobus alascanus. The sequence continues at coordinate 95,960 of CAKAOJ020000407.1, forward strand.
GAGAGAGAGAGAGAGAGAGAGAGAGCGTTCTTATTGGCTGTGCTCCGTCATGTGACCAGACACAGTAGGACACAGAGGAACAGGATTTAACTCAGGTTACCTGTTTCATGTACTACTGTCACCATATAGCGGCCGTTTAATAAAAATAACTTTTTTAAATCATATTTGCGCCGATATCGCATACTGCAGCTTTAAAGGTCCCATATCCTGCTAATTTTCAGGTTCATTCTTGTATTTTGTGTTTCTACCAGAACATGTTTACATGCTGTAATGTTAAAAGAAAAACCTTTATTTTCCTCATGCTGTCTGTCTGAATATACCTGTATTCACCCTCTGTCTGAAACGCTCCGTTTTAGCGCATTTCAACGGAATTGCAACGGAATTGCGTTGCTAGGCAACAGCTTGGGTCCATGTTTACTTCCTGTCATCTGATGTTATTCACATACACACTGCAACAGCAAAATACCTGGGACACATTTAAAATGTTTAAAACCGTGTGATGGTCTAAATATTGTATATTTGTGACATCACAAATGGACAGAAATCCTAACGGTATGTTTCAAACGCACAGTTTCTGAATACGGGCCGTGTGTATTTCTCCGTATATATTGAGCATTTTGATAGTTTAACAGTATTTATGAAGCACATAAACCTGCTTTAAAATATGAAAGACGTGAAAATCTCACTTTTTAGAATATGGGACATTTAAAGGTTTTCTTTTCAGAGGCAAGTGATACATCCCTGATATAACATGCTTTATGAATATTACGAAAGAACAGGTTAAAAAATCCAAGTCGGGATATATATGAGTAATAATACAGTAAGTTATCTTATACACAGCCACGTCTCACTATGTGTCTTTATGTTATGTTATGTGTCAGCGGAGCAGCACAGCTACGTTAAATTAAACACTTTCTCAATGTAGTTTGGTTTCATTTTCTCCTCACAAGAGAGAACATAATGTGCCAGGGCCAGGCCTTATCTTCAGTTTAATAAAGTGGGAAATCACCTATTGTATTACAATTTATTATCAAATTGAGTTTGTTCATGAGGGACTGACACTATTAATATCCTCACCCCGGCTACAGTAGAAGGGCTTTAACTACTATTTGGACGTTATTATGTCCACAATGTAAACACAATGGGAGTTCAGACTGCTAACACCAAACAACAGTGAGGTCTCGGTGCATGTTAGCCTATTATTTTACAAGATAACTGACTTTTGGTGGAATTATTGGATAATTATTATGTTCATACAGTTCCCAGGTTTGTTATTGTGCAACCATGTTGCTAGTTGTTAGGTATTTTTTAGTTGAAACTGGCAAGAGTAAAAACATCCTTCAGTCTAACAAGTGAAAAACACTTTTTTAACGCACACATATTATTTATATGAGTGTTACTGTCTTTGATGCATGTCCAGTGCTTTTTATAGTTCACAGTGGTAACGCCTTCCTGGAATGAAGGTTCTAAGTTTTAGTTTATGACTTGTCATTTCACCGTTGTCTGTAAGATTTACTTATCAGGATGTAGCCGGTGTTGTGCTGCTTTCTAGTAGTCAGTTTGTTTTCCTGTAATTTCTTTATGGATTGTGAGCAGTTCAGAAAGTCAGCAGGTGAAAGGTCATCAGGGCAGCCACAAAGATTATAGAAGCAAAGACACGGAGAGTGACTGATTAATGGGTTAGATAAGGTAATCATCAAGTCAGTAACAACAGTCAGTATACGGCCTGTGCTAGCTCGCTAACTGGCACACCTAAATCTGAAGTGTAGTGTTGTCACTTCTAGTCAGTGCACATAATGAGGAAATGACCACACCGCTTTTTACGATGCATTCTGGGAATTATCTCGGGGAGATAATGCTCTAATGTGGAAGTCACTGTAATTACTGTTAACTTGTTCTGCCGGCTTCCAGTTAAGAGATACAGCTGAGAGCTGTGAAACGCTTTCTGTTACTAGATATGGGAGGTCATGATAGTTGTATGAAGAGATGATTAATGGTAATAGTAGATTTGAACGTAGTTTTCTGCAGATACCGAGTCCGATCTTTATATTTACGCACTACTGTACAAAAACACACCTCTACACATAACAAACAGCGAAATCCATCTGAGAATAACTAATAATTAATGTTGAGTATGAATAATGTGGGATTATTCCTTATTTCATGGGCTATTTTGGGATTTAAACATTATTATTACATACTTGTATATAAAAGAAAACCCCAAAAAAGAAGCATTCGAATACTGATTTGGAGTTTGATTACCATGGCAACGGTCAAAGCTCAGCCCTACTATTAAGTTGATTGAGTTTAGATAGATAGATAGATAGATAGCAATTTATTTATCCCCGTGGGGAAATTTCAGTATCACAGCAGCACAGATTCTAACAAAAGACAGTTCTTAAAATAAAATAAAATAAGAATAGAAATAAGAATTAGAATAGGAATAAGAATCGGGCAGGGCATACAATAAATAAGAATACAAAATATCCAAGGGATAACAACACTAGTAAAATTATGTTATAAGGGTAAATAAAAGGTAAATAAATATGTGCATTATAAATAAATAAATTATAAATAAATTATGTGCTATAACAGTAGTGTAAATATTATATAAATGTGAACAACGTGAATAGGACTAAAGGCAGCTCTGTTCATTACTGATATGGATTTTATGACCACATGATTGTGTGGGATATGTTCATGTGTATTTATAACGTGAACTTTGTCTCCGCAGGTTGATGGCAGCCGGACCCGACCCGGACCTCCCGGTGACCCCAGCACCAGATGGCTCCAGGAGAACGACCCGACCACCAGAGAGCCTCAGCTGGACGACTGCGAGCGGATGGGCACGCTGTTCGGGATGCTCAACAAGTGTCTGCGGGGGATGGGCTTCAGCCAGATGTACTTTGGGGACAAGATAGTGGAACCGGTAGTGATTGTGTTCTTCTGGCTGCTGCTCTGGTTCCTCGGTATCCAGGCTCTGGGTCTGGTGGGAACTCTGTGCATCATCATCATCTACATCCAGAAGTAATGAGAGCGGATGGGCAGAGTCGGAGTCGGAGTGGAGCCTGCTGTTTTCTTTCTTTAATGCTTTCATATGCAGGACTCATTTCATGCTGATGGATGTTTGGATTGGATTCTGCAGTGGATCTGTGCTTTTATAGTGTGGGGGGGGGGGGCAGCTGTGGTACTGCTCTGTAGTGATGGTGGCTTAGCAGGTTTCTAGAAATGGTTGTTCAGTCAGTAAATCCAAAGCTGGGTCCATTGTTCAGGAGCTTCTCCCTCTGTGGTGACGTCCTTGATTTAAAGGAACAGGAAGTCGTTGTGGGGGAAGAGTTAGTTTCAGTTTGAATCAGAGAATGCAGAGTAAAAGCCAAGAGGCCAGAAGGCTCAGCACTCAGGAAACAGAACCGCACACGTCTACTGTATGTGTGGAGGGTTTCACTTACAGCTGGAGTGAACTCTGCCAAACATATTCTGCCTACTGCAGCTTTAATAAGATCTTTGCTAACATACTGTATGTTATTGTGTACAAGCGCAGCAGTAATATGACTCCAGTAATCATCATAATCATAAGTTACAGTGTCTGAATGTAAAGCTGACAATCAGCAAACGTTAAGTTCTTTTTTGCTGTAAAATGTTTACTTTTTAATAAGGATGCACAGCGTATTGATGGCTGATAAATGAGATAACGTAATTATTGTTATTGTTCCAATAGTGGAATTTCAGCCGGTAATTACGTCCAGTAATGCACAGACGTTTTGCTGTGCAGAGGCAACGAACGTATATCACCAAGAAGTGACAGTCAATCGTTCCATCAGCGTCCAGCAGCAGAGCTACGCTTCTGCCATTTTGGACTGAAAGCGACGCCAGTAAAACGTCCTCCTATAAAGAGCCGTACAAAATTAAAACTAAATTATTTCTATTCTATTGTCATATTCTACTGAAATGGCCTTTGTTGAACAATAAAATATCTTAAATATAATAAGCGTTTTCAGTCCAAAATGGCGGCAGCTCTAACTTTCTCTCCTCCACTCTCTGTGTCTTGGTGCCTGTTCTTGCTGGATTATCCTCCTTCCTCTACCAGATCAAACACGGTTATCGGTTATTGTTATCGGTTATTGTTATCAGTTATTGTTATCGGTCCCCTAATAGATCCAGCTGGAAGCCCTCTTCATGTCAAGGGAACTGACAGAAATGTGAAGTATGTAATTAATGATTTCTCACATTCATGGAAAGATAAATTGATAAATTGGGATAAAACCTACATTTTGTAAACTAACCCTTCATACTGGATACTGGTCCTCCAGTTTATCTCTGCTGCTGTAGCTGAGCTGCAGTGTGACGCTGACACACTGAACCTTCACACAGCTGCTGCAGAGTCAGACACTGGAGAGCTCAGCTGACTTTATTTATGCGTTCAGCTTCTCAGTATACTGATATCATTATTATCATATCAGAAAGGGCTGCACAATTAATCAAATATTAATCGCGAGCACGATTTTGACTTCCCACAATTAAATGAACATGATCACCTGCAGTATTGACGTTTAAAATACGAGCAACCCTCGCCACTTCCCGGGCCGTGGACTCGATGCTCGCTGCGCCCGCTCACCCTGCAGGGAGGGACGTGGCTCCGTTCAACCGGGCGGAGCGTCCTGAGTCTGCGGCGATGTCCACAACCCAGCGACCCGTGTTGGAGCCCGTCTCGTTCACCGTGCTTTGTGCCTCTCATCACCATTCATATCTATACTACCAATGTGTTTACAAGAGCACAACATTGTTTATCTAGCCTCTTTATTTAGCTCTCTAAATGCACCAGATTGATGCATCTAACTTTAAAATGTAGCCTACAAAATTTAGGGTGAATATTCCTGTATTTTTTCATATCAGTATATATAGCAGAAAACATATTGCAATTCCAGTTTTTTCCAACATTGTGCAGCTCTTATTTGTACATCAACAGGGATGTAGCACAACATGGAAGTGAAAGCAGTTCATTTAAAGGTGAAAGTGCAATAAAAATATTGTCGCTAAAAATCAATGAATAATTGTGATAAATAATCGTGATCTCGATATTGATCAAAAAGAATCGTGATTATCATTTTGGCCATAATCGTGCAGCCCTGATATCAGACTAGATATTGTTTTGAATGTCGAGTAATTCTTGAAAGGCAGGTTGAAGGAAAATGAATGAAACCTGAATATCTGACAGTCTGGGAGCATCTGAAGGTGGATTCTTGTTTGATTTGAGCTTTTCATTTTTTTCTGGTAGTCTCAGGTAGTTTTTGGGCATATTTTCCTCTTGTATTAATTGTATTATTTGAATGTGCAGATGTCCAGGTTAACTGACCACACACTGTTGTAGAAGAACTGAGCTGCAGTCGTCACACTGACTTAAAGTTTACTACTGAGTAGAGAAGTTTTCCAGGTCAAACATCATCCCAGATGGTGACGTACAGTCTGCTCACCTCTGACTTACTGTACACATGCTGAAGTTGTTCTTGTTTGAAGACAATGTAATGAATTATTTTGAACATAAATTATTGTTTATAAGGTGTTTGCACTGAGAGTTTTATGCAAAGCTACAAAAAGGAAATACTGGATCAAAATGTATAGCAAGATCTGTGATTAAAAGTGAGCGTTCCTAAAAAAGTTCTTTGGTTTTCACTGAGTTCTACAGCAAGATTGGTGGTAGGAAAACGGGTTCAGAAGGTAAGTATATTAAATGTCCTGCAATAGACTTAACAAGAGAAATGAAATAAGGACGCCATGCTGTAGCAAATGCTGACAAGGTGGCTCCACTTTACTGAAGACAACAGCAAACCTGTGTTCACATTTTATTTTCTAACACAGAAAGTACTGAAAACCTAAATGATGAATGTATTTACTCAAACGAAAGCATCCAATGATTCAAGAAGCAGGTTAACTGAGTTATCTGGTTGACTTTGCTGAATGAAACCCTGAGACTCTGGACTGATGGAACAGACATGTTCAGGTTGTCAGGTTGTTTATTTGTAATTTGAGCGTGTGGGCACGAAGCAAATCCTACTGAACACACTAATATTTACAAGCATACATATATTTACAATAATATACATGATATTTAATACATTAGCAGCTTCAACTCAACAAACAGCATCACATAAGCATCAACACATCAGAGGCAGCTGCTTCTATGTATCTCAGTGTATTATTTTATCTTTAAGTACAAACATAATTAAGTTAAATACACAGCAGTGATTCTATTTACATGTTTGCCCTCAGCTAACCTGTGTCTTTCATATATATATTATCAGATGTGTTAGTGGGAAAGAGAAGCCGGGGCTGACGTGCACGTCTATTACACTTTGTTATGTACATGAGGCCCAGTGAATCTATTCACAACATCCAGGTTAAATAACGCTCCAAAGTTGCGCTAAATTTTGGCGAGGAAAAACTGTCACGGCCATTTTCAAAGGGGTCCCTTGACCTCTGACCTCCAGATCAGTGAATGTAAATGGGTTCTATAGGTACCCACGAGTCTCCCCTTTACAGACATGCCCACTTTATGATAATCACATGCAGTTTGGGGCAAGTCATAGTGAAGTCAGCACACTGACACACTGACAGCTGTTGTTGCCTGTTGGGCTGCAGTTTGCCATGTTATGATCTGAGCATATTGTTTTATGCTAAATGCAGAACCTGTGAGGGTTTCTGGACAATATCTGTCATTGTTTTGTGTTGTTCATTGATTTCTAGTAATAAATATATACACACATTTGCATAAAGCAGCATATTTGTCCACTCCCATGTTGATAAGAGGATTAAATACTTGATAAATCTCCCTTTAAGGTACATTTTAAACAGATAAAATTGTGATTAATCGTGATTAACTATTTGAATGGATTGACAGCTCTAGTTGCAACCATGCTAACATGAAATGTAAACAGTTATGTGAGCAGCTCTCAACATGGATTGTACCAACATGAGAGTGAAGAGCTAGTTTTCATTTCATGACGTCTTACTCTCATGGGAAGATTTGTATGATCAACTACTTAATAAGATTTCATTTAGCTGAGTGAACTGATCTACATTAATTATACAACACTAGAGTAGTTATCATATCTTACTGTCCAACTTTAACTGTTCATCTACTTGCACAGCATTCAGAGTTGATCATGATCATGGAGTTGATTCCCCGATGTTAAATAACACCTCATGATGTCATCACTGACCCTCAGTAACACCCTGCAGTCAGTCCGCTGCTGGATCAGAGCTCGCAGCTGCATCCATGTTGGGTTCGGTCAGTGTCCGTTGCCGCCCTCAGACAGGATGCGACTGGGCTCGGTGAACTTGGCGGTGGCGATGTAGAAGAGGGCGGGACCGGGCACGAGGGCCAACAGCGGCAGATCCTGCTCCAGCTTGTCCAGTCGGGAGATGGAGATGATGCCGTAGGCGTGGAGCAGCCAGTGGCTGAACAGGACGACCAGACGCTTCTTCTTAGCAACCAGGTTCTTAAAGGACTGTGGAGACGGAGGGGGGGGGGGCACACAGAGGAAACAGGTCAGAAGGAATCATACTGGGAGATCAGCTTCCAATAAACACAAATACTAAATGTGCAGTGATTCTGAAATGCTTCTCAAACTTTGGACTGTTTATAATACAAAAGACATCAAGACAAGATACAAGATCTTCTCTGCAATAACATGAAGACAAATACAACTCAAGGAAGATATCACTATGTCATCATTGGTTAAGTCCTGTGTTTTCCCTTAAACAACTTAACTCTGTATATTCCTCCCATTATTCAAGTGTCCTAACAGGTAGGATGAACCACCTGCTGATTATGTTTCAAAGGGCTTCTTATGATGTTATTTATTTATTGGTGTATTGTAAATACTGTGTTTTTGTTGTTTGTCTTGGTGGCAATCGAATTTCCCCACGGGGATCAATAAAGCTGTCTATCTAACCAAACCCTTTAAACTGTGTCTCAACGACACAGCTATCAACATAGAATCAGTCAGTATCAGTATATAAACACTGAAGAGGTCTATAATCACTGTGATGGTACACTCCACATACATCAGAGTTCAAGGTCAAAATGACTTCAAATGACAGCTGATGTTTTTATAATCTGCTGCCTATTAGAAGCACACACAGTGAGTGTGTGTGTGTGTGTGTGTGTGTGTGTGTGTGTGTGTGTGTGTGAGTGTGTGTGTGTGTGTGTGTGTGTGTGTTGTTACCTGTATCTCAGAGGCAGACATGTAAACAGCCAGTGTGACCAGAGACAGCACCAGTATGATGTAGGGAAACGCATAGTCTGAAACACACAAACTGTCACTCACAGCTGCAGAATATTACAATTAAGCATCGTTATCTAAACTTTAATTTGGTCATAATCAACATTAATACTCCTTATGGAATCAGGAAACAACTGTCAAACACTGGCAGCAGTCGGATGTGAAGTCAGTACTCACAGAGCAGTCCTCCTCCCACGGCCTGCAGCACGGTGAGGATGGGGAAGAAGTAGAGAGCAGCGTAGATGCTCTTGAAGCGGTCAGATTTGCCCAGACCGCACGCTATCTTCTTCACCAACAGAGGACGCAGCAGCATCATCAGCACCAAGCAGAACGCATAGTAGATTAACACAATGGTGTAGCTGAGGAGGGGATGAACAAGAGTCAGACACAATACACTATTGAATGAACAACACTCAGATATTTAAGGTGCAGTGTGGAGGATCTGGTGGCATCTAGCGGTGAGGTGGCTGATTGCAACCGACTGAAACTTCCCCCGTGTGCCAAGCGTGTAGGAGAACTACAGCGGCCAACGCTAAAACGTGAGCGGTCCTACGTGTTTTCAAAAGCCCCCGTTATGTAGTCAGTACTTACAGCGGGTAGACGGCCTCCTGCGTGCAGTGTAACGTGTTGACGTAGTCTGGACTGGGGTTGTACAGCATGGTGTACCAGTCTGACAGCATCTGGACCCGACACGAATGGATGCTGAGCTTTCCCACCGGCTCGGTGACCAGCAGAGTGACCACAGCTGACACGCTGCACTCCAACATGGCTGTGATGTGCTGCAGCAGAGCGCTGGAACTGAACACACAACACACCAGATCACACAACAGAAACACTAGTCATTCTGGGTATCTGTTTCATTTCTTTAGTTATATTTATATGATATTTCAAATGAAAACAAATGGTGAAAATGCAGCATTAACTGTGAGGCTACAGTCATGAGTCAGATCTATTTGTTCTCTTTCATTTAATCAAGTACTCAAATAGCCTAAAGCTGCTTTATGAAACACAGTTTCCTGAACATAAGCCTGGTTTATCGAAGGTGGTTTGAATGATTTAATGGCTTAACTAATGTTGCTTTATGACAAATTCCTCTGATGTGCTCAGATAATGACGGGTTTTGATCCAATATCAACAGCTCTAGGGTATTGAAGTGGAAGTGTATGATTCATACTGATACGTCTCTTGCTTCTGAAGGAACTAAGCTTTGGAAATGTCCTACTCCACAGACTGGCTTTAAATCACGTTATAACAGAAGATGTATGCACACGCAAAGTTGTGAAGTTATTTTGCTTCTGTGGAGCTGAATGGGAGTAGAACAGACGGTCCTAATAAAACTAGACTTCTGCTCCTCCTCATGGCTCTGTTTTCAGGCTTTAAAAAAATCTAGCCCGTGACGGGAGACTTTGAACAATCACAGGTCATTTCAGAGAGAGAGAGAGCGTTCCTATTGGCTGTGCTCCGGTCATGTGAGCGCAGGGAGAGAGAGAGAGAGAGTGTGTGTGTGTGTGTGTGTGTGTGTGTGTGTGTGTGTGTGTGTGTGTGTGTGTGTGTGTGTGTAGTCCTGTGTGGCCTCACCTCTTCTTTCCAGAGTACCACTCGATGAAGAACCAGTGCAGCACCAGGGGCAACATGGCCATGAAGCCCAGATAGAGCCAGTCGTAGAGCTCAGGAGACTCAGTGCAGCGCTCACACACATTCTGGAGGTTGGCTCGTTCTCCACGAGGACAAACCTGGCAGGACAGACACACACGCTACGATTAGAAAACAACCCACAGAAACACACTGCCAGCCCAACAGCCACACTTCATATTTTCTCTTGTGTGTTGTGTGTAGGATAATATATATATCACTCAATCATATATATAAATAACATCTCTCTTTATTTGTATAGCATAGTACTTTTCATGCAAACATCTGTAGTGCTTCACACAATATAATATAGAAACGCTGTAATGTGTGTGTTAAAAAAAGATCTGACATCTGTTCATTCTTGTCACATTATGCCACGTTGTGAATTCAGTTAGTAATAGTAAATATAGCCTATAATAGTAAATATAGCCTATAAGTTGTCATGAACACTGTTCTGCTCAACTGACAGATCATAAAATACAGCAGTAGGCCTTTAACAAAACAATGAACAGCTGATGCAATAGATAAATAGATAATGGAATATGAAATAGATCATATAAATAAAAAATAGATGCAAAAATAAATAAATTAATAAAAATATCTAAATAAATTAATACAAAATAAATAAAATTAAACAGAAGAGTAAATAAATAAATGAATAAGGGAATAAATGCAAAGATAAATAAATAAAGAAGCAAATTAGAAAAGAAATATCAATTCGTGTCACATTTTATCAATTAATGGCTACATTTATTTCTAATATTGTTTTTGCTGCATTTAATGACACATTTATCAAGTCATTTATTTTTTTATTCATGTATTTTTACACATATCTGATGTTCAGTACTCACACCACACTCTCCCTCCACCGATCCATTGACCATCATCCTGCCACAGTACGTTCCTGGACACGTTGAAGTCATGGCCACAGCTGCAAGGACACACAGACACCTTTTATACAGCAGTCCACACTGGGAAACAACGAAGCTGCTAACTAGCTGCTAAGTTAGCAGCTAGTTAGCAGCTAACTTAGCTAACGTCAGTAAACCACTCTATGATGTGCGAAGCTTCGTCAAACTATCTTAACAACCTGACTATCCTCAGATGGAAAGTGAAAATGAAACACTAACTTACCCATAGTGAGACCTATAGTGATTAAAAGAAGGTTTTATCGCCTCAGAGCTTCAGTATTTTTATCTGTTAGCCACAAACCGGATGCGGACAAAAAAATTCTTCTTCTTCTTCTTTAGTGTTTATTGGTGGCTGTGAATCCAGCTCAGAGGCGCCTCACCGCCTCCTGCTGGACTCAAGACTCAAGATTCAAGATGTTTATTGTCACGCCGGTTATACAGGTACAATCGTGTTAAATACTTTTTGCTGGGAAGCTCCATTAAGAAAGAAACAATAGGTTAAGTAGCAAAAGAATAACATAATAAAATAAAGTAAAAATAAAATATCCTGCAGGAGTGTGGAGCAGGAGAGTGGCAGAAAAATTGTTGTTAAATTGTTAATTGATTTCCAATAATATATATATATATATATATATATACCTACATTTGCATACAGCAGCATATTTGTTCCCTCCCATGTTGAGTATTAAATACTTGATAAAACTCCTAATTTATAATTTATAATAAGTGCAATTAAAAAGTGCAATACTTCAATACATAGGTCTGTGCAATATAAAAAACAAAAATGCCTGTGCAATACTTGTATATATTTACCATACACCATATTTCCTTTATTATTATACTGTATATTATTGTAAATACACTATTATTTTTATTTTATATTTACTTTATTTTATTATGTTATTCTTTTGCTACTTAACTTACTGTTTCTTTCTTAATGGAGCTTCCCAGCAAAAAGTATTTCACACGATTGTACCTGTATAACCGTCGTGACAATAAACATCTTGAATCTTGAATCTTGAATCTAATTTGCAATTAATCACGATTAACTATGGACAATCATTCGATTAATCACGATTAAATATTTTAATTGATTGACAGCCCTAATATTATATCAACAACACAACGGAATCTGTACACAGTAAGACAATAGTTCAGTGGTGCAGAGTGCAAAGGGTGCTGGATTCCTAAATATGGAATTATAAGTGTAACAGGTTATATACAGTACATGAGGTAAATGGATCCCAGTGTCACTTCACAGCTGCTGTTATCTCAGGGTCACGACTTCATAACATGGATGTCATGGTGGTAAAGCTGGATAAAAAAGACACAATGGATGACAATGACCTCGCTATTTTAATTCAGAAATACGCTGCTCATGGTCTGACCAGTTTAGGACATTTTTGCAGTATGTTATCTTATCTATGACTAGTCTACTAGCCTATGAAATCTCACATTTTACCCAGATCCAGACCAGTGGGCCTCCAGCTGTAGACCAGTAATAGTCAGAACCAACCAGCTATGATGACTCTCCTGTAGAATCACCTATCTGTGGGCTACATCCAGTACGTTGCATCAGTTTTCACAACAGTATCTTTTGTAAACACCTTATAATGTCATTTTACAGGGACATAGATGCAAAAAAAAAAAAAAAATCTATCACCAGTTACCATGGCAACTGCATTAAACGTCACATGAAGCTGTGAGCACGTTCACATGGAAGGCGTGGTTTCAGAGAGAGAGAGAGAGAGAGCGAGAGAGAGAGAGAGAGAGAGAGAGAGAGAGGGATAGAGAGAGAGAGAGAGAGAGAGAGAGAGAGAGAGAGAGAGAGAGAGAGAGAGAGAGAGAGAGAGAGAGAGAGAGAGAGAGAGAGAGACAGAGAGAGAGAGACAGAGAGAGAGAGAGAGAGATGATGATGATGAGCTCGAGCAGAACAGTGTTCACACCTGGGATTTGTGAAGCTGGGCTCGTCTGGTTTCATAGCTCTTATTAATGGAGTTATAGAGGAGAAGAAGCAAGAAGCAAGGCTTTTTTTTAATATATATTTCCTAACAGAAATGAACAGGTTGTGAGCAGCTGGTGTTTTCTCTCCTCTCCTCTCCCAGATGCGGTGAAGCAGCTGAAGGAACCAGAGATGGACTTTCTCCTCCTCTCATAACCAAGGATTACAAACAGAGGCCGAAATCTGAGCAACAGAACTGGCCCACAGCTGGACTACAGTAGACTACAGACATTAAGGACACACCGAGGCTTCCTTCTCTGTGCAGCCTCCTGAGGAAACCCATGGTTTGGAGCAGCAGCAGTGATGGAGAGGCTGCAGCTGGTTCACTGTGGACATGTTGCAACTAAATAACCAAACACGAGGACGAGAGGAGAATAAATAAACCAGGTTTCACAGCCGAATAACGGGGATTTATGCAAATGTAGCAAACATGCGTTAACAACATGTCAACACGACTCTGGGCAGTGTTTGTTTTGACGGAATGAAAACAAATAGCTAACTTCCAGGTGAGTTACTGAACTGCTCTTGTTTTGGTAACATCTGGCTAAACCTAAAACAGCTGCAAATGCTAATTAGCTTTTAGCAATGTATATTTCAGACTATAGTGGGCTAAATAAGGCTAATTTTAAAATCACTGTAGCTAAATTATTACAGTATTATTACACCTGTATTATGCAGTGGTAAATGCAGTGTAATATATCATAATATGGCAACATTTTACAATGAATGTAATTTAGTTAAAGCACATATTTTGGCCAAATATGCCACAAAAATTGCCAAGTGTATATATGTAAATGTCATTACAAATATAAGTCCAGTCAGGGAATTGTAGCAAAAACAAGAGACAAATAAAAAGCATCCTCAAAATTTGATAAACAAAACAATGAAATTCTATCAGAGTTGTAAATTCTAGATAATAATCCCTTTGTGTGATGGGCTCCTGTGGATCATTGTATGGCATCAGTCGGTGACCTCTTAACCCCGAGAGCTGGGCTTCAATAGAAGAAGGTCTCTGGGGAGTTTTACAGCGTACAGATTACAGCCTGTAGCTGTTACAACAGTGAAGCATTGTTGACATTATAATTACTCTCAGAGCAACTGTGTGTTTGCAACAGTGCTGTAAAACATCGGTATCTATCATATAAAAAAGGGTCAGGTGTTATTCTACATATTTTGATCTTATTTTGGAAAAAAACTTTATTAGAGTCATCATATACATAAAGGTATATACATGAAATCTGACCTGGATTTAACCCGTCCTGAGCATGTAGGAGCTGCTGGGAAACACTCAACTTGGGTTTCAGTGTCTCGTTCAAGGACACTTTGACATGTGGACAGTAGGAGCCGGGGATCGAACCACCAACCTTGTGGTAAAAGGACGACCCGTTACTGTCATTATTAAATCCTAGATATTGCACCATTACGTCCTTCTATGAACACAGATTTGACTCTTTTCCTTTCTACTGTTGATGAATTTGGAGATAATGAAAATAGAATACTTCAAATGGACGAGGAGGAGTTATCAGTTATCAGCAGCTACGTTTGAACCCATGAAACCGTCGACGGACCGACTGTAATCTGAATGGATGTGTGTGAGACGAGGGATGACTTTTGTCGTGCTGTTTTTGTGCCTCATCGATGGATTCGCCCGTTAGCACGGCCCTGCGGGGCAGCAGCGGCACCAACTACACGGCTGACACCTCGGATCCAAGCTTCACCAGCCAGCTGGGCACATCCTCACCTGTTGTGCCGAGGTAATTCAGTCTGTCCATCCACTCTTCCATCTGTCCTTTCTGCTTTGAAATTCAAATTAACAAATTTGCAGAAGTCAAAGTCACGTAACTTCTGTACTTAAGTTAGCGCACTTCTGGTGTTATTTCAACTCAAACCGCCATCTTTTCCTAAACCTAAGTAGTTTTATTTTGAAAAGACTGGATCGGAAATTATCACATGCGTCACCTGTTCCTGGACATTCGTAGGAAAACGTCCAAAAATACGTTGTTGAAAGTCGTGCTGAGCGTAATGAAAAAAAGGGAAATTCGTGTCTATGTACACAAATCAAATTGATTAAATTTCGTGACTATTTCACGAAATTTAATCAATTTAATTCGTGTACATAGACTCAAATTAAATTGATTAAATTTCGAGACTATTTCATGAAGTGCTGTGAGACTGTGTTGTACCAACTCTTTTCCAATGAAAGTACGACAGCCACAGATACTGGATTTTTTTGTCAGAGGATTTGATTTATTGATTGCTGTCAGGATGTAATGTTCCTAAAACCTTTACCAACTCTGCCTTTAAGATGTGTATCTCACTAGTATCATAAAACACTCAGTCCTTAAGAAAAGGTTTTATTTTGTAGTGTCTGCATGAAGCGCTGTGAGAACATATCCAGACTATGCTGATTGGTGATTTTGTTTTTGGTTCTTTAGGGTCGTTTCCATAGTGACCAGCCTAGTGACCGCCACCACAGAGGCCACGGTGGGAAACACGGGAAACCTGTCGACGTTCAGAGACCAGAGAGGGAGCGAGCTCGGTCTCGTCCACCAGGCGTCGACCCCGTCGGTGCTGAGCGCCGCCGAGAGTAACTCCGTCCTGCAGGGCATCACCGTGGCAACGCAGGCCCTGGTCCTCCTCTCCATCTTCCTCCTCTCCAGCCTCGGCAACTCGGCGGTCGTCATCGTCATCATCAAACACCGACAGCTCCGAACGGTGACCAACGCCTTCATCATGTCGCTGTCGTTGTCCGACTTCCTCACGGCCGTCCTGTGTCTGCCGTTCTCCTTCGTCATGCTCTTCAGTAAGGACGGCGTCTGGATGTTCGGGGACCGTTTCTGTGTGGCCAACGGCTTCTTCAACACCTGCTTTGGTATCATCTCCACGCTGACTATGACTCTGATCTCCTTTGACAGGTACTACGCCATAGTCAGACAGCCACAGGCTAAAATAGGGCGCCAGAAAGCGACTCAGCTGTTGATCGCCGTGTGGTTAACTGCAGTTGTTTTCTCTCTGCCTTGGTATCTGTTAGTCCCAACACCGACAGAGATCCACAAGCAAGGTTTCTACCACTGTATGTATGTGTTCCACTCCGGGAGCTCACGCATGGGAACAGCTTACAGCATCTGCCTCATCGTGGTGTGTTATCTGCTGCCCTTCTCCCTCATGTGTTTCTGTCATTATAACATCTGTAAGACAGTTCGTCTCTCTGAAATCAGAGTCAGGCCGGTGACCACGTACGCATACTTACTGCGGTTCTACAGTGAGATGCGAACAGCCACCACAGTTCTGATTATGATTGTGTTCATCATCTTCTGTTGGGGGCCGTATTGTTTGATGGGGTTAGTTACAGCGTTGGGGGATTACACCTTTAACCCTGCAATGGACACCGTGGCCATCTGGTTAGCCTGGGCCAACGGAGCCATCAACCCTCTGATCTACGCCCTGAGGAACCCCAATATCTCCATGCTACTGGGGCGCAGCAGAGAGGAGGGCTATCGGACCAGAAACATTGCCGCGTACCTCTCCAGCCAAACGCAGAACCGCGAGGTTCGGCTCAACCGAGCAGAGAGGATAAGGGACCGCTACGTGAGCCGCGTGGGGGTGAATAATAATAACGGCCGTCTGTCGAGTTCAAGTCCCGGAAAAGGAGGAGGGGGGGGAGAGGTGGCGATGTGGGCCTGTAAAAACCCCGCGGTGTTCTTCTGCAGAGACGCCCAGTCTGACACGGCGACGCTACCCAACTGTGCTCCAAAGATGAAGACGGCCGACACCAGCCTGTGACATTCTGTCATCTTATCTGTATTAGTTGTTGTGGATCGAGAGACTTTTGGAAATAACCTGATAGTGTTTATGTCTCTTCTGATCTCAGAAATGTTTGTGATTCAAATCAGATCAGATTTAGTTCCAGGAAGGATCATTTGAGCCGTTCATGTACTGCTATTAAATTACTGTTTACACCAGGTGGGAAGACAAAACTCCATTTAAGCAGCCGTTGTACAACAGATAGGTACATGAAAGTCCTTCCTGACACCACCGAGTCTTCTCCACCATCTGAAGCACCTCGGGAACCCCCTCAGTGATGAAGCATGGAAGAGGAAACCAGGACAAGTTTGTGTTTGTGTTGCAAAGGTCTTCATGTCATTTCATCTGTGGATGCATCGCGTGGTTATGGAAAACTGATCTAGCTTTTCCTTAATCCTCAGCCTTTCATGCTTAAAACATAATATACAGTCTGTCCTGTTCATGTCATTTTCAGACTCCAGAAAAATTACGGTCAATTGTTTAAATTCTTAAAACGACATAACTTTCCTCTTTCATAGTGATGCACCGATCCGACTTTTTCAGTCCCGATACCGATTGTGATACCTGGGCACATCACTTTTGTTTACAATTTCTGGACCGTTTGAGTTTTGCCTTTGTGAACGAAAAAGTGGGAAGATTGAAACCGTGTATCATCCTGGCATGGTTCCATTCAGGAACCGGACCTTTACGTGTGATTTGTACGGATGAATTACAAATGATTTTGCTCGGACACTTCAGATCCACTGATAGTTGCTGTTCTAAATGCTGGTGTGACCTCCAGGTTACAGGATATCTCTCTAACCTTAACCCTGTAGCTTCAGTTGCAGCTGAATCTAAACTTTAACTTTAGAGGTTGTTGATCACAAACTGTGCATGTGAACAGTCAGATTGCTTTAGAAAAGGCACCAACAGACTACATAATTTGTCGTGTAGATATGAGGACTTGTTGCATTTTCATCATGTCTGTCAGTTAGCCTGTTATGGCATTGTTTCTTTTATTTATTAGACATTACTATTTATTGCATTTATGAGTATTAATCTGTGTAAAGGTGTCAGCTTGAATGTGTCTCAACAGGTTCATTCTCACTAACTCAGTGAAAGATTGAGCCTTGTGAGTCAGATGTGATGTCTTTGGACTGATCAAACTGTTTTGTTCTACAGTATAAAGCTTTGTTAATTACATTAAATGGATCAGCAACCACCTGTCTGCAGCACAGCTATCCATCATATTCACAACCAGCCCAGACACACAGCAGGTCGTGAAATAGTCACGAAATTTAATGTAGTGATTCGTGTACATAGACACGAATTTCACAGGAAGACCAGGACACCAGAAAGTATAGAGAGCGGCGAACACCATGTAGGAAGGAGAGGTCGGGGTGGTTGGGAGCGTTATTTAACCTCCTTCGCAACATGTAAGTATGACATGGTTGGTACCGATGGATTCATCAGGTTTTCTAGTTTCATATGATACCAGTATCTTCACTCTAGCTTTAGAACTTAGCCGCTATATCATAAAAATTGCAAGTTGCGCTAATGCATTAAAGAAATTGGTGGCATTAAAACAAATTTGCTTTAACGTGTTATTATTATATTATATTATATATTATATTATATTATTATTATTATTATTATTATTACTGCGTTAACTTTGACAGCCTGAATTGTTTCTTGTTTTTTCTTCTTCAAATTCCACTTTTGTTTCCTCCTGGAAAATGAGTTAATACTAAATACTATGAGTCCCTTATTTTCTAATAACTTACTAAAATATCCATGGAAGTTTCTGATAAAAATAATAATAATTTATATAATAATAAAATAGAGACAGCTAGGGTTGAATGGGTACATTTACAATTAACTGATTTCAGTTAATTGATTGCCTACAGGCAAGTAAGCTTATAAATGTATAATAATAAATGAACAATAATTTTATATAATTGCAAATCAACAGCTGCTCATGAACTCAACAAAATTAACTAAACTTAAACTGTCTCGGTACGTTGTTTGTGCTGATAATTCGTACCAAATTATATAGTTCTATCCAGGAAATATAGGATATTATATGGAACATACAACAAATGGTTGCAAAAAAAGATAAACAATTGTTAAGGATATTTTGTTGTAGTTTTGTTGCACATCCTTGCCACCTGTTTTCAGTTCATGTGTGGGAAACGGTCTATACTGTACAGTATATATGAAGAAATGGGATTCGTGGTCAAAATAAAAAACATTTCAAGCAAATATAGTACCTGATGTAACTAAGAAAGGCAGAATCAAAGTGGGACAGCAGCTTGTTTAGCAGGTTAGCTGCTGTCCTGTGTCATGAAAGCTGTTTTATCGGTCCACATCCTGTACTGGACCCTAAAGGTCACCTGTCTTTGAAGACTGGTACCCTAGAGGGCTATTTAAAGACAAACACAACCAGGACAGGACATCTGAGAGAGGACGGAAAAGGACAGCAGCCTGTTTTATTAGCATTAAACACAGCCGGCCATACAGATGAGGGTGATGTATGACGAGTAGGGAGGAGATCACGATGATATGAATTGAGATGTACACACAAGTCTTTGGATAAACACTTAACCTTAAAACAGTAGTGAAAATACTCTGGTTGAAATTCTGAATGACAAAAGAAACAAAGAAAAGCGAAGCCTCCGACTCTGAGGAGTGTTAAACTGATGATAGTTAACCAACCGGTGTGTTTACACTAATTAAAGATGACATCCCATTGGCTTTCATTATGACAACATTTCTCCTTGGAATCACTCTTAATGACATAATAACTAACTTTTAATATCAATTAATGACATATTCTCAGTTGGCTTTGTCGAAGCCTACTTGCAAAAATAAATGTGTAAAGGTACGCTGCATGCAACGCAAGAGCACATCTAATATTTTATATTATATATGAGCTTGTTGTTGTGTATTGATCTGAACTCTTTTTGCATTGTAGGCTGTAATAAAAATTGTGTCCTTCAGGGGGAGCCAGCAGAGTATTAACATTTCAGTCTTGTTCAACTACAACAGTAGTCAGATAGTGAGGCCCATTCTAATACCAACAGTAGTTTGATAGTGAGGCCCATTCTAATACCAACAGTAGTTTGATAGTGAGGCCCATTCTAATACCAACAGTAGTTTGATAGTGAGGCCCATTCTAATACCAAGAGTAGTTTGATAGTGAGGCCCTTTCTAATACCAACAGTAGTTTCATAGTGAGGCCCATTCTAATACCAACAGTAGTTTGATAGTGAGGCCCATTCTAATACCAAGAGTAGTTTGATAGTGAGGCCCATTCTAATACCAACAGTAGTTTGATAGTGAGGCCCATTCTAATACTAACACTAGTTTGATAGTGAGGCCCATTCTAATACCAACAGTAGTTTGATAGTGAAGCCCATTCTAATACTAACACTAGTTTGATAGTGAGGCCCATTCTAATACAAACACTAGTTTGATAGTGAGGCCCATTCTAATACCAACAGCTTGAATGCTGAGCTCATTATGCAGCTACATGTTTGGTCTGGTTTCTATTTTCTCTTCCAAAGATTCAGTTCTATTTCCAGCCCGTTGGCCCTGGACAGTATATATATAGTATATATATATATAGTATATAATATATATAGTATCTACGTGGGCGTGGATGGTTTGAAACAAGCTGTTAATTTGACAGGTTGAGAGATAATTGGTTTATATATCTAAGCTGAGATGACTCTGGTGTTGAAGACTGGAGACAAAAGAACACACCACCCTTCACTGCTCCGCAATCAGCCAAGTGTGCTGGAATGTCACCTGGCTTCATAACACACACACACACACACACACACACACACACACACACACACACACACACACACAGATAAATAAAAATAAGGTAATAAATATGTGAAAATAAAATGTTCATCACCACAATCACTGAGTATAAACAAAGTGAATTAATTAATTCATACAAGTGGTTATTTCAGATTTTGTATTTGATTGTAGTTGTAGTAAAGCATCAATACTCTCCAAGGCTTTGATATATGATCCAAATGTATCAAGGGGAGTGATTTTGTAAATTTGACAAAATAAGGTTAAAATATTTGTCCTCTACAGCTGCAAAGTCCAGGTTCTTTTAATCCAATGATATCCATCCTTCACCTGAAATGGAGAGATTTATGGTACCTGCATCTTTTAACAGACAAATTACAGATATTTATTGTCCCTTCATGTCGTTGTCATTTTGTTCTGTTACATTAAAATTGTCAGTTATACTTTAGGAAGAAGCACAATTAGCGGAATAGAAAGCACCTACTGTTCCTCCCCACAGTTCCTCCCCACAGTTTCGGGTCATCAGGTAGAGTTTGTCTCACCTGGTCTGACATCCTGCTCCACTTTTGGCCCCCACTCTGTTTGTTTTGGTAACATTTGGTTTCCTTCTCTACGTCATACAACATTCCTCTCAATCATGCATCACAGACACTGTAAGGTCGCATGAGCCATCTCTACAGAGTTTTCAGTATCGTGGTTTCAAACAGTTTCGAGTCAAACAGTACTCAAGTTTGACTTATTGTCTTTTTGTGGAGATTTTAACCACACTTCACCATCTTCATCAGTGGATGGAGTTTACTCGGTTGTCATGGAGACGTTGTGATTGTCATCATGTGACCTAACCCTCTAAAAATAGAACAGAACATGAGATTCACGGGCTAAAAAAGGAGTGATGCAATAGTTTCATTTGGCACTTCAAATCTGACATGACAAGGTTCTGATTCATACTTTACTCTATTACAGTCACTTCCTCACTGGCTGCTTAGGGGCGGCTGTAGATCAGTGGGTAGAGCGGGTCGTCCTTTAAGGTCGGCGGTTCGATCCTGCTCAGGATGGGTTAAATGCAGAGGTCAGAGGTCAAGTCTGTACCTGTGTGTATATGATGATTGTAGTAAAGTTTAACTGATTACAGAGAGCAGGCTGCTGGAGTATCAATGCTAATGAGGGCAGAATAACTTGGTCTGAAGGGCTGAAAAATCTCCTCATTATCAATCATGATGACACACACACACACACACACACACACACACACACACACACACACACACGCACACAAAGCAGAGGGTGAGGTCTGGGCGTGACAGCCTCCACCAGGAATGCAGTAGTGTGTGTTTTGAGCTCTTCACGTACTGTAGACTCTCAGTCGGGCTGATCTGTCAGGTTCTCTGTACATTCTGACAGACAGAGAGACAGACAGACAGACAGAGAGACAGACAGACAGAGAGAGAGACACCACAGACACCGGTCGACTCACAGCAACACATCAGAATGGAAACAGGTCAAAGACCAACACAGAGACCAGAGCAGGAGTTGTGTGGATAGATGGAGCCAACGACAGAGGATTCGTATCTTCTTGGACACCTGCAACTTTTGGACAAACTTTAAGAAAATCTCTGAATCTGAATCAGCTCTCGGTGACGTCTTCCTCTTGTGGATTTTCTATTTAGCCGCTTTCTAAGTGAAGAAACGTCTTATGGATTATGATTGTGGAACATTTTGAATACAACTCTGACTCTACTGGAAGCACCACAGGCTGATTCATTTGTATCTTTGTTTTTGTTAAATCCATTTCATTTCAGCATCACTTTCTGACCTTTACTCCCTCGTTCCATTTCTTTGGGTTATAAAACATGTCAAATATATTCTCAGAAGAAGCTCAGAGTAGTGTTCAGTGATAACCGGCTGTTATAATGTTGGGATGACAGCGACAGCAGATGTTCATCTGACACCTGACTGCTGCTACACACTGCTGGAGCTGAACATGGCAGCATCTCACTGCATCGCATAGAAGAGGATCACAAAGGTAAGAAACCCGTGATGATCAACGCACTTAGGGTTAAGGTTAGGGTTAACCCTTAACCTAACCCTAACCCTAACCCTAACACTAACCCTAACCCTAACCCTTATTTATTTATTTATTTATTTATAAAATACGATATTCCATTATTACTTTACAGGTTCCCCAGAATATCTGTGTTGTCAACTTCAGTTTGCAGAAACAAAAGCAGAACAACTCATGTAAACTAAACAATTTAACAATTTATAAGTCATAATGTTTATTTTTGAAAAATTAGATTTATTAAGCATAAATCCAATAAGAGTACTGTTGAGAACCATTCAGAAAAAAATACTTTGAGATGGGTTACACGTATTTTGATTCATCACCATTTAAAGGTCTGGTGTGTAGCAGGCTTTGAGCTGAGAACCACAGACAGGGAAGGGAAGTCAGAAAGTAATAGAGAGCTGAAGTCCCGCCCCTTCCTGTGAACCACCATGGGACCTTATTTCAGAAAAAATATGAACTTAAGTCAACGGAGAGAGAAAAATATGTTTTTAATCGTGTTTGAACTTCACCACGAATCACACAGATGATGTTTGTCGATTTAAAAGATAATTTTGCAAGAAAGTCTCAGTTTGTCGTAGTATCATTTAGTTTAGTGAGAAACCGCTCAGTGAACTACATCTCTCATCTCGTCTCGTACCAACACTAGCTAGCTAGCTAACGTAGCTATGTTCCAGTCCCAGATGACCCGTTATCTGACCTGATGTGTTTTATCAGTGACTCCTGGTCTTTTTATCAGTCAGGAAGAGAAAGAAGGATCAGACCTGTTGCTGGTGTGAGTTCATCCCAGTAGGAAACACAGAGACATCGTAGCTTCAGAGAGAGAGACGTTACTACCACACTTTAGGATGTGTCGTCTTTCTAATGAGGTATTTTCACAGTCTGATACGTCAACAGTTTGACAACAAACTGAGACTTTCTTGACTTGCAAAATTATGTTTGAAATTGACAAACATCATCTGTGTGATTCATAGGGCAATTCAAACGGGATCAAACAAATATTTATCTCTCCGTTGACTACCGTTAATATTTTTTCTGAAATAAGGTCCCGTGGTGGTTCACAGGAAGGGGCGGGACTAAGGCTCTCTATTGAGAGGAACTAACACATGGTTGGTTTTGGTTTATATATATAGACTAACATGATACTGAGGACCACAGATCTGATGAGATGGAAATGGCTCATCAGGATACAGAAGGGTTCTGTTTTCTGCTCTAGATGACGACATGTGATTAGCAGCCTCATCAACAACACAGAGTGATGTTGGGAAAAAACAAGCTCTAGCAAACATTTACTGACTGAGTTGTCCTTGAGCGAGTCAGTGAATCAGCTGGAGGACGGCGGTTCTGTCGCTGACACTGACCTTTGACTTGCGTGTGGAAGCGGAGCTTCAGAAAACACACTTCTCCTGCAGGGATCCATAAAGTATTGATTAAACTCTGAGCTGGTTCATCAGGGTGAATTATAACCGTGTCATCAATCTATACACAACATAACCAAACACACACAGTACTGATTACCGTTATTAGAGTTCTACTGCAACCATTGATATGCTGACAGGACAGTGTTCACTGTCAGATACCAACCAAACATGCAGTTGTTCCAGTACTTTTATTTATTTGTGTATTTATTGTTTGTGTGTTGATGTCAGCCAGTCAGTGAGTCCATCTGTCCAACGCTGTCAAAATATTGTATTTTCCATGAATTTTGGATGTTATTGTCCCCAGGGGATCAATCTTATTGACCTTTCCTCTATAGCCACAGGCAAAAAATACTACTGTAATAATAGCCAGTGGTGGAATGTAACTAAGTACAGTTCCTTTTTTGAGGTACTTGTACTTCACTTGAGTATTTCCATTGATGTCACTTAATACTTCCTGTTTATAGTCAACCTACTGGCTCAAAGTCCTCATCAGAGGAACAGCTGTTATCATTAAAGCTGCCGTCGGTAACTTTGAGCGAATATGATAACAAGTTATTTTTATAAAACTGTGACTATATTCTGACAGTAGTGCACGAGACAGATAATTGTTTTTTTGTAAGTTAAGTTAGTGACGTGTTTTACTTACTTATTTTAAGCCCAATCATGACCATTTCCCTTACCCTAATTAAGTGGTTTTCTTGCCTAAACCTAACTGTGGACGTTTGTGTGGCGTACAAATGACGAAAAGGCTAAAATGCGTACTCATGACACGTGGAATGTCGTGGTATTAATGCGCCTTCCCGTGAGGTTGACCTTAAAGCTACATTGGGGGGGGAATGGGAAAAAACTTGGGTTGAAAACCAATGTAGAAAGAAAATATTAACAATATAAACAAAGTTTATAGTTCCTGTTTTTGCACAGTTCAGATTTCCTACACAGTTTGGTATGAGTTGGTTCCGGTGTTTGTACTGCAGATCTCTCCGGGCTACTGTACCTTTAGAGTTCTGTGTTTCTGATGCGACCTGCAGGGAACCTTTTACAGACATGTTTTGTGATTTTTGACGAGACATTTTCATTTGAAAGCATTAAAGATTCCAGTCTCCAATCTGGTTAAGCATCACTTATTGATGATCAGTACAACTTCTTCCTGCTGAAGGTGTGTCTCTGCCTACCTGTCTGTCAAGTCATCATGCTTCACAGAACCACCCTGCCGCTCCTGCAGCTCCTGTCTGCTCAGTCTGGCCTTAACACCAAACTGCAGCCAACAGGGAGCCAACCATTAATCTGCATTCCTGGTATAAACCAGATTGGCATCAGTTTGGCTACAGGTGCATCTATCTACCTCATATATCAAGACTCCATCTGGAGAACGAGTGATGACACACGGGATTCCTCTCCTGAACGAGAACAAAGGCATTAGAGGAGGAAAACCGGAGCTGGAGGCTAAATTATGAATCCTGCTACGGCGAAGGCGTGACCCGCCCTACTCGGCCTCTGATTGGCTAGTACTCGTTGCCTTCATTGGTTGTTTAGGTTAAGGCATGAGGAGTGAGATTAGTTAGGGTTAGGGTAAGAATATCAGGGTAAGCCAATCAGAGGCTGAGTAGGGCGGCTCATGACATTCAACAACTTGACGTTTTTATCGACATTTGTTGACTTTTCTTTTTACATTTGTTGATGTTTTTTGACATTTGTTGATGTTTTTTGACATTTGTTGATGTTTTTTTCGACATTTGTTGAAGGTTTTTTTTACATTTGTTGACGTTTTTTTCGACATTTGTTGACGTTTTTTTCGACATAGTCTACTATGACTTTTGTTTCCGACATTTGAAATCTTTTTATTATATATATATATATATATATATATATATATATTACAGGCTGGAGCTCAGCTGAGACTCGCTGTCTGAGTCGTGTTGAGTTACTGCTGATGAAAACCCAACATTTCCTGATTTTGCTTCTTCAAAATAAATACCAAAATAACGGGGGGGACTTTTATTGTGAAGAATTTATAGGAAAATGTGTTCATCACCGAATCAGCGGAGCTTTGTTAGAGGCTATTCTTCAATAAAACAAGTCTACTAATACTGCAGGGAGGAAGAGTAAGCAGCAACGATGATTTTAGACTTTATCGTCCCCAAGGGGAAATTCAGTAAACGGTAACAACATGACATTACACACTAGGGTCTATTCAGCGAGGCCTGTTTAAGGCAGCGATGGCTGCAGGGATCAGACTTCTCCCAAAGCGAGCCTTCCTGTACCTGCACCCCGAGGGCAGCAGGGTGAGGTGCTGCTTTAATAGGTGTGTGATGTCCTGATCTATTGAGGTTGTGATGCGTGCAATGGCCTTATTGTTCAGCTCTGTGAGGTTGGGTGTGCAGAGACCAATTATCCTGGCAGAAATTAAATGTGTTCACCGTTTTACTGCCTCTCTTTTGACCACGAAATATATCCGATCACCATCAGGCAGCTCGCATTGAACTGTAACCACGGTCTACGTCGTTTTAGTTGTCATTAAATATAAAACAGGCATTTTCACAGCCTTGTTTTGACAGTTTACCCTGTAACCTGACAACTGAAAATGTATTAACTAAAGGAAGTTAATTTGTTAATCATCTGAAAAGCTAAAAAGCTTGTTATACATATTTAGTTTCCGGAGCAGAACTCGGAAACTATTTAACTTAGGAACTTCTAATTTGGTATGATGGTTGACAGAGTGGTCATTATCTTAGGTTCCTTATAATTGGAGTTTTGAAGCCAAGGTTGAAATTCAAAGCATAGATTAAATAACTCCAATTTCTTGTCTGTCTAAAGACAATATAAACATCCTCCACAGATTATCTGAGGATTTCTGTTCCCGTACAAATCAAATCTTGATCTTGGTGTATGGTTTTATGAATGGTTGTAAGAGCTGATGCTTGAGTAGCAATTTAGTCACAGTTTAAGAGATATTATTGGCTGATAACTACAACAACCTGTCAATGACTAAAGAATAAAAACATAGTACTTTAACCATTGTACAAGTACTACAAATAACCATAAATTATACCACAGAATGTACCATGAAAACAGAAACATAGCACACAATATGCTAAGTGTAGAGTATCACCACACATCACCACAACGTATCACAAGACGTTCTATAAAGCATGACGATGAGTAACTGGAGAAGAGTTTGTACCATCAGCTCTTGCTTTATGACTACATGAGGACCTGAGTATGTCGCTGTTATTCACAGCGAACACTAAAACTATTTTTCATGGTCCAACATACCAAAGTGATGTTTCTAGCATCAATCAAACCCTTAAATAAATGATCAGACGCCGGCACACACAGCCGCACCTCGTGACTCAGCTGTTCCAGTTGTGGCTTGTGAATCACACCCAAATAAATGTGTGTGTCTCTAGTTGTGTTAGCTTGTGCTTGTGTTGTGTTTAATTATGATTGTGTTGATGGATAGCATAGGAGACACGTGTTTGTGCAGCATGCATAGTGTTCGAGACATGTTTGTGGGGTGTGCAAGACGATAAATATTTATGTTCATTTTATTAATTGATGTTTAAGACATAGGAAGTATTTAATAGGTTGGTGTACATGATGACGCTGTGATAATAATGTATGGATATTAGCTTAAATCAATGTGTTCTGTTGTTGGAGATCTGATCGCTCATCAAACCTGCATCTCTAAAATAAAACATGATTAAAAGTCAGAAGCCTCAGATGCACCATGTTAAGTGTGCAGAGTACAGGGGATCGCTCTGTCGGGGATTCTTTCACCACAATGACCCGCAAGCTGTATATTATCCCGCTTATTACACGTCTACTTACTGAAGAAATCAATATTTTGACACAAAAACGGTCCGCCAGAGTCCGACATCAGAGCTGCGCCCATAGCAACGGTCTATTATACATAGCAACGGTAATATATCGATTCAACACAGCCGTGTAATAAAGTTTTTTAACAGCTTATCGACGCTTCATTCAAACATAACCCTAACCATCTGACCACAGGAATTGCTGTAAATAGCAACAGATTTGATTCATACGTTTTGTCCTCCTCTTCAGTCAGTACTTCTGGTGAAGTCCCCGCTGTAAACATGGTGTCCCGTGTGAAGCAGCCCGAGGGGCGTGGCCTCTCCTCTCTATTCTCCTGCTGCTTCAAAGGAAGTGACCAACCAGAGATCACCCACCTCCAGGAGAACATGAGCACTATGGCTGTGCTGGAGCCCAACCTGCCCATGCCCCCCCCTCAAGAGCTGGACTCTATGTTCACTGAGCTGGTGGTGAGTCAGTGTTCCTGCTCTGAACGCCGTGTATTCCTACGTACCTCCAAACATCCATAATTATAACAACAGCTTTCTTCTTATGTTTATGTTTCTTTCTTCTATCCCAGGATGAACTGGACCTCACAGACGAGCACAGAGCTGCCATGTTTTCTTTGCCAGCAGAGAAGAAATGGCAGCTCTACTGTAGTAAGAAAATGGTAAGAAACTATAACTACAGCCAATTTATCTGTATTGGTAGTTTATGTATCCTGAGCTCTTGGGCAGCTGCATTTCTTTGGTAGGTGTTGCTACCACTAAAGCCTCGGTTATACTACCAAACAGACGCTTAGACGGACAGCTGCAGACACCACGGACGCGTAGTAGTTCTGTGTTTTTCAGGCATCTAACTAAAAACCCATTAAAGAAAGCCCATTGACTTCTCGACGAGGGAATCTGAAGTGCTAAAATGTTAACTAATTTCTGGGTTTTTGGACTCATTCCTGAAGCACTTCATTCTCTGCTCAGGTAGACATTACTCCACTTTATTTTTACATCGCAAACAGTTGTTTGCTGCTATATTAATGCTCTGAATCCCGGCGTAGAGAACATTTAAATTTACAAATCCCCATATTTAGATGCCTGTCCTCCTACATGTGGGGAGCAGCTGCAGCTTCCCATTATCTATATTTTGATAAAAAAAAAGTCCTAATAGGCAACAATATGACGATTTGTTGTCTAGTATATGTAAGTATATCCTTGACCCTAACCTGTGTGTGTATATATGTGTGTATTGCAGGAAGCAGAGGAGAATAAAGGAGCAACCAGATGGCCAGAGTATTATATTGACCAGCTCACGTCCATGGCTGCTGTGAGTAACACTCTGGGGTGAATTCACAAAAAGATTGCGCGGCTTCTGCGGCTGCTAAACCTGCACAAATAAGACATAAAGAAACCCTGTAATTCTCAAAGCACCTGCAAAGGGTGAAATGCACCACTAACTGCGCCGCCAAGCAAATAGTGTCTCGGTGCTCCTGTGCAATTTGTATTTAAATGAGGTAATATGAAGACATTAGCTCAAAATGGTCTCCATTCTTTGCAAATTGTTGCAAAAACAGTCCAATTCACAAAGATCAGCGCTCATAGACGCAGTTACAGTGAAATTATTAGCGTCTTCAGAGAGTCGGTGGGAACTGAAGCACGTTTATGAGGGTGTCAAGTGACGCGCAAATCATGTTGCTATCAACAATCCATTCTTTGTGAATTCTCTGTTTTCATCCTGCTGTTCCCAGTTTATTCACAGACTCAGATTTTGTTTATTACCAATTTTTTTTATCAATTTATTTTTCATGATGGATATTGTCGTACCTATTATGATATATGTTTGCTTTTGAATAATAATGTTACTACAACATGCCATTGCAGTTTTTTGTAACTTGATATCAGCTGATATCACAGATCCTACACTATAAACCACCAACATTTAATTCTATTATTGCCTCAGAGTGAGTATGTATAACCTATTTGGAGTTGTGTAGAGTTGTGAGACATTATTTAGTTCGACCGCTCTGTTCCCAGAGGAAGACTCTGCTGTCACTGGAGGACGAGGAAGAGCAGGGAAGACGTAAGATCGTAGATGGTCTAAAGACAGCACTGAGGACACAGCCTATGAGGTACCACGTTATTCTGAAAATGTAGAGATGTAACGTTTCATTTCATTTTCCTCTGTAGAATAACCTTTAACGTGCCATTCTGATTCATCTCCACCAGGTTTGTGACGCGATTCATCGAGTTGGACGGCCTGTCTTGTATCCTGAATTTCCTCAAGTCGATGGACTACGAGACGACCAACTCTCAGATCCACACCTCGCTGATTGGCTGCATCAAAGCTCTGATGAACAACTCTCAGGGCCGAGCTCACGTCCTGGGTCACTCCGAGAGCATTAACATCATCGCAGAAAGTCTCACCACCGAAAACATCAAAACCAAGGTACGTACAGCACGTTCAACATCCCATAATGAGAAAGCAAAAACAGGATTTTAGAAATGTTTCCAAATTATTAAAAAGAAATATCACACTGACATTCAGACCCTTTGCTGTGACACATGAAATTTAGTTCTCTTGATCATCAGTGAGATGTTTCTGCACCTTGATTGGAGTCCAGCTGTGGACAATTCACTGATTGGACATGATTTGGAAAGACACACACCTGTCTATAAGGTATAAGGTCTCACAGCTGACAGTGCACATCAGAGCAAGAACCACAGAAGTAGAATAGGAGTAGAACGGACGTTGAACTATTTTCCGTGGTAATTGTAGGCGAGGCTGTAAAGTTGGTCGAAGCTCGCCTGTTTTGAGAAACAAGATCCTCTAGTCTGATGAAACGAAGATCAAACTGTTTGGCCTCAGTTTTATGCATCATGTCTGTAAACCAGGCAGCGCTCATCACCTGCACAATACCATCCCAACAGTGTAGTATGGTGGTGGCAGCATCATGCTGTACAGAGACATCCTTTATAAAAACCTGGTACAGAGCGCTGAGGACCTCAGACTGGCTGATTTCTGACAGGCTGTCTGCAGGGAAGAAGGCGTGCACTTCTCTGAGGATCTCACTAACTCAAAAATTCTTTCTCCTTCCCGTTAATAATTGTCCGTTCTTCTTTCTCTCCAAAGGTTGCAGTGTTAGAGATCCTTGGTGCAGTGTGTTTGGTGCCAGGAGGCCATAAGAAAGTACTAGAAGCCATGCTGCACTACCAGACATTTGCTTCGGAGAGAACTCGCTTTCAGGTCTGCTTTTGCTTTATTCATGTGTGCTTCATTTATTCTTCTGCAAGGAAACATGGAGATGTGGATGAAACAGATTCTGATTTCTTCTCTTTTCTCTGTTAAGATGATTGATGATGATTTTGAGGCCAATCTGATGTCTACAGTAAACCTGTTTTTATAATGCTGGTATAACTGGTATAAATGTGTTCTGTTGTGTGTGCAGACTCTGCTGACAGACTTGGATAGATCCACCGGCCGCTACAGAGATGAAGTCAATCTGAAGACTGCCATCATGTCCTTCATCAACGCTGTGCTCAGTCAGGGAGCCGGAGAGGTGAACAACCAGCTGTGTGTCTCTCCTGTCTGACATAGAACCAGTTTGTGATGTCAAAGGTCTTTTAGGAGTTGGTTGTGATGTAACAGACAGACAGAGAAACACTTTACGATACTTTATTTATCTATAGATATTCACATATCACAGCAGCAGCAGAAGAACGAACCACACACTACAACAAATACTGTAAAAATAAATGTCAAACACAAATACTAAGTAGAAAAAATGTGGTCCAAGACAGTTAATTGATTTAGCAGGATGCTTGATTTTATATATATGCAACAAGTTAAACACAAAGCCAGCGGAGACCGCTCCTACTTCAGCTTCCAGACGGTGGTCGGGAGGTTCAGAGACACTTTGTTTTACCTCCAGGGCCAAAGCTGATGCTCACCTCTGGGTTACACTGTACATTTACTACTACTAGACAACTTTACTGGACACCCAAACTCTCTTTTCTAATGTTTTATTTTCCTGACATTGGATCCTTGTTCTCACGTAGACACTTTATTTACCCAGCGGATGAATACGAATCTAATTCACTTTCTGTTTCTTGCCACATTCGTGACATCGGCTTTAAATTCCCTCGATTGTGGAATCCAAAGATTATGCAAAATGATCGCGGTCAGCTCAAATAATCGCGATCAGGTGACGTTCAGAACGCGAACCATCTCGGATAAAGACATCGACAGGCAGAACCAGTGCGTTGACATGAGCAACACTACTTCTATAGAAGCAGGATCCTTTCAGTGACTCATCTAATGCAAATATACAGTATGTCGTCCCTGTATTCTACACATGCTTCATTCACAACCTACTGTATCTTCTTCCGGTGTGTTTTTAGACCAGCCTGGAGTTCCGCATCCATCTGCGTTATGAGTTTCTGATGTTGGGCATTCAGCCGGTCATTGACAAGCTGCGTTCCCATGACAACGCCACCCTGAACAGGTACATCACGCTAGCATTCTGAAACATTAATACTTTGTTATGGAACTAACAGGTCAGGGGAACATAATTGTACTTTGAGTATGTTGTATGTTGTTTGCAGACATCTGGACTTCTTTGAGATGTTGAGGAATGAAGACGAGCTTCAGATGTCCAAACGTTTTGACGCTGTGAGTCATTTCAGACGAACCTTTATACTGTCCCAAGGTTTTCTTTATAGTACGTCCTTTAGATCCAGTAACCAGCTGAAAACACAGAACACATTTCCACCATTAGTTCTGATACTCTCCATAACTTTAAGAGGAATTTAATGGATTCCTAGGGATCAAAATAACATTTTAACACACGCTGCATATTATTATTGCAGTTATAAACTACTGAGGAGTAACGGTGTAGTGTATAAACCTGCTGATGGATGTCTTTTTCCTCAGGTCCACGTAGAAACTAAAAGTGCCAGCCAGATGTTTGAGCTGATCAAGAAAAGTCTGAACCATACTGAAGCTTATCCTCACCTCCTGTCGGCTCTGCAGCACTGTCTCATGCTGCCATGTAAGACCGCCTGTCTGCCTACAACTTACTTATTTACTTTTATTGAATCACCATAAACTGATCCATCTTCTCTCTGTCTGTCTGCAGATAAGCAGAACAGCACCACGCTGCAGTACTGGGTTTTGTTGGACCGGATAATTCAGCAGCTGGTTCTGCAGACGGACAAAGGTGAAGACCCCGACGTCGCTCCGCTGGAGGACTTTGACGTAAAAAAGATTGTACGCATGTAAGTTCCCGGGGTTCCTAACTTTGAGGTTTGAGCATTAGTGCTGCAAACTCTACAGTTTGTAGTAATGATGGAAGATGAGATTCAAACAGATGTTGTGTGTGTGTGTGTGTGTGTGTGTGTGTGTGTGTGTGTGTGTGTGTGTGTGTGTGTGTGCGTGTGTCTATAGGCTCGTCAAGGAGAACGAGGTCAAACAATGGAAAGAACAAGCTGATAAAATGAGAAAAGGTAAACACAAATACATACATATATATACTGTATATACTGTATATATGTGTGCAAAACAATTTACTAATGAAGTCACCCAAAAACAGTTTATTCTTTCAGTTTTACATGTTGCTTATTTGATCAGCTGGGAATAATTGCTTAATAACTTGCTAATTTCACCACGTAATTAATGAAACAAATTAGACCTGCAAAGCTGGTACATCAGAGTCAAAGCATGCAATGCAGCTCAGAACCTAAATCATGTTAAATAAGTCCAGATGCAGCCAGGATGACTGTATACTTAATATATAACTAATAATAATAACTTCATATAACTCAACCCTAGTTTACAGAATGAACATCCTCCCATAAGATGTCTCTCCTTCTCTTCCCTCCAGAGCATCAGACCTTACAGCAGCGTTTCGATAAGAAAGAGAGAGAGTGTGAGGCCAAGAACGAGGAGAAAGAGGACATGATGGAGATGCTGAACAAGATGAAGGACAAGCTGGAGCGAGAGAGCAACGACCACAAGCAAGCTCGACTGCAGCTGGGAGAACTGTCTGCTCGGCTGCAGCAGCTCGGCTCCGTATGTTCACCAACACCACGAGATCTCAGCTTCACCATGACGACGTCTTCGTTCATAATGAGTTCATCACGTCTGTTCTCTCTGTTAGACCTCCAGTGTTCCAGGAGGACCTCCTCTGAGTGCCGGTGGTTTAGTTCCTCCTGGTCCTGTTTCGTCCACCCCTGGTGTTCCTCCTCCTCCTCCTCCTCCTCCACCTCCTCCAGGAGGCCCACCAGCTTTTGGCATGGCTCCGTTTGCCCCGCCTCCTCCACCAGGAGCTCTTCTAGGAAGTGCCCAGAAGAAGAAGAATATTCCTCAGCCAGCAAACCCACTGAAGTCCTTCAACTGGAGCAAACTGCCTGAGGTACGCTGACTACTGGAAGACAAACAGCAGCTGAATATCTTCTTTGGGAGTAAACAGCTGTGAGATGCAGTTGAAATCTCTGGAAAAAAAGATGTCATTTGGACCCTGAATTAAGATTATGTTGACACATTATTGTTTGTTTCAGAGCAAGATAGAAGGAACGATATGGAAAGATATCGATGATCTGAAGGTGTTCAAAGTTCTGGATCTAGAGGAGTTCCAGGGAACCTTCTCAGCTTACCAGAAACCACAAGTATTAATTACACACTGACACTAAACACATCACATCCCACACTGTCATCTTCTCTTTTGCCTTTTACTTTATGTTATTTTAACACTGCTACACCTTATTTCCTTCATGATTTTGTTGTACTGATGTTTATCTCTTTAAGTTATCTCAAGATAATGATCATTATCTAAATGTCTTGTATTATATATTGTTTTGTATTTTGTTGCACTCTAACACTGTATGACTCTGTATTAGCAGAAGGATGCTGAGGATGAGCATGCTATAAAGAAAGTCAAGGAGCTGTCAGTGATCGATGGACGTCGAGCACAGAACTGTAACATTCTGCTCTCACGGTCAGTGAACGAATGAAAACAACAGTGTAGGCTGTTGATAATGGAAGTTATACATGGTTAGTTAGTTAGTTAGTTAGTATAATGAAGTTATAT
Source organism: Sebastolobus alascanus (assembly GCA_916701645.2). Classification (NCBI taxonomy): domain Eukaryota; kingdom Metazoa; phylum Chordata; class Actinopteri; order Perciformes; family Sebastidae; genus Sebastolobus; species Sebastolobus alascanus. The sequence continues at coordinate 130,772 of CAKAOJ020000407.1, forward strand.
GTGGTTAGTTAGTTAGTATAATGAAGTTATAAATGATTAGTTAGTTAGTATAATGAAGTTATATGTGGTTAGTTAGTTAGTATAATGACGTTATAAATGATTAGTTAGTATAATGAAGTTATACATGGTTAGTTAGTTAGTTAGTTAGTATAATAAAGTTATACATGGTTAGTTAGTTAGTATAATGAAGTCGTCAGCACACACTAATAAATGTGTTTCCTGCTGTGCATCTTACTGTCAGGGTTTTTTTTCATCTTGTTTGGTATCAGTATAATGTTTAGTTGGTTGTTTAATTTGTACAATATCATCTTATTTTAGAGATTCCTTTTAATTCTGTATGAAAGAGTGTAATCTAGATGAATATGTTACAGGCTGAAACTGACCAATGAGGAGATCCGCCATGCCATCCTGACCATGGATGAACAGGAGGATTTACCTAAAGACATGCTGGAGCAGGTAAACATGCACATGAACACACACAGTAACACAACATAGGCTTTTGTACTGATGTACTACGTCACAATATATATTGGTATCATTATATATAACTACATAGAAGATTCTAGCAGCTTCATTCACTTTTGGATTTTGGGATAATATTGGATCAGTTCAATTGAAACATTCTTATTTATTCTGGACTCGTACATGTCTGATAAATAAATAAATACATAAAGGATTTATCAAATGAAATGCACATATGATAGTTTGTATGTGTGTGTGTGTGTGTGTGTGTGTGTGTGTGAAGCTTCTGAAGTTTGTTCCTGAGAAGAGTGACGTTGAGCTGTTAGGAGAACACAAGCATGAGCTGGAACGTATGGCCAAAGCAGACCGCTTCCTGTATGACATGAGCAGGTACGCACAATCAAACACACACACACACACACACACACACACACACACACACACACACACACACGTAAGGTACATTTTGAACAGATAAAAAATGTGTGATTAATCACGATTAAGGGTTAGGGTTAGGGTTATTCTGAGGTCCACTCACAGTTTTGCTGTCTAATCTGTGTCCTCCTGCAGCATCAACCACTACCAACAGAGACTCCAGTCGCTCTACTTCAAGAAGAAGTTTGCTGAAAGATTAGCTGAGGTCAAACCTAAAATCAAAGGTAATCCTTTCTGTCCCAAAGGGTCATTAGTTCACACTGAATAAATGGATGAGTGGAAGGTTGGACCTAAAATACATGTTACTAATATGGATGAATGCATTAGTGTCTTTAAAGAGGACCTATTATGCTTATTTTCATTGGATACTTGTATTTTGGGTTTCTACTAGAACATGTTTACATGATTTAATGTTCAAAAAACGCTTTTCTTTTCTCATACTGACTGTACTGCAGCACCTCTTTTCACCATCTGTCTGAAACGCTCTGTTTGAGCTACTGCACCCCTGTGTTACTTAGTGACATCACCACTTTACGGAAGAAAAGGCGGGACAAGCGATGCGTTTCAGGAGCAGTATTTCTGTGGGGGAGAGTAACTCCCTTTGGCCTGGACTTTATAACTTTGCAGACATGTACAAAAAACAATATAACACACTACAGGAAAGGGAAAAGTATAATAGGTCCTCTTTAAATTCAGTCTTGTATCCTCTGCTGGAGATATGATAAGATATTAGATATTACAATATTAGATTTCAGTGCTGTCTGTGAACATAATATATGACATTCCCTCTCCGTCTCTGTTGTTTCAGCTCTGAATCTTGCGTCCAGAGAGATGGTTCAGAGCGGGTCGCTGCGTCAGCTCCTGGAGGTCGTCCTGGCCTTCGGGAACTACATGAACAAAGGACAACGAGGAAACGCCTACGGGTTTAAAGTGTCCAGTCTCAACAAGATCGCCGACACCAAGTCAAGCACCGACAAGTACAGTTCACACCGAGGCTTTGTACATCGTAGGCCTTTTTCACAGAAGTTATTATTGTGGTATTGTTCATGCCGGCTGTCACACGGTCATGGCTCGAACAGAACACTTAGTGATGTTAATAATAAGATTAATATTATTAGTAACGCCTGTTCTTTTCCTGCTGTCTGCTGTGAAAAAGGTCTATTAGCAGGTTGATATATTTCTTCTAAAAGCCACTGAGAAGTGATAACTGATGACTGTGTGTCTGTAGAAACGTGACTCTGCTCCACTACATGATCACTGTGCTGCAGAAGAAATACCCCGAGGTGACCGCTTTCAGTGAAGAGCTACTAAATGTGCCAGAAGCTGCTAAAGTCAAGTAAGAATCAACAGACACAGTAATACAGAATCAAGTCTATTGAAATAACGGGCTTTTAAAGGAACAGTGTGTAGCATCTCTACCTCTTTCACCGTCTCTCCAGTATGACAGAGTTGGAGAAGGACATCGGCAGTCTGAGATCTGGACTAAAAAGTGTTGAGGCGGTGAGTGAGAAGCTCTTCAGTATAAAATTGTAAATCAATTGCAAAGAAAAGACACATGTATGCAACATATTCACATATGTGAAACCAATGTGTTTGTCCATCTCCAGGAGCTGCAGTACCAGCAGGGTCAGTCCTCTAAAGGTCCGGCCGATAAGTTCGTCCCCGTGGTCAGTCAGTTCATCACCGTGGCCTCCTTCAGCTTCTCTGACGTAGAGGAGTCACTCACTGAGGCCAAAGAAGTGGTGAGTGACCAACAGATAACTGTTATTCACATTCATGTTCTGCTTCTGTGGTTTACCCTCATGTATAACAAACACACAACTTACTGACATAGTACATGAAGCTCATTTGTAGCCTTTAGCAAAGAGACAAAGAACGAAGCAGCTGACCAAATGATGATCTCTTGTTGAAGTTTGTGAAGGCACTGAGACATTTTGGAGAAGACTCTTCCAACCTGCAGCCGGATTCCTTCTTTGGGATCTTCGTCACTTTCCTCACAGCTTTCTCAGAGGCCGAACGGGACAACGAGAACATGGCCAGACGCAAGGAGGAAGAGGAGAAACGGGCTCTCATAGAGGCACAGGTTAGAAGACGTTATCAGCTCGGATAAGAGGGAGATGTTTGAGAGGATACATCATTGGGGGGTGTAAGAAAATATCTGAAAAATAGAATATTGCGATATTACGTTTTGTGTATCGATTCCCAAAAACACTATCAATTAATTAATAGTTTACATGCAAAGATTAACTCAGACAATACTTTATTTCATTTGCAAAGATGCGCCCTCTCAGTGTATGTGTCCTCTCACAGTAATGCTATAATATTGGATGTTACAGGGACTGATTGCATAAAAAAGTAAACTTTTTTTTTACTCAGATTTTATGCACATGTGGGTGTGTTCTTTATACTATGACAGTTTTTCTAAAATTAGACTAAAATCTCCTTACTTACAGTATCGTAATATATTGAATCGTAACCCCGTATCGTGATACGTATCGTATCACCAGATTCTTGCTAACACACAGCCCTAATACATAATATATTTGGATTGGAGTTTGTTACGTAGTAGTTAGAGAAATAAAAGTGTTAAGTGTTGTCCACTTTATGCACATTATTATGTACATATAGTGCACCCACTTATACCTATATACCTTCCCACTTCCCCTGTTTCCATATACTGATACAAAGTGTGATAATCACCTCGTTCATGGATAAATGTACAGAACATCCATCCACCCTCTGCTATCACGATCTCTCTCTTTCTTCTTCATCTTCTTCTTTTTCTCCAGCTGAAGAAGGACAGGGAGCAGAAGGCGAGGAAGGCCAAAGCAAATGAAGAAGAGGAGGGCGGTGAGTTCGACGACCTGGTGTCCGCGCTGCGCTCTGGAGAGGTGTTCGATAAGGATCTGTCCAAAATGAACCGCAGGAAACAGAAGAAACAAAGCGTGTTCGAAAGCAGCCGGGAGAGACCAGCAACAGAACTGAACCAGTACCAGGACTAAACCAGTACCAGGACTAAACCAGTCCCAGAACTGAACCAGTACCAGGACTAAACCAGTACCAGGACTAAACCAGTCCCAGAACTAAACCAGTACCAGGACTAAACCAGTACCAGGACTAAACCAGCAACAGAACTAAACCAGTACCAGGACTAAACCAGTACCAGGACTAAACCAGTCCCAGAACTGAACCAGTACCAGGACTAAACCAGTACCAGGACTAAACCAGTCCCAGAACTAAACCAGTACCAGGACTAAACCAGTACCAGGACTAAACCAGCAACAGAACTAAACCAGTACCAGGACTAAACCAGTACCAGGGCTAAACCAGTACCAGGACTAAACCAGCAACAGAACTAAACCAGTACCAGAACTAAACCAGTACCAGGACTAAACCAGTAACAGGACTAAACCAGTACCAGAACTAAACCAGTACCAGGACTAATCCAGTAACAGGACACCATTAAACCTTTGAATGTGTGACGTCATATAGACGTTTGAACTGTGTGAAACTGTTAATTCTACAACTACATAATTTATGAACCTCAATGAATGTATTTAAATGTGAAGCAGAACTTCCTTTTTATGCTGTTATAATAATTAAGTCTGCTTTGACCTGTTTTGAGTGTTTTATGTTCATTTAATGGATTTTTTTTTGTTCAAAAGAGGAAGAGAATAGTAACAAGAATGTAACAAATTATAATAATACCCCTTTGTATATTTGCCCAAATTTACACACCTCTAGTTCACAGAAAATCTGTCTGTTCATCCTCTAAAACATGTATTGATCGATGTAAAATTTATACCAAACTTAAGAAATGGATGAATTATTAACTGTCAGTACCAAAGTTCTGTGAAGTGTTTCTGGCTGTCAAACATGACTCCATCCTGTTTTATAACTACAGTTTGTAGATATCAATTATATCCTGCAGTAGCTGCATTCATAAAGTTGATGTAATAATTTTTAATATTTACAATAATTTTGAACAAACACACTTTTTGTTATATTGGGGTGGATTACATTCCTTATAAATAGATCGTTATAATTGTTCTTCTCTAACCAAGAATCAGTATTATCAGTTGATACGGGTTTATATACAATATTTAAAGTTAATACCAGGTGTGAACGGGGCCTTTTCTCTTTATAAACATGGGGGGGGGCAACAGTTTCATTCTCTGCTCAGGAAACCATTACTCCACTCTGTCTTTACATTGCTAATAGTTGTTTGCTGCTATATTAATGTTCCTCTGAGTCCAGGCTGTATCCGACTCTGAGGTCAGACTGCGGCCTTCTGAACGGCCTCTTTGGTTGAAACTGACCCTTCACTCACATGTTCCATTATCTGACCATTTACGTAACAACATGACATTTCTATTCCAAGACCTCAGAGGATGAAGAGGCTTCTTTCTGAGGAGGGAATGTTTCCGAATAATAGGCACAAATCCAAAAGTAGTTTTGGATTTGTGAGCTGTGTAGGATATCTGGACTCTTTGATTTATGTAAATAAAACATAAAATAATGCTTGTTCTGTCTGTTCAAAATGTTGTGACATTTTTCTAATGTCAGTAAAAGTGGGAAATATTTACTCTTCTTTGTTATTTTCTTAGATTTTTTTGAAAGAATTGAAGAAGAAGAATTAACAGACTACAGGGACTTTCAGAAAATAACAATACTGTAAAACTGTCATTGTTACCCTGAAATAAGATAAACTGTTTATGTTCTCACACAATATTACACAAGTCCACTTGCACACAATGATACTTTAATAGCAGAGGTGGAAGAAGTACTCAGATCTTTTTCTTAAAGGTCCAGTGTTTTACATTTTACATTATGACCACCTCCCTAATATTCAGTAGGTCCTCCTGACCCGTGGAGGTATGGAATCAAAGTCGCTCACATCCTTACGCTGGCCCTTTTTTTCTGCTTCCAACACAAAGTTCAAAATGATCACTTGCTGTCTAATATATCCCCCCCCCCCCCACTGCCAGGTGCCATGGTAACGAGATAATCAATGTTATTCACTTCACCTGTCAGTGGTCTTAATGTTATGGCTGATCAGTGGATGTTTTTCTATGTAAAAAGTAAAAGTGTGGATGAGTAAAAACAGTACAATATTTCCCTCTGAGATGTAGTGGAGTAGAAGTAGAAATAGTCCTACAAGTATGTCAAAATTTTACTTAAGTACAGTACTTAGAGTAAATGTACTCAGTTACTTTGCACCACTGTGTAACAGTGACCTGATTGCTGAGTCAAAACAGCTGCAGAATAATAATAATAATGGTGAATGTTCTCTCTCGGAAAATGGTAATAAGAGTGTAAGAAGCCAAGTGTGTGTATGTGCGTGCGTATGTGTGTGTGTGCATGTGCGTGCGTGCGTGCGTGTGTGAGTGTGTCTGTATGTGTGTGTGTGCGTGTGTGTGTGCGTGTATTAGCAATGGAAACTCTTGTTTGCCCCCCCTGCTGGAGGCTCTGGTTCCTGCAGAAACAAAACAAAGCTGCGTTCAAGAGCAACACTCATCGGGGTGTTTGGGTGTTAAATTCTTCTGCCTCATTATAACACGGAGGATTTGCACCGCAGGTCTCCGGCTGCAGATACAGTCTGCCCGGTAGTGTTAGATCAGTCCGGTCCCGGTGCACCGTGCCTGCAGAGCCCCGGTCCCCCTCCTCTCCGGTCCTCCCGGTGCAGGAGGGGAGGTTCACCGGCGCGCTGCTCACAGCTGTTTGATTCTGCAGCACCGAGCTGCTGGCTGCTTCACTTCCTGAGTCCTCAGCAACAGGAGCCTTCAGCAGCCTTCAGCCCGTCGCAGCGGATTGTTCCGGACCGGAGAACCACAGGACCCGGGTCGGTACCCCCCCCCCCCTCCCCAACGCCATGGTGGAGACTCCATCCGGCTGTCTGTTCGAGGACATCCAGTATGAAGATATCCAAGTAGAAGCGGTAAACTTACTGAGCGTTAACGTTAGCTCTGAGGGAGGGAAGGGGAGGGGGTTCCGGTACTGGGAGTTAACACACAACTACGTGTTGTTTGTGTACATGAGGTAAAGACAGACTGCTGTCCTGTAGTGTGAAACACACACAGAGTTCACTACAGTCTGAAACAAACCAACAAACCACCGACACATGACAGCATCTGCTGCTGGAAACATCTTTAACAGCCGGAGAGAGGCCTCCGGGGTCTGCAGGGGGAACCTGGGAACTGTAGTCTGCAGGGGGAACCTGGGAACTGTAGTCTGCAGAGGGGAACTGTAGTCTGCAGAGGGGAACTGTAGTCTGCAGAGGGAACTGTAGTCTGCAGAGGGAACTGTAGTCTGCAGAGGGGAACTGTAGTCTGCAGAGGGGAACTGTAGTCTGCAGGGGGAACCTGTAGTCTGCAGAGGGGAACTGTAGTCTGCAGAGGGGAACTGTAGTTTGCAGAGGGAACTGTAGTCTGCAGAGGGAACTGTAGTCTGCAGAGGGAACTGTAGTCTGCAGAGGGAACTGTAGTCTGCAGAGGGGAACTGTAGTCTACAGAGGGAACTGTAGTCTGCAGAGGGAACTGTAGTTTGCAGAGGGAACTGTAGTCTGCAGAGGGAACTGTAGTCTGCAGAGGGAACTGTAGTCTGGAGAGGGAACTGTAGTCTGCAGAGGGAACTGTAGTCTGCAGAGGGAACTGACAACAGACAACAGTGGGCAGAGGGAACCTTTTAGTTCCTTGAAAAGTAGTTCCAGGGACTAAAAGAACTTTTGGTGTAAACCCAGCTTTATATTGTCATGTTGTCTTTCTGCAGGCTGTTGGCAGAGGGACGTTTGGAGTTGTCTTCAAGGCCATATGGAAAGGACAGGACGTAGCAATCAAGACCATCGAGAGCGAGAATGAGAGGAACGCTTTCCTTGTTGAGGTACTGTGAACATCTTTCGTTGTTCTGCTCTGTGCAGCCATGAAACCTGCAGCATGAAACATAAAGCATGAAACCTGCAGCATGAAACCTGCAGCCATGAAACCTGCAGCATGAAACCTGCAGCATGAAACCTGCAGCATGAAACCTGCAGCATGAAACCTGCAGCATGAAACATAAAGCATGAAACCTGCAGCATGAAACCTGCAGCCATGAAACCTGCAGCATGAAACCTGCAGCATGAAACCTGCAGCATGAAACCTGCAGCATGAAACCTGCAGCATGAAACCTGCAGCATGAAACCTGCAGCCATGAAACATAAAGCATGAAACCTGCAGCCATGAAACCTGCAGCCATGAAACATAAAGCATGAAACCTGCAGCATGAAACCTTCAGCCATGCAGCGTCCTACTTCACACTATTACAGTAATACTCTGGAACTGTTACTGGAGACAGCTGTGCTGTTCATGATTTCTATTTCTCAATATAGGAACTTTACTATATTACAGTACTGTGCAAGAGTTTTAGGCACTTTAGATGTTTCTCAGACGGTTATTTTATATCTTCTGCATTAGTTTGTTAATAGGACGTATATTTTAGATTTTGAATCATTCCTTTTGCAAATATTCCAGCGATATATTTATATTCGGGATGCACCGATACCGATGTTTAAAATAACAATTTGTCCGATAGCCGATGTTTCTGTTTATTTTGTTTTTGCTGTTATTTGAATGAGCACAAATTCAATCATACAAATTTATGAAACAACCTTTAATATCACCTTCTTTCACATGGAAAAGATTATTTTTTTAATGAGCGCTTCAAAAACCTTTTAGCTGCTACACATCTACCCGCTCAATGTGAAGAATGTTTCAGCCCAACAAAAATATTAGTTTTTTATGAAGCAGAAATTAAATTAAATGTAAAGCGATTAGAAACATAAGCAGTGTTTTATCACACATAGACTTTAGTTGGACGGGCCGCCCAGATATTACTACTTTATATGCTGTTAAAGAAAGAGCGTAAATGGCAGCAGGTGCTCTGGACTGATGACCAGAAAGCAGTTTGTTCGCTGATCGCTGCAAGAATGAGTCGAGCGTGGTAGAGTAAAGAAATAAAAACTGTTCCTGGCATTATTTTTGAAAGCATCCAAAGCATTTTTTTTCACACGTTCCTAAAACGTCTGCACAGTACTGTGTTTATATATATATATATATATATATATATATTGATATTATGATGTAAAATGGCGTATCCCATGGTAGATGCTTTTATCCATATCTCCCACCCCGGGTCATGAATGTTCCACTTCTGTCTAGAGCTTTATACCAACACATGAACACAATACAGACACACACATCCTGTTTTCTGTTTTCTCACACATACTGGAGCACAGTACATTTATTACATAAGTTTCAAATATAACTGTGGAAACCATTACATGACAACACCCAGAACACATGTTCAGACAGTATGTTACACACTCAGACAGACAGATTCATTCATAAGAAGTTCTTCTTGTTTGTGCACAGCTCCGCCAGCTCTCCCGGGTCAGTCACCCCAACATCGTGAAGCTGTACGGCTCCTGTGATAATCCGGTGAGTATACGACCCTCAACACTGTGACGCTAACAGCTCCGGTATCCTCAGACACATCAGTGACCTTCAAACCACTTCCTGAGTGACCTTCAGAGCTCATCACCAGACTTTTAGATGAGATTAGTTTCGTCCCCAAACTGTCCCAATTAACGACAGATCTGGAACATGAAATGTGTTCATTTGTTTATTTTTTTAGCATAAAAGTATTTCTGCATTGAAGTGTCCCTTACCTTACCTTCCCTTCCCTTACCTTACCTTACCTTACCTTACCTTACCTTACCTTACCTTACCTTACCTTACCTTACCTTACCTTACCTTACCTTACCTTACATCATCTTATTAGTAGTATGAACATGTTGTCAGGTAGTTGAACAGTAAATGTGAAGATTAGAGGAAGTTACCGATGACCCTGTGCTTGTGTTCTCAGGTGTGTCTGGTCATGGAGTACGCAGAATGTGGCTCTCTATATAACCGTAAGTCATATTTATTTCTGTGAACTATTCTAGTTGATTCATGTTGACTGGATCCATCACACATGAAATGTTCCAGTTATATTGTTTCAGTTCTTCTGAAACTCACTCATGGTCACACCGTTTCACTTCTCTGAAACGTAATTACATTGTATGTAGTACTATAATATATGTAGTTATAGTCCGAGAAAAAAATCTTAGAAAAAATCGACGTCTAATTTACGTGATTAAAGTCATAAATTTACAACAAAAAGAAACTTCGATATTCTGTGAGATTAAAGGGGCAAATTTAGGAGAAAAAAACTCACAAATTTAGGAGAAAAATCTTGAAGATTTTCTGATATTATGAAGTCATAACTTTGCTAGAGGAGACTAGAGGAGATTAAAGCCACGAATCTACGAAAAAGAAAATCTGAATTTACGTGAATTAAGTCATAAATTTATGACAAAAAAAACAAAAAAACTTCAAAAGCTATTCTCTGATATTAACGGGTCGACCACAAATCTACGAGAGAAAAACTCTCACTTTGCAGGTTGGATCAACCTCATCACACTACAGACGCCACCGTTAAACACACTGCAGTAACGTGAGCCGCCAAGTGAATTATATTAATTATAAATATTTGTTTATGTTCATAAAAGTACACAAAAAGAACATGAATGAAAACATGTATATGAGTCTTTCACGACCTTCGCCTCGCTCACTTTTTCGGATTTATTTGATAACTCATTGGCAAAATATAACTTACAACAGGTCTAACATGAGGATAAAGTAAAATGTATACCGATGTCAGCATAATGTCCATAAAAGAACAAGAATGAAAACATGTATATGTATCTTTCAGGACCTTCGCCTCACTCAGAGGCCGTTCTTACCATAAGACCACGACTTTAGGAGCAACGGAAGTCAGATGGTGGCTAAATTTGTGTTTTCAATCTCAGAATATCTGAGTTTTTTTTCTCAGAAATTTGCGACTTTAATCTAAAGTTTATTTCGGAATATTACCCCCCACGCCCCATAATGTTTTTTTTTTTTTTTTTTTTTACCTACAATGGCCTTAATACACTGTCGTAACCATTACCATTACCGTAACCATTCTCACTCATTACACGGTTCCTAAATGGATTTCAGATTTGCTGTTAAATGATAGCGCTCCGTGTTTGTGTTCATATAATCATATAATCTCATTCTGTGCTTCTCTTCTTGCTCGTCTCGTAACCAAAGTGCTGCACAGTGCAGACCCTCAGCCCAACTACACAGCGTCCCACGCCATGAGCTGGTGTCTGCAGTGTGCCGAGGGAGTCGCCTATCTGCACTCAATGAAGCCAAAAGCCTTAATTCACCGGGACCTCAAACCGCCAAAGTAAGTCTCTTCGTATAACTGTGCAAAGGACCATCATCTGCTGATTGTATAGAGAAGGGGATTCTGGGTAATTGTGGTTTAGGAGTCGACTTGCAAAATATGAACTGCTCATTGAATTAGCCTGCAGTTAAACAGCTGATAGGTGAAGAACAGGAGCCGGTTCATGTTGTCGGGCTTGCAGAGCCAGAGGTACGTTTAAGGGAAAGAAGCATGTAATGAAATGAGCTATAAACACAAGATTTATGGGCTCTACAACCGGAAATGAAAAAAATAGCCACACACGTATCGCTGTAAAAGGAAAAATTCCCTGTAGATTTATCCTTCATTTTTAGATTTAAGTAAAAAGGTGAATAGAGCAAAATATAGCCCTTTATTTACTGGAAACTACCTTAACAACATTCACAATAAATTATTATTATTTTTTGTAGTTAGTAGTTTTTTTATTTCATTTTTTAGCCTGTCGGTCGGTCCGTCCACCGACTGAAATATCTCAACAACTAAAGACACGAAATTCTCTTGAAATTAAAGCCACAAATCTACGAGAACAAAAAATCAGAATTAACGTGATTAAACTTTACAACAACAACAAAAAACGTATTCTAAACGTATTCTCTGAGATTACAGTGGGAAATTTAGGGGGAAAAATTGAAGATTTTCTGAGGTTATAAAGTCATACATTTTCTAGTGGAAACTCACAAATTCTCTGAAATGAAGCCACAAATCTACGAGAGAAAATCAGAATTTATGTGATTAAAGTCATAAATTAACAAAAAAAAAAAAAACTTAGATATTCTCTGAGATTTTCTGAAATTATATAAAGTCATAAATTAACAAAAAAAAACAACCTTAGATATTCTCTGAGGTTAAAGGGGGAAATTTAGAGGAAAAAAATCACACATTTATGACAAAAAAACTTGGAGATTTTCTGAAATTATATAATGTCATAAATTGTCCAATACTTTGTTTTATGACCAAATACCTGCAAAGATATTCTGTCTGAACTCAAAATGTTCATTCACAAACATGTTGAGTTGAAGTATAACAGTGTATAAACAGAGTGTATAACGTGTATCTTCAGTCTTTAATCCCCGTCCACTGCTCTGTTCCAGTCTGCTGCTCGTGGCTCGCGGTACTGTGCTGAAGATATGTGACTTTGGAACAGCTTGTGATATTCAGACATACATGACCAACAATAAAGGCAGCGCAGCCTGGATGGCACCAGAAGTGTTCGAAGGTGAGCTACAAAACACCGCTTTCACTTCTCATCGTGGAGCTCCAGACGAGTGCTGCTTAAATCAGTATTATTTTATTATTATTATTTTTTTTATATTATATTAGGTAAAGATTTGTTCCCCACAAGCTGTATTTTTTATTTTATTTTACTTTATTTTATTTTATTTTATTTTATTTTATTTTATTTTATTTTATTTTATTTTATTTTATTTATTTCATTTTATTTTATTTTATTTTATTTTATTTTATTTTATTTTATTTTTTATTTATTTATATCAATTTGGATTTATTCTCCAAAGACTCTACTTCACTTGACATAGAGGAGCCAAAGTTTTCAGCCAATCAGGGTGCAGTGACTTTGATAAGTTGGAAGTGCTGTATTGTATTTTATAATTAGGGTTTGTTATTAACCAGCTAGTGGGTATTTAAACCTTCCAGCCACTCTGAGTTTCACTATTCAAACGGTTTTCCTGATAAACCAGATTATGAGTAAGTGTATCTGTTATAACATGTGTATTAGTAAAAGTTAAATACATATTTAGTCCTTTTACTGGTGGATGTGATATGAATAAATCTGACTTTGGTGTGTGTGTGTGTGTGTGTGTGTGTGTGTGTGTGTGTGTGTGTGTGTGTGTGTGTGTGTGTGTGTTCCTCAGGCAGCAACTACAGTGAGAAGTGTGACGTGTTCAGTTGGGGCATCATCCTGTGGGAGGTCATCACACGCAAGAAACCCTTTGACGAGATCGGCGGCTCTGCGTTTTGTATAATGTGGGCCGTCCACAGAGGTGAGCTCTTTCCTCTTTATCATCTACATCTACTGTATGATACCAACCAACTCTGATGACCTGTTTGTGTCTTATAATGTTCTGCTGCATCAGTTTGGATCCCTTTATTTAAACTGTCCATCATGAGTCTGACAATATTATAGAAGTGCGGTGCTAAATTGGTCCAGTACTCTTTTAATAACCTGTTATAACCCGACTGACTGACTGACTGAGTGTTTCCTGTGCTGCAGGTACGCGGCCTCCTCTGATCAAAGACCTCCCGGAGGTCATCGAGAGCCTGATGACCCGCTGCTGGGACAAAGAACCCAGCCAGAGACCGTCCATGGAGGAGGTGAAGAACACCATGAGCCATCTGATGAAGGTATCGTCCCAACACCGACTCTTACTCCCCCTAAAACCACAAATACATAAAAATACAGAATAAATATTAACATTAATTACAGCAAAAACAACCAGAAGCACCAGCAGAAAGCTCAGATGGTGAAACGAGCAGAGATGAACTCAACACTTTGAGAGAGGACTGTGTAGATCTAAGTGCAGAGTAAAATGTGATCAATTTGACATGAGCTGCAAACAGACGGATGTTCACAGGAACTTTGGAGAAAGCACTGTTTCAGTCTGACAGATGTTTTTGTAACACTGGTTCAGCCTGAAGTGAATCTAAATCACACGCTGTGTCTCAGATCTGATACTTCCGTTAGTTCACTTCCATGTAGTACACTGTGCACACGATGTACTTACTTGTGTAGTGCATGAATTTGGACAGTGTGGTTTCGTCTGACTACAGTATCGGTGCTACTACACATGTATAACTTAGTTATGGTTCGCCGTTTCAATCGCAAATGCTGCAGTTTCCTACACCCGCAAATTTTCACAAGTTTGAAATAGGTTGGTGGCCCCCCCCCCCTTCAGTTGCGTAGCAAAGATGGCGACCGTTGAGAGTGAGAAGTGTCCACACTCAATGTTTTGACCATTTTTGAGAACAACATCTGGGTACTTCGAGTGCATTTTGACATACTTGTGCACTCACAATAACAAGTGTAAGTACGGAAGAACTCAAATTGAGACACAGCAGTAGACTGTATATATATAATAAGTGGACGTACTCACCGTGACGTCACCCGTTGGTTTGTGGACTACGGTTTTGAAGCCTTGAGGTCAACATTTTGGCCGTCGCCATCTTGGTATTTTGGAACCAGAAGTGACACCAGAGGTTGGCGCTAAGTGCAACCGAACGCTGAATAAGACATTTTTGGGTGACCAATAAACCTGACTTACTGAAATAAGCCTGGTTTAACTAGTCTGTACTCAACACACAGACTTTATTATTTTTATCTCTCGCTCTGGGAAAGAGAGAGGATGAAGAGAGAGGATGAAGAGAGAGGATGAAGAGAGAGGATGAAGAGAGAGGAGGAAGAGAGAGGATGAAGAGAGAGGAGGAAGAGAGAGGAGGAAGAGAGAGGATGAAGAGAGAGGAGGAAGAGAGAGGATGAAGAGAGAGGATGAAGAGAGAGGATGAAGAGAGAGGATGAAGAGAGAGGATGAAGAGAGAGGAGGAAGAGAGAGGAGGAAGAGAGAGGAGGAAGAGAGAGGAGGAAGAGAGAGGAGGAAGAGAGAGGATGAAGAGAGAGGAGGATGAGAGAGGATGAAGAGAGGATGAAGAGAGAGGATGAAGAGAGGAGGAAGAGAGAGGAGGAAGAGAGAGGATGAAGAGAGAGCGGGAGGAGGTTATTTCCCAAAGTGTTGGAACTGTTCCGTTGGGACTTTACCAATCAGGTCAAACTGTAATGAGCTCTGTTTGGATCTTCCAGTACTTCCCCGGCTCTGATGAACCGCTCAAACTCCCCCACCAGTCTTCACCCAACAGAAGCGGCTCTTCATCAGCAACAAGCACAGGTGAACGTCAGCTCAGATTAATGCTCCATTGTTTCTGTCCAGTTGTGTTGAGTTGAGTTGTGATGAGTCAGTGTTTTCTGTCTGCAGGCTCGTACGCCGACTACACCATCAACAGCAACAGGAGCGACGACAACGCAGAACACAGGAACTCAGTCGGCAGAGAAGAAACCCTGAAAAGCTTTGAGGCCAAATTTCCGCTCCAGTTTAAACCCTCAAAGGTAATCTGAGCACCAACACCGCCGGAACACCATCACACCGTCTGTTTGTCCTCCATCATGCCGTCTGTTTGTCCGACCCGACTTCATGATGTCCTCCTCTTTTCTCCCCCCCAGCAGACGGCCACGCTGCGTACCGGTGTGTCCAAGGTGTCCAGTGTAGACAGTCAACCAGGACGCTCCCAAAGCCCGACGCACTGCACAAGCCCGATAACCACCGCCGGCCAATCAGAGCTGAGGATGACGTTTAGTCCCACAGGTAGGGAGTCTCATGAGAAGGATAACAGCTGATACTGAAGCTGCAGTCAGACCGAGATCTACTAGCAGTCTGTGAAGTTGTTAATTATACGTTTTATCAAACATTTTCCTGCAACTATTGAAGATACTCACTTGATTTGATGAACTCAGCCTGCTGAAGCCTCATTATTAACATGAGATCAACTTTGGAGTATATTTTTTGCACAGAACTGTGGATTTTGTCCCAAAAAGTCCTGCGGTTTTGGCGTCAAAATACGTAAATCTTTGGAGGCCGAAGTCCAGTTTACAAACAGGTAGATATATGACTTTAAGATCTACAAGCCAACTACACAATCATCTGGACAAAGATAAAGTAGCTAATGTAATGCAACTGGCATGCTAACGAAACGTCTGCATATTTAATCTACCGGTATCTTGCTAAATGAAACCCGTAACGTCAGCCTACCTTTGTGTCTGACTGTGTACTATATATATATATATATATATATATATATATACTACATTTCAGCTTTTGAATCTGATTCACTGTGTTGTGTTTTGTGTTAGTTCAGCAGTTCTTTTGAGTTACTTCCAGTAAACAGCCGGTGGATTCACTCATTCATGTCCGGCTCATGAATCTTGGACCGAGCTGTCAGACTCGGTGATCTGGTTCTAAGATGAAAGCAGATCCAGCAGTGACATCATCGCCTGTTTCTCACTTAAAAATGTTGTCAGAAGTAGATTTTGGTGGATTGTTTAGACGGAATAACAGAAAGTCTACGAGCAGGCGCCCATGTTGTTTCCTGTTTGAATTCCACATGCATTCCACCTTAAACCTTTATTACATTCGTCATATACATAAAGGTACATACATGAAATTTGATCTCTGCATTTAACCCATCCTCAGTATTTTAGGATGCAGTGAGCTGCTGTAAAGCGCCTGGGGAGCAACTTGAGGTTTAGTGTCTCGCTCAAGGACACTTTGACATGCAGACTGTTAATCTATACGTTAATCTTTGTAGTTAAAGGATGACCCGCTTTACCCGCTGAGCTACAGCCGCATGATCGGGTTCATCACTGCTTCAACGGCCAGTTGAGCGGAGCAGCGTCCCCGAGTGGAACTGTGAACTGTGATGCTGGAAACTTGAATTTCCCTCGGGATCAATAAAGTATCTATCTATCTATCTATCTATCTATCTATCTATCTATCTATCTATCTATCTATCTATCTATCTATCTATCTATCTATCTATCTAGTGTCCTCGCCACATGGACATGTACCGCTGGATTTAACATTATAGACATGAACACTGACTATTAGTGGAACAACTTAGCCATGAAATCCACAGACTGACCGTACACAGTTTGTACTGAGTCTTCTTTTAACACACTCTGTCTGTCTGTGGATGCATTTTCTCGTTGAGTCCTTCATCAGCAGGTTGAGTTCTGACTACACAGTGAAACCTCTGAGTGATGTTGCACCTCCCAGCATGCACCACTGAGTGGTGTTACAGTGCAACCTACCACTGTTTCTACTGTATGTGTGTACAGGAGCTCTTTTACAGTGACAATGACTGTGTGTGTGCGTGTGTGTGTGTGTGTGTGTGTGTGTGTGTCCTCAGCTACCAATGGTTTAGACGCCTCCATTCCCATGGCCTACCTGAAACTGGATCACCAGTTACAGGTACGTTGAAAAGACAGTTTTATGTTCATGTTTATATTATAGTATTACTACTGTTAATAATATTAATAATAATATCTCACAGTTGTTATATCTTTTATTGAGAAATGTTTTATGTGATCAGTTATTTATTTTTTATGACTTAGGAACATTTTTAACTTAGGAACGTGGCTCAGTAGAGCTCTTTACTTTGGTCTGCTTCACTACATCGATCTTTATGATGCGTTTACTTATTGTTTTTAGGTTTGTTTTATGTATTTCTAAGCACACCAAATAGTAAAGAACAGTATTGACCAGTGTTGAATGCATGTATTGCTGTATCCATGTTTATTGTTTAATAAGGTACCGATACACATTGTGGACACGCTGGACCTGATATTAATTCTGATATTAATACGTTTAACTTCTTGTTTCTGTCCACTTTTCTCTGTTTCACTGAACACTTATAGCTTCAGAATTATTATTGTTTATGCTGAATCAGAAATCTGACAGATGATTTATTGATTCATTGACTTATTGTCGTAGTAGTTACTTATATTTCTTGGTCGTTGAATTAGTTGTTTTGTAGTTCGGACTAATCAGTTTGTGTTGGTGTACTGGTGTAAGATGATACTACCATTAGTATTCATCAGTATTCCTCTCATCCAGCTGTTTGATGTTGATCTTCTTGATGAAATCTGTTGTGGAACAGTGTGTTAATCTCTGAGCTGTCTCCGTCCCTTTCAGCCTCTGGCTCCGTGTCCAAACTCCAAAGAGTCCATGGCCGTGTTTGAACAGCACATCAGGATGGCTCAGGACTACCTTAAAGTCCAGGCAGAGATCGCTGACCTCGTGCGGAAGAAGTAAGTCAAGTCATATTTTCTATGTTATTATCTTTACTTGAGCTCTATACAGCTTTAGGGATTTTAATAGTAATAGTGGATATAATATTAAAGAAGCTTTTTCTCTTTCCTTTAGTGCGTTATATAGTTTTTTGTGCATGTAAAAGGTCTGCAAAGGGAGTTACTGCTCCTGAACTGCCTGAAACGCCTCACTTGAAGTCCCGCCTTTTCTTCCGTAACGTGGTGATGTCACCAAGTAACACGCTTTGCCTAGCGGCTAGTTTCGCACGCCCTCAAACAAAGCTAGTTAGAGCGGAGCTGGAGCGGACCAATCAGCGTCGAGCGTCATCAAGCATTTTGTGAACATTAAAGCATGTAAACATGTAAATACCCAAAATACAAGTATCCAAAATGTACTGTAAACCTAAAATACTTATAATCTGGTGATAAGATTTCAGGTCAGGTTTCTCCTCAGAAACATTACCCAGTGTCGCTTTAATCATGGAGAATAAAACATCCTGAAATACATGAGACATTCTCAAGGACGTCTGCCGCCGCTGGCTCCCCCGCCGTCGTCATTCTGCATTTAAAGGAACAGTTCAACATTTTTGGGAAATAGGCTCATTCGTTTTCTTTCTGAGTGAGATGAGAAGATTGAGGTCAGTCTAAGTACAGAGCTGGAGTCAAGACTATAGACTGTATATATATAAGAAGTGGACGTAGTCATCGTGATGTCACCCGTTGGTTTGTGGACTACGGTTTAGAAGCCTCGAGTTCTGCATTTTGGCCGTCGCCCTCTTGGTTTTTTGGAACCAGAAGTGACACGAGAGGGTGGAGCCGAATCTAAACTATCATGAAGTGAAAACACACTGAAAGGGTTAAAGTTGTAAGACGAAAACACGGACAACTCCCAGACCGGACAACTCCGTGGTAGCGACCTGTCAATCACAAGGTAGCCCCGCCCTAAAGCATCCCCCATAGACTTCTATACAATCAGACTTCTTGTTGCAACCAGAGGAGTCGCCCCCTGCTGGTTATTAGAAATAATGCAGGTTTAAGGCACTTCCACATTGGCTTCACTTCTCAGAACCGGAGGTTGTCACCTGGTCAGGCTGTTGTTAGCCTAGCTTAGCATAAAGACTGGAAGCAGGGGCACGTAGGGGCACGTTCAGTGTTCTTTTTTATTTTTATTGTTATTTATTTTTATTATTATTTATTCCTGTTGTTTTTGCGTGTTTTTTATTCTTGATTTTATCGCAAATGTACCTTCAGTTGTAGCACCCCACAATTCCGTTGTATAGGAGACTGTGCAATGACAATAAAGGTTATTCTATTCTATTCTATAACAGCACGTAACTCCCCCCTAAAACTGCACGTTGACGTTTTTACATTCTGTTTGTGCACGGATCGATTAATTTGTGATCTTTAGAGGCTAGCTTTATGTCTTTATGCTAAGCTAAGATAACCGTGACTTCTCATGTCACTGAGATGAAGACGGAAAAAAGAAGCAAATAAGTTTAATTCCAAAAATGTTGAAGTAGCCCTTTAAGACATGGTGGTTGGTTTCATCTATCAGAGAGAGATAAAGAGAAATTTATGATTTTAGACGGCGGTACAAGACGTGCATTTAATCCCTCTCTCTCATGTTTGACCTCGTGTACGTTCGTCTGTGTGCCGTGTTGACAGTGATTCAGATATGTTGCCGGTCTTACTGTTACTTAATCAGAAGTGAGAGTTTTAAAGAGTGTCCGCTGACGGTAACAGAGTCTCTGTGGTGTTCAGACAGGAGCTGATGTCGGAGCTGGAGCAGGACCAGAGGGAGCAGCAGACTTCATCTCGACTCATCCAGGAGCACAGCAAGCTGCTGGAGGAAAACAGCAGCAAGTCGGCCTACTGCCAAGGCCTGAGGAGCAAACTGAGCCTGATCAAGAGTCAGAACCAGCACCACAGCTAAGACCGAGCAGTCACCGCCTCCTCTGGTGGTTCTGCTCTGTTCCCTTTCTCTGACGGATGAGAGGAAGCACTCCATGAACTGACCATTATCCGGAGAAAATAACCCCACAAGATAACTGCAACACAGACGGGCTCAACGCCGGCTCAAACAGCAGTTCAGACTATTTTTAGTGTCGGCGCCATTTATATTCCAATCTGTACCAAAAGATCACTCCCACAAGGTGTTGTCACTACAGGAAAATAATCTTTTTAGTAATTACAATTTATGTACAAAGCAAACATTTGGATTTCCTATCACAAATTAAATATGAGCACCTTTTGTTATGTTGAGATAATTCAGTAAAATTAGCAGCTAACACGTCCTGTTTGGGCCTCCGTACATTTAATGATGGGATTGACCATAACATTTAATATTAATTTCACTATTTCACCATGGTGTTGGACCAATGAGATCCACATAGACTCTGAGATGGACTTTCATTCAGATTAAACCCCTGAAGCTCCAGGTGTCGTGGGGTCAGAAGGTGATTTGCCTTTTAGCCAGTGAGTTTTATTCTAATGTATTTTCCTTTTTTTTTTTTTTGAGTTGTTGAAAAGTAACTACGATTGTAATTTGTAAATTCGTACTTTTATATATTCAGTTTTATCTCCCATTGTATTGTGTTTTATGAAAAGAGGAGAGGCACTGACAGTGTGGGCCGTATCGTTTTAAACCAATTTAACTGTGAATACAAGACTTACCAAAGGAACTGTGCTTCAGAGACGCGCTGCCTCGGAGCAGAAGAAAAGCTTTGTTGGAACGGCTGTTTGAAATGGAAATAACTGTAGAATAATGAACCTGGCAGACATTTTCTATATATCTGTTTAATTTCTTTACACACTCGGTTATATTTCACAGAATTATATTAACAGTATTCTGCACTGCACTTATTTGGGTCAAAGGAATGTGTTGTAGTCTCACTCTTTGGTGATTTCTATGACTGTGGGTTACTATGGGATGTTGTTTTTAATGCATTTCTTCACACATTGCCTAAAGGATTGTTCTTGTACAGTTCATTTTTTTTCATCTCAGTTTATTTTCTAAAACATTTCTCCTGTGATTTTTAAAATGTACAGACTGCAGTTATATGCTTTTAGTAAGTAAAACACATTTGTAGTATTTTGTCAGTCGTCTTCATTTAGAACGCTGCTTTTATTGTTGTTCTGTGTTGCAGTCACGGCCGGAGACACGGGAATAATAATCAACTCTGCTGCAGTGAAACAATCGTTGCTCACCAAGGTAAACTGTGATGCTGCTGCTCAAACATCCCACTGTCCATATCTGACCCAGTTTACTCCAAACTACTCCAGCATGTCATGAAGTTTAGAACAGCTGCATCATCACCAACAGGTCAGACATTCATTTCCATCCTCTGCAGACTGAAGAGTTTAGTGGTCAGTTTGGTGATAAAATGTATGAAAGCTTGTGGAGCTGACAGGAAAACAGTCAATACTAGACACAGTGATGTACCGCGCTGCCTTAAAGGAGACATATTCATTTCATCTCCAGGTTCATACTTGTATTTTGGGTTTCTACTAAAAAGCACCTTGCAACAAAGGTGCTTTTTGAAGAAAAAAGTTGCATGTGTAGTCTGAAAAGTTGCTAAATCTAGCAACCAAATGGATAAATTGACATAACTGCATGATCATATGGTGGTTTTATCGTGGCCCAGGGCAGCACGTGTTCAAATATGTTCATAGATTTTTTTTTGCAGCATTGAAATTCATTTATTTTTCATGGTTTTTTTTGCACATATTAATAAACTTAGTTAAAACAGAACCCAAATGCATGCTGTCCAACAGAGTGGACATATCAAGAACGTGAAAATGCTTGAAAAGATCCTGACTCAGGATGATGACTCATGCCTGGACAGAGGACAGAAGAAGAAGACTTTTAGATGAGTCTTTCTGAAGTCAACAGGTAGCATGTTTCTCTCATGATGCTTTAACACGGTGTTCCCAGCTGACAGAGCGTCTCCTGGCGTGCACACGGTGTCTGCTGCTGCAGTTATAGGCCGGTCGTTTCGAGCAGTGAGCACATCAGTGGTGACAGAGCAGCTACAGAGAAACAGCTTTGTCTGCTAAACCTCCCACTGCAGCCGGTCCAGACTCTGTCTGCTGAGCTCACTGTCATTCCTCACATTCCTGCAGCCTCTGTGCAGCCAGTTGACCGTATAAATATTACAGTTACAGGACGCTCCTGCAGAAAATCAGCTCTTATTCTATACACATAAATGATCAAAAGATGCTTCACGAGTACCAGGATGGAAGTGTCAGTCGGTCCAGAGCTTAAAGGAATAATAATAACAAAGAATCCCTCTGCCTGGATTTTGTCTTTTCTTCTTATTTTGCTGTGTTCGTGTCATAATCAGCTGTGGTTTTACTGCTATGTTATTATATTACCGATCAGCCATAACATCAGGACAGCACGGGCTCCCTGACCGGTCCCCATACGCAACAAACTGAGATGCTCTGTGTGTTCTGACACCTTTCTATCTGATGCAGCATTAACTTTTTCAGCAGTTTGAGCTCCAGTAGCTCTTCTATTGGATCGGACAACACGGGCCAGCCTTCGCTCCCCACGTGCATCCTTACGCTGGCCCATTTTTTATGCTTCCAACACAAAGTTCAAAGTTCAAAATGTTCACTTGTAATATATCCCCCCACTGCCAGGTGTTATTGTAACGAGATAATCAATGTTATTCACTTCAGCTGTCAGTGGTCTTAATGTTATGGCTGATGTACAGTATGTGTGGTATCGTCTCACCAACCTGAAACTTCACATCAAATCAAAAGAATATGCAGCAACCAGACAGTAACAGATGGCTTTAGATATTTATTACACAGAAATATATTCACTAAAAACATATTATTATCTTTTCTAATTTCATGCTCAGTTTAATCTGCATCTTCAAACGGATCATTTAAGAAGATCCGACTGGTTGAGGATCAGCTGAGAGTACTGCTGTGATTTGTGGGTAAATTGAAAAACAAATGAGGTGAAACAATTTGTCCCAAAAGCATTCCTCCTCCTCTTCCTCCTCCTCCTCCTCCTCATCAGCTCCAGTACAGTACAGTACAGCAGGTCCACTGGAGGTGTGTGTGTGTGTGTGTGTGTGTGTGTGTGTGTGTGTCTGCTGTAAGGGAAGCACTGGATTCATTTGAATGCAAGGCTTCAGTTTCCATAGCGATGCAGAGGTTTTTATAGATCCCAGTTCTCCCTTCAACAGCAGTTTGACATGCTCTGCAGTAATTTGGTCTCACACGCAGACGCACACGCACACGCACACGCACACGCACACGCACACGCACACACACACACACACACACACACACACACACAGAACAGAAAGCTCCTGGATGATCGGTTGGACTGTGTTTGAACCCACCACCCTCTGAATGTACTGGATCTGTCTCTCCGTCTTTTATTGAGCTAGTAGAGTCTTCAGTACTAACAGTACTGTAAAAGTATAAAAGTACTTGGTCACTGAACTACTCAAATTACAAGTTAAACAAGTAGTTTAAACATCACAGTCTCACAGCAAAATTGAATCTATTTGATTCGTGTGCAGACAATATTTACCTTTTTCTTCCCGTGACGCTCAGCGCGACTTTCAACAACGTATTTTTGGAACGTTTTCCTACAAATGTCCAATAACGTGTGTCAATTTCCACTCCAATCTTTTCAACATAAAACTACTTAGTTAGGTTTAAGAATAGATTGACTTGGTTAGGCTTAGGCAACAAACTACTTAGTTAGGTTTAGGTAAAGATCTTGGTTTGGGTCTAAATAACACCGGAAGTGTCGTAACTTAAGTACGGAAGTTACGTTCAAATCAGTTTGTATGTAATCCATGTAATTGTGAACCGGGAAGTATAAAGAGCGGCGAACGCCACGTAGGGAGGAGGTCGGAGTGGATGGAGGGGTCGAAAAACATCGGTGTTCGGGTCCCGTGTGAAACCAGAAGTCTGATTTATTTGTCACGTAACTTCCGTACCTAAGTTACAACACTTCCGGTGTTATTTTAACCTCAACCAAGATCTTTTACTAAAGCTAACTTTTATTTTGAAAAGACTTGAGTGGAAATTGACACCTGCGTTACGTGTTGCACCTTTATAATAACCATCGAAATAATGTTTATAGATGTTTTACAAACAATTTCTTAAAGGTTTACAATTCATTTGGTACTTAATAACAAATACTTATAATCTAGTATATTTATATTTGATGGTTATTATAAAGTGTTACCCTAAACAGGAATCATGTTTCTGTATCAGTAAACACAGCCAGTCTGAAGCTAGCAGCAGCTAGCTCTTTCTTTGTGATTCCAGGCTTCCCATGGATCCGTCCCTGAGAACATCACGTCCCCCGCTGAGCTGATCTTAGCTGCCAGAGGAGCTGTACAAATCAGTTCTGGCTATTTATAACATCTTGACATTGAGAATGTGGGCTGATCTGAATCCAGCCGCTCAGAATGAGGCCCGAGAGGTGGCTGTCTGTGGCAAACTGATAAAATATATCAGCCCGTGCAGCTCCCGCCGGATTACACTCCGTATTAGACACCGTATCCGGCCTACTGTCCCGTTCACACTGCAAACCTGGCTGCAAATACATGTCATTTCATTTCCTTTCAATCAGAATTTACTCTTCACTTGATCCCATTTATCTTTCTCTGTGTTACAGTCTGATTTTAATGTAAAAATTGTGAGATTACGGAGGCCACTGTCTTTGTTCTTCGTGCTATCAAATAATTGGATTATCAGTTCATTGTTGAAATCATTGATTTAGCTGCTGAAAATGAAAAATGTCATATCAATCTAACTAGAACATGAGTTTTTTTTTCTGTCGTCAGACAAAATGAGCAATTTGAAGACATAAATTGGACTCTGGGAAAGTATAATTAGCACTTATCATTATTTATGGGCCTTTTTTTTAGACCTGTTGTTCCCAAACTATTGGGAACTACTAACAAAACTAACCAGGTTCACCATCTTAGATTAGTCAGTATGTAACCCTGGTCTCCTGCAGAATTTTTGTTCCCATTAAGGCTGTCAAAGTTAACGCAATAATAACGTGTGAACGCAAATTCGTTTTAACACCATTAATTTCTTTAACGCATTAATGCAATCGATCTTTCGGAGGTTGTAGCGGCTCAGTTTTAAAGCTAGAGTGAAGATACTGGTATCATCTGAAACTAGAAAACCTGATGAATCCATCGATACCAACCAGGTCACGTCAGATTAAATAACGCTCCAAATTTACACTAAATTTTGTCGAGGAAAAACTGTCATGTCCATTTCCAAAGGGGTCCCTTGACCTCTGACCTCCAGATCAGTGAATGTAAATGGGTTCTATGGGTACCCACGAGTCTCCCCTTTACAGACATGCCCACTTTATGATAATCACATGCAGTTTTGGGCAAGTCATAGTGAAGTCAGCACACTGACACACTGACAGCTGTTGTTGCCTGTTGGGCTGCAGTTTGCCATGTTATGATCTGAGCATATTGTTTTATGCTAAATGCAGTACCTGTGAGGCTTTCTGGACAATATTTTCTTTGACATTTATTTTTTTACATTTTCAGACTTTTTTGGGACCTTTTTTTTTTATTTATTTGTTTTACATCATCCGACATTTTTAAATTTTTTTTCGACATTATTGAATTTTTTTTTTTTTTTTTTTAATTTTTCGGATATTGGTCAGACTTTTTTTGAGACATTTTTCGAACTTTGGCGTATGGTAAATATATACAAGTATTGCACAGGCATTTTTGTTTTTTTATATTGCACAGAGGTATGTATTGAAGTATTGCACTTTTTTATTGCACTTATTTATTGCACATAGTGAGAGAGAGGGTGTTTGGGGGTGCGATTATCGTTTTTTATCGATTTTCACTATTTTCTTACATTTTACACACCAAAAAAATAATCACCTAAAAATAGAAAAATGATAATCTTCCTCAGAATATTCTAACAAATTATTAGCCAGATAAACTGTTGGAATGCATTTAGATAAAATGTGTAAAGCATTGAGTACATGCATGGGGGGGGGGGCTCCAGGAGCATGGGGGGGCTCCAGGAGCAGGGGGGGGGGGGGGGGGGCTCGAGGAGCAGGGGGGGGGGGGCTCCATCAGGAGCAGGGGGGCTCGGCCGTTGTTGTGAATGAGGGCCAGCATGACGTCAGGAAGCCAATGTCAACAATGCAGCTCGTAGAGGAGAAAAGGCGTTTCATCCTCACACATCCAGCACCACGCACGCACACACACACTGATGCCTGCGGTCCAGTAGCAGCAGCAGCAGCAGCAGCACCGGTTCTGGCTGCAGGAACAATGTGGACTCACTCCTATTTCTGAGGGGATTGAAAACGCAGACGAGCAGGAAGAAGAGGAGGAGAAAAAGCGGGTAAGTCTCTGCGAGGATAATAAGCAACCATCGGGTTTTACTACGGCTGAATAAAGCCGAGTACAGGAGCCGATAATCTGTCTGCTCTCTGTTGGTGTTGTAGTAAAGCTGCTGCTGTTCTCTGTCTGCTAACGTGCTGCTTATTATGAGCTGTGGACCTGCGGTTCTGTGGTTCCGACACCGTGCTGGTGGGTTCAGGTTAGCAGGGATGCTGCTGTGCTTTAAGCTAGGTGTTGTGAGTAAATGTGTTCCCCTTCAGAAACGTGTCTCTCTCTCAGGCTTCGGTGTAGCGTCGGGAACGTGCAGCCCTTTAATGAAGTGTTGTTGCAACACTTCGCAACAATGTTGCTGTTTAACAAAACAATTCACGCAATTTTAAGAATGAATGTTGATAGTAACGCGCACGGTGCGTTGTGTCATGGTGACAGAGAAGCGCACGCTCATTCCACGAGGAAGTTGTGTTTCTATTAGTGTGGTTTTATTAAAGATAATAACATCCTGCTGCTACAGTACATCACATATCCATGGAGGGGGGGGGGGGCATGTTTTGCACGGGAGATAAATGCCACAACCGGGTCTGTAGCTGCTGCTGTCATGCTGGAGGGGGGGGGGGGGGGGAAGGGGCTGCAGAGGGACAAAGGAGCCAGCCTCCCAACCCCCCCCCCCCCCTTATTCCCGCCCTCAGCAGAGCAGCAGTCGCTTCAGTAAACAGCCACCTCGGAATAAAGCAGAACCCCTCTGTGGACTGTACAGTGTATAGATGTGAGGATATATATGTGTTACAATGAGGTCTAAAATACTGAGGTCTTCTTTTACTAGGTTATATAGCCTAATAAATGTACTATGGAGAAATATTTTTATATTCAATTAAGCCTTTTATCTTCAGTTAAGATAATATATTCTGGTTGTAAACATGCCTTTTATTGTGAAAGGATTATCTCTTTGTCATCCTTCCTACAAAGCAATTCTTCCATCTTCTCTCTCTCTCTCTCTCTCTCTCTCTCTCTCTGTCTCTCTCTCTCACTCTCTCTCTCTATCTCTCTCTCTCTCTCTCTCTCACTCTCTCCCTCTCCCTCTCTCTCTCTCTCTCTCTCTCTCTGTGTCTCTCTCTCTCTCTCTCTCTCTCTCTCTCTCTCTCTCTCTGTCTCTCTCTCTCTCTCTCTCTCTCTCTCTCTCTCTCTCTCTCTCTCTCTCTCCTCCTAATGGGAAAACAGCAGCATCAGAGTGTTTGCAGCACTTGGTTGTGTTGTGTTGGAGGGATGGTTGGGGGGGGGGGGGGTTACATACAGTTCAGCTGAACGGAGCAGATGAGAGATGACTGAGGCCAATGAAATATTTACCACCACCACTTCCAGTCAGTTATCTTGAGCTAAGACTGATGTCTCTCTCCTGCTGTATTATGGTCTGTATTATCTGCCCAGAGTTATAAACTCATAACATAAAGAGATCATTCACTGTACTTCATCATCAGTGTTGGTTTACTTCTCATGGGGGGGGGCACTGCCTATCTTGTGGAAACAGTTACGTAATGTCTTCTGCGGAGCTTTGTCGAGACCAAGCCCCCCCCCCCAGGAAGAGCGCCGGTCGTTGATGCCAACTTTCATAGTGCTCAAACGGCGTTACTGCAACTTCCGTGTCCGTCACGTGATGCCGTCGGGCCCAAAAAGATTTTTCCCCATAGACTTACATTGGGAAAGAGACGTTAATACGTTTCAACAGCTGGGCGCTGTGATGTTAGTGATCTGGTTTTAGGTTGGTTTAAATAATGTGAATAGTGAGTGTGAGTCTGGAGATGGATGTATTGATGTGTTCTGTGTGTGTGTACGTGTGTGTGTGTGTGTGTGTGTGTGTGTAGTCTGATTATTTGCTGAATGGAAGGACAGTCGGTGGTTTGCATCCCGTGAGGAGTGTGAAATGTGTTTTCAGTGCTCTGTGTGGAGGCTTTCAGTCCTGAGAATAACTGCTTTAATCTACTGTTGTCATGTAACACACGAGGAGGAAACCAGCTGTAACTCATCTATGAAACCAATCCAGTCTGACCTGTTGGTGAACTGAGACATTAAAGTCCTGAGTGACTCCGCTGCCTGAACCTTGAACCTACGCCTGCTGAGTGACAGCAGAACCACTGCTGTTGTTTAACATCACTGTAGATAATTGTTTTATTGATTAATCAATATTGTTTAGTACACAGCATAATGCGTCAGAAAGTAGAGAAACATGTCAATCACAGTTTTAGTGGTGGGAAAAAATAGATTCACCTATGTATCATGATTTTGTTTTTTTAGATAGATGCTTTAATGCCAGAATCGATATATCTGCTTCATCTGAGTCTATGTGGAGGTAGAAGGAAGTTACCGCTTTTATTGTGGTAGTCTGAGTAACGTGACGTCATATCCGTTCCGTATCCGTCAACCAAAACAAACCTCAGAATGTATAAAACGTTGGAGGGTCGTCGTGGATACGACCTGCACCCTCACATGTTAAATCCAGCGTGGTAAACACTACACATCCAGTAAAGGATGGAAACACTTTGGGTTTCACACATTGCAGGAAAAGCAGAGCTAGACATCACGGCTAAAGCTGCATGCTAACTCTGTCACGGACAGGAAACGTTATCGTATCGCGGTAACGTGCTGTCGAGCCGGCCGTCGCTCTCGTCTCCGTGGTCAAATGGGCCGACGCTACAACTGTAGAGCACCCATATACTGACATTAATGTTAAATGCATTGAAACGGCCCCGATGGAGCTGACCATGGATTGATAAAGAGAAGGAGCTGACGGGAGAGCTAGAGACGGCCTTGGAGAAGTTAGAGGAAGTAGACACGTGGGACTACGGCCGCTTTTCAAAATAAGGTGTTAACAAAGGGAACTGTATATACAAAATACATCTATGGAAATAAGATTGATTGGATTATATTCACCAGAAGTATAAAACATTACATGTCCCTTATAAATTAAAAAGAAAATACTACTAATCTGTGAGGGAAATGTCTTTATTCTTTGATTTTAATTAATAAATACTTCCTGATAATAACTGATATATTTGACTTCAGGACATCTCTGACTACATACATGCTGAAAATCAAACATTTTTACTGGATTCATTTAGATATTTTCCAAAGTAAAAGTCCCTAGAAGTGTATGATTCAACTTTTTCTCATGGTCTAGTGTTAAAAAAGTTAACAACAATCACAATAAATCATAATATCGAATCGCAGTACTTAAAAATCGCAATAATTAATTGTTATTTATTATCAAAATAATAAATTGTCCACCAGCAACTTGGTAAGAAAATCTTCAAAATTAACAGGAATTATAATAAACCTTTTTAATTCATCAACAAATTAGTCAAAATTTAAACAGGAATTAAAATTCAAGTATATAATGTATGTAGTATATAAACATAGAACTGAATTGGCCCCATTGTCACCGATACAGCCCGATATCCGATCCGGTATTGTTATATCGGTGCATCCCTATTTTGGACCCTGTGTTGTAAAATAACATATAAATGAGCCTTGTCTTACAAAACATTGCAGACTATCTGAATCCGCGTATCTGGACGTGTTTGTAATCAGAGTCTACAGTTAGCTGACAATGTTCGAACCTCAGTTCAGAGCCTGTGAGGATGAAGATGAATAGACAAAGGCGGCGTAAACAGTGAAAATGACGTCTTGTCACTGGTTGGCTGGACGTTCTGTAGCTTCAGTCTAACAGAGAACCTTTGTTTCTCTCTTCCTTTAAATACCTAAACATCTTTAAACAAAGGTTAATCATTGCAGAGATGATCCTGCGTTTTAAAGGGGTTAAACACAGCTAGTACTCATTGTACCCTCCGTCTATTTTCATCCTCACTACGTCATGTGAGGACCGACTCCCTGAGGGGGGGATGGGTGTGTGTGTGTGTGTGTGTGTGTGTGTGTGCGTGTGTGTGTGTGTGCCGACTCACATGTCTGTACTATGTGTCAGTGTTTGCTGTATGCCTGTATGCACATTTGATTGTGTGCATTATGTACATGTGCTCAGTCAGAACCAGTTAGTGGATGTTCCTCACCTTGTGATTGGACCTCCCGCCCCGTGTCTCAGGACCGATGGCCTTACTGTACACTCTGCTGGGCCACGTTCTTCTCTTTGCAGACTAAATAAAACAGCACGGTGGGACTATTATAGTTATTATAAATAAACAAGGCTTCGTGAAAATGTCACCTTGAAGTCCACCGTCTGTTCCTCCAGGATGTCGCGACAATTCACGCAAATTCAACCGATCTTTGTGATTGTGAAATCTTGATCCGACCTTGCAATTTTGTCCAATCACCGCAATCTTTCCGCAGATTTGACCAATCATAGCAGTCCCCCCCCCTCTCCCACGTCACCCAACTCACTCCCTCCTTCTTTCTAGTTCGGTCATATTTCTAATTTGTTTCCCACATTTACATACGCCGATCAGCCATAACATTATGACCACCTGCCTAATATTCAGTAGGTCCTCCCGACCCGTTGGACTCCACTGGACCTCTGAAGGTCTGCTGTGGTATCTGGCACCAAGCCGTCAGTAGCAGATCCTTTAAGTCCTGTAAGTTGTGAGGGGGGGCCTCCGTGGATTGGACTTGTTTGTCCAGCACATCCCACAGATGCTCCATTGGATTGAGATCTGGAGAATTTGGAGGCCGAGTCAACACCTCCAACTCGTTGCCGTCCACATGATGTAAAAGAAAACGTGATCCATCAGACCGGGCCACCTTCTTCCATTGCTCAGTGGTCCAGTTCTGATGCTCACGTGCCCATTGGAGGCGGTGGACACGGGTCAGCACGGGCACCCTGACCGGTCCCCATACGCAACAAACTGAGATGCTCTGTGTGTTCTGACACCTTTCTATCAGAACCAGCATTAACTTTTTCATCAGTTTGAGCTCCAGTAGCTCTTCTATTGGATCGGACAACACGGGCCAGCCTTCGCTCCCCACGTGCATCAATGAGCCTCGGGTCTGACCCCGGTTCTCCTTCCTTGGACCACTTCTGGTCGGTCCTGACCACTGCAGACCGGGAACATCCCACAAGAGCTGCAGTTCTGGAGATGTTCTGACCCAGTCGTCTAGCCAGCACTATTTGGCCCTTGTCAAAGTCGCTCACATCCTTACGCTGGCCCATTTTTTCTGCTTCCAACACAAAGTTCAAAATGTTCACTTGCTGTCTAATATATCCCCCCCACTGCCAGGTGCCATGGTAACGAGATAATCAATGTTATTCACTTCACCTGTCAGTGGTCTTAATGTTATGGCTGATCGGTAGATATCACAGAGGAACTGACTGACTGATCCTGGATCAGTAGTGTAGAGACTCTGCCATGCCTTACAACGACCACAAGGGAGCAGATGGACAAACTTCATTGACTTAGTGAATGAAGTGATGTATCACAGCAGGATTTATAACAGACTAGATGTCATGTTGTGTTTGTATCAGTGTGATGAAGAGAGGTTGTCTTCTTCTTCTTCTCTGCTGCTGTCTGTCTGAGAGACTGTTATAACACCGGTACATCATTCACACTCACATCACTCCTCTGTGTGTGTGTGTGTGTACATATGTGCAGGTGAGAGGAGCTGATCAAGGGCAGCCTGACCGTGTGTGTGTGTGTGTGTGTGTGTGTGTGTGTGTGTGTGTGTGTGTGTGTGTGTGTGTGTGTGTGAAGGTGATGAGTACAGACTGTCCCAGGAGGTGTAGCACAGCTCGAGGGCAGACAGAGGAAACTAGACTCACAGCGTCTGATGGATGATCTCTTTTCTCCTTCTCTGTATCTACACGTCTTCTCCTTCCTCTCTTACTGTCCGAATACCTTCCTCTTCCTCCTCCTCTTCCTCCTCCTCTTCCTCTTTCTCTTTCTCCTCGGTACACTCGCTCTCTCAACACGTCTATTTTTATCACCTTTGCTTCGGCAGCCTGTCTTGCTGGATGGAGGATGGAGTGTGTAGGTAGTGTGTGAAGCGGGGTTTCTGTCTCGTCATCAATAAATAAATGTTCTGATCACACAGAGCGGTTCTGTTTCTGTGGAGCGGTGTTGGTGGTACAGAACAGAACAGAATGATGTTTTAAGAAGATTTGAAATGAAATAATTAGTTGTTGTTTTTTCACTCCCCTCTGGCATAGATAAAGCAAAGAACATGTCAAATATTTCCAATTTAAATATTAATGATAATATAAATATTTATAAACTAGAAGAGTGCAGATCTCCTCCAGGTGTGTGTGTGTGTGTGTCCCCCCCCCCCCCCAAACAAAGAAGAGTTTAATCTCACTCAGCTGTCCCTCCTGGCTCAAGATTAGGGATGCTAATTTTGAAAAATGTTCTTAACCGATAACCGACCCTTGTTAACCGATTATTAACCGTTAACCGACAAGATTTGTGCACACTGAGGACAGTCCGCCCCGGTGGACAGTCCGCCCCGTCCCTCCCCGGCGGGGAGAGAGGGCACAGCGAGCCCTTTGGCCACGTCCCCGGGAAGCACCTTCGCCCCGAGCCTTTCCAAGCCGACCTAGAGCCGGTCGTCTGCCGGACTCCCCAGCCTGGTGTGTGTCGCTCACATCCTCCAGCTGGCTGTTAACGAGGGTCTTAACGAGGGTCTTAACGAGGGTCTTAACGAGGGCACAGAGAAGTACTCGTATCGGTACTCGGTATCGGCGAGTACTCAAATGTAAGTACTTGGGTGGTATCGGTGCATCCCTAATTTTGCTGCTCTCACATAACTAATTGGTGCGTTTGGCCTCCTCACTCATTGTCTGATTAGTCAGTCAACCGATGTGCAGCAGCAGATTCCAGAACAGTTCTTTTGGTTTGACGTCCACACGTTGAAAAGAATACACAGCTGCCTTTTTTTTTTTCTACTATTGCACATTCATTATTTCATGGATCCATCTGTTCACACCTTGCAACAATGAAACGTGTCACCAGCAGTAAAATTTGTCATGGCAGAAGAAAACCATTTTCTAATCCCAGCGCGGGAGAGATGGCGTTCCTCACATTAAAGCGCCTCATCGAGCGCCAGGCTGCTGCCGTGTATTTGTGTCTTGGAACAGATTTGAACAGCCATTGTTTGGACTTGTGAGAGACACACTGAGAATTCTTAATGAGGAGACAATCTGTCCATAAGAACCATGTTTGTATCCTCACAGTGTGGAAGGATGTTACTGTAATGAGATGATGATATGTTGACTTTTAATAGAAAGCTGGTGCAATTCTCCAAATGTGTCCCCACCACTCTGAGCTCTCACTGCTCAGGGTATTGTTGGCATTTCTGGTTTATCCGGTGCATAACCTTGCCACAGATCTGGCAACCCATCTGGCATGGCTGGCGGTGATTGGTGTAGACGTGGGGGGGGGGGTTTGGGCACTGCTTAAATCCACACAGAACATGTAGGGGTTGCTAAGCTAAAGCTAAATCTGTTGTTGAGCTCACACAGTGTCTCAGCAGAGCGTCTAAGGGAATGAGAATAATATACAGCAGTGGTTTCCAACTAGTTGCCTTGACGTCCGTCTACGTGTTTCTAAGAAAAACTGAGCTTTATTAAGAATTTGTAATTTTACAGTACAAATGAAAAACAGTTGATACAATATGACCCATTAGCCCATCCTCCCTCCCCAGCCCCTAAAAAAACAAAAACAAAAACAAAATTAATCCAAAAAAATAAAAAAATAAAAATAAAATCAATGGAAAACATTAATTAGATATATAGATAGTCATTGTACCACTTTGAAAATGGCCATGATAGTTTTTCCTCGCCAACATTTAGCGTACGTTTGGAGCGTTATTTAACCTCCTTCACGACAAGCTAGTATAACATGGTTGGTACCGATGGATTCATCAGGTTTTCTAGTTTCATATGATACCAGTATCTTCACTGTAGCCTTAAAACTGAGCCGCTACAACCTTAAGTGGTAATGCTTTAAAGAAATATTGAGGTTGCTGAAGGTGGTGTGTGGATTTCAAACATCAGGGATATGACAGGTTAATTTACCTTCATTCTTCATTCGCCTCCTTTGCTCTGATTCGTAGATGCTAACCATAATCACGGCCTGAACTTCCTGAACCTTCAGTAAGCTAAAGCACATGTTTGGTAGACAGAGTATTTGTGTCTGATTACTCAGCAGCCTGGATATGTGATGTAATCCTTTGTTATCAAATGAACAAAGACGTGTATCAGCTCTGGTAGAAGACGAGGAGTTCTCCCAGCAGAGCAGCAGGGAGGAAGCTGGTCCGAGGGTCAGATCTGCTGAATGAGTCGTACTCTTGGAATGCATTCAGAGCTATGCTTAAGACTGTGAACTCGTTAAACCTGGGGAGACACGGGGGGGGAAGAGGATCCATCCTAACACCCTCCAGCATTGCTTCACCTCCGTTTTGTGCCGCTCTGTAGATGTGTAGATGTGTAGATGTGTAGATGTGTAGATGTGTAGATGTGTAGATGTGTAGATGTGTAGATGTGTAGATGTTATCCAGTGAGGACGACGACGAGCTGTGCGTCAGTATTTTAAAGTTTCTCATCTCCCACGCGATGAAGACAGTGAGTTAGTGATGTGGCATCATGTGCTCTGAGGCGTTACTGATCAAAACCAAGCCAACAAAAACACACACACATAATCCCTGGCTTTGTTTTGATCACACAACCAATCAGCTGCTTCTCTCACTGTAACCAGCTCCACACATTAACTCATTCATTCTGTTCAGAGCATCTCAGCTGTGCTTTTGTTTCAATGCATGCCGTTATATTATCTAAATTTATTAAATAGGGCTGTCAATCGATTATAATATTTAATCGCGATTGATCGCAAATTGAGATTGAGACCAAGACAAAAGAAAATTCAATCATCAGCCCAAACTGGGAACTCAAAGTTACCTCTGATCGAAGTTCTATCACTAATATGGGGAGCAGACGCCCTCCTCTCTTACAGAGTACTCGTGTACTCCGATTATCTGATGGCCAGCGGTGCACCTATAGCCTCCTGAGTGTTTCCTGGCTGTTGAAGCTGTTTGTAGGCTGATGTAACCGTGCCAGTGAAGCTGCAAAGAGCTGCTGGATGTTGTGGAGGTTCCACCTGTCGAGACAGATTAACAATCCCTCACATTCATCTCCACGTCTGTTGCTGAGGGAAGACAAGGCTCCGGCTTTGATGTGATGCAATTAGGGTTTGTGTGCTATGAAGGATTACAGCGGCGGAGGTGATAAACAAGCACTCTGTCATGCTTTGCAACCACGCGGGTAGCTTTCAGGTAGCGTTTCACACCCAACACACACTACAGCAACACAATGTGAGGGGGCCGTGTTGGTGTGTTGTTACAGGGTATTAGTGAGGAGAGAAAATATGTGATGGTTCCAGGCACCAAGAAGCTGTTTATATTCCTTTGTACCACTCTGGATTGGTAAATTAGTTAATAATATTTAATATTAGGGCGGCCAAAGTTAACATGATAATAACTCGCCAACGCAAATTCGTTTTAACGCCACTAATTTCTTTCATGCATTAACGCAACTTGCGATTTTTAGGTTGTAGCAGCTCAGTTTTAAAGCTAGAGTGAAGATACTGACATCATATGAAACTAGAGAACCTGATGAATCCATCGGTATCAACCACGTCAGACTAGCTTGTAGTGAAGGAGGTTAAATAACGCTCCAAACACTTATGCACTTTCCTCAACTTTCCTCAACAGTTTTTCCTCTGTTGAGGAAAAACTGGTATGTCCATTTTCAAAGGGGTCCCTTAACCTCTGACCTCCAGATCAGTGAATGTAAATGGGTTCTATGGGTACCCACGAGTCTCCCCTTTACAGACATGCCCACTTTATGATAATCACATGCAGTTTGGGGCAAGTCATAGTCAAGTCAGCACACTGACACACTGACAGCTGTTGTTGCCTGTTGGGCTGCAGTTTGCCATGTTATGATCTGAGCATATTGTTTTATGCTAAATGCAGAACCTGTGAGGGTTTCTGGACAATATCTGTCATTGATTTGTGTTGTTCATTGATTTACAATAATAAATATATACATACATTTGCATAAAGCAGCATATTTGTCCACTCCCATGTTGATAAGAGGATTAAATACTTGAGAAATCTCCCTTTAAGGTTCATTTAGAACAGATAAAAATATGTGCTATTAATTTGCGATTAATTGTGATTAACTATGGACAATCATGCGATTAATTGCGATTAAATATTTTAATCAATTGACCGCCCTACAAACTGTATTTTATAGGCACACCGTTGCTTCTTTGCCATCTGCGTTGACGATTCTGTCAGCCTCCAAAATATTCGGACCATGGGTCAGAGTTTCCGTAGATGTGCACACAATTTGTTTTTTAAAAATCCCAACTTCTCTGTTGGAAGTGGCGTCTTTCAAGTTATAAATGATGCCCCTTGAAATTGCAGCTTCCTGTCATGATCCTGGTTTTTAGCTAAAAGTATCACCAAAGTAACTACAGAGACTTTCTGTAGTTCGGTATTTGGATGAAAAAGCTTGTTCCTAATTGCTCTAAGACTTCAGGCTGTATCATTCACTTTCCCTGAAACCCGACGAGCCTGATCTCCGTTTCCCCGTCCCTACAGCGGCCCGGAGGCAGAGTGATGTCAGCCCAGCCTCCCAGCTCAAAGGAGGGAGGGGAAGTGTCAGGAAACACAGATGACCGTGGAGCCGGTCCCCGGGGACGGGAAGTCCTCCTCTGCTCCATTGGTATCCGTCAAACGGGTGAAATCAAACCCACTGGACCAGGACCGACTCCTCAGTGTTTTTTTGGGATAATAAGGGGAGATGCGTCACTACAGTGTTCAGTGTGACAACAGGAGGAGTTGTGAGGAGAGTGATAGGCCAACACTACATCCTGCAGAGGAACATGGGAACCTTGTATCAGGGGCCGCCCTGAGCCAATGGATGAGATCAACATCTGAGTCACTGCAGCTTCCTCCTCTGACTCTGTGTTACTCTGAGGCAGAATATCCCAACAGCATCAGGCTGCTTCTGGTTTTCCTGCAATGCAAAACGTTTGAGAGAGACACACTAAAAGAAATCACTGTATTTCATAAAGGTGATGTTAATCCTGTCAGTTTCCCTCTGTGGACACTTTGTGGGGGCGACTCGCGGCCCACGTTGACTTTCATTTTCACGCCCACACTGTGTTGCCTCGTGAAGCAGATGAAATAATCCTCCGCTGCCTTTATGACTCATTTGGCAACAGAGCGTTTTCACTCTCTCTTTAAAAAACGATTCATTCATTGCACAGTTTTGATGTGACACATTTGGCCTCGCACCAGATATGAACATATAATTAATATAGTGTGTATACAGCTGCTTTGTGGAGTATGGCGGTCCTTGTTTGATTGGATCAGTTTACAACATGCACTGTTAAATAGTGGAGTTCCCGTTTTCTGTAACATAGCTCATCACTGTTGAAGTGGAAGTCTAAGTACGGTCCAGGATGAAAATACTACTTATATTGATGAGCATCTCAAATACAGCTCAACTTCAGGAATCAGCAGAGAGATTATATTTATCTCTCATCTTTATATTTACCACTTTACACTTGTCACTTTCATGTGAGAGTGAAGATACTGGTATCATATGAAACTAGAAAACCTGATGAATCCATCGGTATCGACCAGGTCATACTAGCTGGTCGTGAAGGAGGTTAAATAACGCTCTAAAAATTAACACTAAATTCTGGCGATGAAAAACTGTCATGTCCATTTTCAAAGGGATCCCTTGACCTCTGACCTCCAGATCAGTGAATGTAAATGGGTTCTATGGGTACCCACGAGTCTCCCCTTTACAGACATGCCCACTTTATGATAATCACATGCAGTTTGGGGCAAGTCATAGTGAAGTCAGCACACTGACACACTGACAGCTGTTGTTGCCTGTTGGGCTGCAGTTTGCCATGTTATGATCTGAGCATATTGTTTTATGCTAAATGCAGAGCCTGTGAGGGTTTCTGGACAATATCTGTCATTGTTTTGTGTTGGTAATTGATTTCTAATAATAAATATATAAATACATTTATATAAAGCAGCATATTTGTCCACTCCCATGTTGATAAGAGGATTAAATACTTGACAAATCTCCCTTTAAGGTTAATTTAGAATAGATAAAAAATGTGTGATTAATTTGCGATTAATCGTGATAAACTATGGACAATCATGCGGTTAATCGCAATTAAATATTTCGTACATTTTTCAGACTTTTCTTTCGAATATTTTTCAGAATCTTTTTATTTGGATATTTTTCAGAATTTTCTTTTCTGACATTTTTCAGAAATTTATTTTTCAGACATTTTTCACACTTTTTTGTTTTTTTACACTTTTCAGACTTTTTTTTCGGCATTTTTCAGACTTTTATTTAGTATATCTTTCAGACTTTTTTTTTTGATATTTTCAGACTTTTTTTTCGGATATTTTTCAGACTTTTTTTGGGGGGACATTTTTCAGAATTTTTTTTCGGATATTTTTCAGAATTCTTTTTTGCGGATATTTTTCAGAATCTTTTTTCTGACATTTTTCTGACTATTTTTCTGACTTTTTTTCGAATATTTTTCAGATAATTTTGACTGAAAAAGAAGATTGACAGCCCTAATAAAAACCTGGAATAGAAAAAGAAGGCAAATTAATTGTTCAAAGTGTTCGTTGTAAACATCCATCACAGTTTACAGTGTTTTAGTTCCCCAACCGTAAAATAGTTTAGTTGCCATAACAACAGTCTTTCCTAACCATACTGTAGTTGCCATACACAGATATTGTAGAAACAATTTTAATAACGTTGGCATTAGACGTAACAACAATTGCTGTCCTTGAATGTAATCCTGGTTTAGCAAAATCAGTAACGTGTCTTCGTTTGCTTTTCCTGAACATCCAAGTAGTGAGAGACAAATGGTCTCCTGATGGAAGCAGATTAGAGCGGTGAGTGCTCTGCATTAGTGCTGCTTGACCCACGTGCACGTCTGCAACACTCTTGTGTTGTGTGTGTGTGTGTGTGTGTGTGTGCGCACTCGTAGGACAAAAGGTGAAGGTATTGATGGGGATTGAGAAGACATGAGAGCCAGAGTACCTAGGTCAGCTATTCAGCATCTATAGATTGTAACTTAATCTCTCGTTAAACACACACACACACACACACACACACACACACACACACACACACACACACACACACACACGCATGCAGATATTGCCCTCACCCCTCCCTGCTCATACCAACACATGTCTTTCCATAAGTGTCCCGTGCGCTATTTTCCGAGCCCTATAGTCCATTTACTGCTCATAATCCCTCACTCGTACAGCAGTACTTGCCCTTCACACACATCTACAGCAGACTTTGACACATGAGCACTCTGTCAGGAGAGCTGGCTCCACGCCGGAGGGACGGACGGGTTTCATCTGCACTAAATCCAATTCCACATGACAAAGGCGAGATGAGTTATACGGGGATCGACGGAGGCTGAGGGTTGAGTAAACACTGTTGGCAATGACCTCAGAGGTCATTTATCAGGATCTCAATGACCGCGGTGCAAAGTGAGAGCTTCCCCAGAGCTGCTCTCTCAACAAAGGCTCATTGTTGAACGGGAGACGCTGATGTCATGGCGGTATATATCCGGAGCTCAGGAACTCCCGAGGGAGGACCCGGTAGGGCAGCGAGGACTGAGCGCTATCTTTAGCTGTGGATTGTTTTGAGGAAATTTCTTCTTGAGATAAAGTTTCATCTCCGTGTGTTGATGTGAGAAGTGTTTTAGATTCCTTGATTCAATAATAGAGGTTGTCTGTTTGATTGGAGCTTTCAACGTTCAAGCCGTGCTCGGTGCAAACATCAGCGTGTTAACGTCGTCATTAGTCAAGTTTCCAAATCCAAATTTAGTGCAAATTTTAGCTGGATTTGAGCCGTGTAACATCCACCAGCCTCATCGTGGAGTGTCACATTATTTGGGTCAGTTGACGTCTCTACTGAAGTCAGTAACCTGAGAATCTGCTAAAATAGCTGCTTTTCTGAAGAGCTGACGGATGTTGGGTGTATTCTGATGAACTGATGCACATCAAGATGCCGCCGTTGTGTAGGCTTACATAGAAAACATGAACGTACTTCACACGCCACCTGCTGTGGCTGCTGCAGTAACTCTCCTGATGGTGAACTGGAGACAGTGAACGCAGCACCGTGGCTGCTACAGTAACTCTCCTGAAGGTGAACTGGAGACAGTGAACGCAGCATCGTGGCTGCTACAGTAACTCTCCTGATGGTGAACTGGAGACAGTGAACGCAGCACCGTAGCTGCTACAGTAACTCTCCTGATGGTGAACTGGAGACAGTGAACGCAGCACTGTGGCTGCTACAGTAACTCTCCTGACGGTGAACTGGACACAGTGAACGCAGCACCGTGGCTGCTCCAGTAACTCTCCTGATGGTGAACTGGAGACAGTGAACGCAGCACCGTGGCTGCTACAGTAACTCTCCTGATGGTGAACTGGAGACAGTGAACGCAGCACCGTAGCTGCTACAGTAACTCTCCTGATGGTGAACTGGACACAGTGAACGCAGCACCGTGGCTGCTCCAGTAACTCTCCTGATGGTGAACTGGAGACAGTGAACGCAGCACCGTGGCTGCTACAGTAACTCTCCTGATGGTGAACTGGAGACAGTGAACGCAGCACCGTGGCTGCTACAGTAACTCTCCTGACGGTGAACGGGAGACAGTGAACGCAGCACCGTGGCTGCTACAGTAACTCTCCTGACGGTGAACTGGAGACAGTGAACGCAGCACCGTGGCTGCTACAGTAACTCTCCTGACGGTGAACTGGAGACAGTGAACGCAGCACCGTGGCTGCTACAGTAACTCTCCCTGACGGTGAACTGGAGACAGTGAACGCAGCACCGTGGCTGCTACAGTAACTCTCCTGACGGTGAACTGGAGACAGTGAACGCAGCATCGTGGCTGCTACAGTAACTCTCCCTGACGGTGAACTGGAGACAGTGAACGCAGCACCGTGGCTGCTACAGTAACTCTCCCTGACGGTGAACTGGAGACAGTGAACGCAGCACCGTGGCTGCTACAGTAACTCTCCTGACGGTGAACTGGAGACAGTGAACGCAGCACCATGGCTGCTACAGTAACTCTCCTGATGGTGAACTGGAGACAGTGAACGCAGCATCGTGGCTGCTACAGTAACTCTCCTGACGCTGAACTGGTGACAGTGAACGCAGCACCGTGGCTGCTACAGTAATAATTAATAATCGGTTAATGAGGGTTGATTATCGGTTAGAATAAAGAAATCAGAATCAGCTGTATTTTGTCTCTCTGAATGCAGGATTGGGAATATTTGTAAAACATTTTCATAAAATCTGTTTTCATAAATGATTCAAGCTGGGCAGTGCTTCTTTTAGCAATTAGATGTCATCAGATGTTTTGACAGAACTCGCCATTCTTTATTTATATAATAAATGCACACACACACACACACACACACACACACACACACACACACACACCCACACACTGTATATATAAGCACTATTCAGTTCACTCCACAGACACCATCCGATGAAAATAAGACATAATCAGGGCAGGGGAGAAGGCAGGAAAGGGAGGAGGAAAGTAGGGCATAGCAGTACATCGGACTGTACCTACACACATACACGCACACGCATGCATGCATGCACACACACGCACACACACACACACACATGCATGCACACACAGTGGAATCGGTGAATTATTAGTGTTTGTTAATTAATATTTGTGTGTAGCAGCGGCTCTGGGGGAAGGTCCCTGCCTGGTCTTTGGGCTCCTGTGATGAATAATTCACTCCTGGATGTTTCTGCTCCGCCTGCTGGGCTGCACAGTGTGTGTGTGTGTGTGTGTGTGTGTGTGTGTGTGTGTGTGTGTGTGTGTGTGTGTGTGTGTGTGTGTGTGTGTGTGTGTGTGTGTGTGTGTGTGTGTGTGTGTGTGTGTGTGTGTGTGTGTGTGTGTGTGTGTGTGTGTGTGTGTGTGTGTTTGCCCATGGCTACCTGTCTCAGGGGTTTGGATGGCTTTAGATGTGTGCGTTTGATTGATGGTTCTGCCGGGTTGAATGTAGGCTAACGGAGCAACTGGCGGATGAGGGGAAAGTGCTGAGCTGCATTATGGGAAATAGTGGCAGTGCCACTTGTACAGGAGGAAACTCCTGCTGCTCCGCTTCACTGGGGTTTTTCCTGTTGTAACAGTAGTGGAAGAGCATTAACCCGGCTAATCTGACTCGGGTTGGGCATCGAGAACCGGTTCCAAAATTCCAGGGAATCATTAAGACCTGCTTCTGTTCCTAAACAACTACACAGTGGCTCTCTCGCTGCACAAAGCCATACATTTAGTTTTGTCTAGACATGGGAAGATTAATAAGAGTTGCAAGCACACGAGTCTGGGTAAGGCCGTGCACCGTGGACTGCAGGTATTCTGCTAAGCTCTGATCGCCAACACCTGTTTGCTTCCAGCCACCGTCTCTCTCTCTCTCCCTCGCTCAACCACACACTCCCTACGCTCTATTCCTTATAACACCAGTCATCATTCTCAACACAGGCGTATGTTTTTCTCCTCGACGCAATGAATGTTCTTTAGTGTTTCACCCATGGATGTATTAAGAGAACTGGATCCAGCGTTGGAGGCGGGGCTCCGTTCATTCGTATGAAAGTGTCTCAGTGGAGCATGAAGCCTAAATGGCTCGACTTCCGTCTGGAAAAGTACCCGGATCTTGGGCACGTGGAACATGCGCAGTAGCGTCCGCTCGGTCACATGACTCGGTCACGGGGTCCCAACGTCACGCCGTCATCACGGCTTGGCGCTCCAGCCTCGGTCTGGATCTCTTTCACATGAACGGAGGAAGGGAAATAACTCTGGATTCAGATGTTAGTGGATTTTATAACTTTTAGGACCTAATGATTTAAATAAGGACTATTAGAGTGTTCATACTGGGGAGTTGATTCACCTCTAAATAAATGATCCTCTGAGTTACAGACGTCTCTTTCCCAATGTAAGTCTATGGGGAATAGTCTTTTTGGGCCCAATGGCATCACATGACGGACACGGAAGTTGCAGTACCGCCGTTTGGCCGCTACGAAAGTTGGGATCAGCGACCGGCGCTCTTCCATCTCTGAAGTCTGTCTAAAGCAATGTCTGGATGGCCCGATCGGGCCACTGGCTGATTGTATTTACTGCCTCACGCATGTTGGTACCTGTGTCCTTTCGGCTGATTTCAGTTTTACAGATACAGTGAATGAAAAAAGAATGAACAGATTATTATTATTGCGTGCTACCATTTTACCTTTAGAGTTCTGCAGGAATGAGTCCTAAAACCTGGAAATGATTTTTTGCACTTCCTGTCCCCTCGTCTGGAAGTCAGTGGGTGTTTCGAATGGGAGAGATTTTAACGTTCTTTTCTACGATATAAAATACAAGCAGCATATAGCAGGTTAATTTAGAACAGATAAAAAATGTGATTAATCACGATTAAGTATTTGAATGGATCGACAGCCCTACTATAAACATCCAGTGAGTTATATGATGTGCCTCATACTGTATTTCAGCAGCTACACTTCTCAATGTAGCCTGGTTCCTCTCCTCCTCCTCCCTCCTCCTCTTCAGTTGTGATTTTACAGTTTGAGGATTATGGATATCAGTTATCTGCCTGTCAGCTCCGTCTGCTGCTGAAACATCCCAACCTCTCCTCCTCTCTCATATTAAAGCAAAGCTCAGACAAGATGATGAAACCACTGGCAATGTCTTGTTTACCAAAGCCCCTCAACTGTCTCTGAACAATTTACCCAGCGTGGCTTTAAACGCCAAAGACTGGGCTGATTCAAAGTGAGAAATGTGGAAATGTTTATGCAATTTCTCAAAATAATTTCTGTATTTTCTTGCACTGGTGTAGTTTAAGTTTAAGTTCAACTGTAAATGGAGCAAACTGTGTGTTACTTTAATGACTTGAATGAATATTTTGTCATCCTCAATTTTAAAGTGGGGCTGTCAGTCGTTTAAAATAGTTCATCGCAAATTAATCACACATTTTTTCATGCTAATACTTTTG
The DNA here is from genome assembly GCA_916701645.2 of Sebastolobus alascanus. NCBI lineage: Eukaryota > Metazoa > Chordata > Actinopteri > Perciformes > Sebastidae > Sebastolobus > Sebastolobus alascanus. Next base: position 175,313 of record CAKAOJ020000407.1, read on the forward strand.
TACTTTTAGTTAAAGGAACAACGTGTAACATGTTTTTGAATCAAAATTAGTTTGACGGAAAAATTCATAACACCAGGTCCACTCTCTGGGCCTTCATCACTGAATGGACCTGCTGATGAAGGCCATGAGATGTGGCTGAAACTACCCAAGAATTTCTAGCAAGTAGACCTTTGTGCTGTAGGAACTTTTTTGTTGCCAAACTAAATCTTGGTTAAGTTTGTAATTACTGTTTGCTTGAAATCAGTTTGTGTGTTTGCCGATGAAATGATCAAGCGAGAGAACACACTGTGTTTATGTCACGTTGAGAATTATGTCACGGCAGTTTCATGCGGCGTCGCTATGACGATCAGATAAGAATCCCGCCTACAATGAGGGGGAAAACAAGATCGAGAAATAAAAGCGAGCCAAGCCTTACCTTGTAGTAGAAATTCTGCATTTGGTTATACACATCTAGGGTTAGTGGTCAAGAGTAGAGTACAATAGAGAACAATGTGCATGATGAAAGCACCAGAGGATGTTCTGAGTGTGAAGTGTTCCTGAGGAGGGGGGGGGGGGGTCATCAGATCATCTACAGTGTTGAGATGATCGGCCCGCGGGCCGCGGGGGAGAACAGCCAGAACACTACTTCAGCAAGCTCCCCCGATGCTGGGCTCTGCCTGCCTGTTCAAAAACCATGAGTCAGCAGAAAGCAGCCCCCCTCTATGCCTGCTGACACACACACACACACACACACACACACACACACACACACACACACACACACACACACACACACACACACACACACACACACAGAGCTGATGAGACAGACAGACTGCATGCTCAGCTGTCTGCGTTGAGGCTTTCTGTACTTCAGCATTGACATTAAACACAATGGACAGAGCTGCAATCAATGTGGAGGGCTGCTTTATATCTATAATATCTATATTTACTTCTTTAATATCTCCCTCTACATATATGTGTGTGTATATTAGGGCTGTCAATCGATTAAAATATTTAATCGCACATTTTTTATCTGTTCAAAATAAACCTTAAAGGGAGATTAGTCAAGTATTTTTGTTCAGTGAGCCCCCGAAAACATTGCTTGTTCAGTTTACTTCAAGAGGACCTATTGTGTCTAATTTCCAGGTTCATACTTGTATTTGGGGTTTCTACTAGAACATGTTTATTAATAATAATAATAATAATAATAATAATAATAATAATAATAATAACACATTAATCACACATGCTTTAATGTTCAAAAAACGCTTTATTTTTCTCTTCTCTGCTGCAGCAGCTCTTTTCACCCTCATCTGAAACGCTCTGTTTAGCCTCTCGGCAAAATGTGTTACTTGGTGACATCACCACGTTACAGAAGAAAAGGCGGGACTTCAATCAAGGCTGTTCAGGAGCAGTGTTTCTGTGGGGGGGGGGACTCCCTGAGACGTGGACTCCCTGAGACGTGGACTTTGGTTCTTTATAACTTTGCAGAATTTTTACATGCACAACAACGATATATAACTCACTAAAGGAAAGAGAAAAACAGGTCCCCTTTAATCAAATAATTGCTTCATTTCACTACAAATTCACAGCGTTTCTGTTTCTATTTAGCAACCAACTCATTTGCATTTTAAAATCCTGCTGTACTTTGCTCCCATGTTGCCCCCCCCGCCCCAATCCTATCGTCATAGTGTCTTTCTGTCTCCTCTGCAGGGTGCTAGAGAGAGTGATGTCGGCAGGCGAGGAGCGGGATGGCGAGGCGGCGGCAGCGCCCGTGTACGTGTACGAGTCCAAGGTCCACTGTGCCAACGTGCTGTTGAGCCTGGAGGAGCAGCGGCGGCAGGGCATCCTGTGTGACGTCACCGTGCTGGTGGAGGGTCAGGAGGTGCGCGCTCACCGGGCCGTCCTCGCTGCCAGCAGCCGCTACTTCCTGCAGGCCCTGCTGGGTCACAACGGGTCAGCGGGCGACGCGGAGTCCATCATTAACCTGCCAGACAAGGTAAAGTCAGGGCGTTCCACGGGGGAGGGGTCAGAGGTCATGGTAGAGAGTCCATAAAGGTTGATAAAGTCCCACAGATTCTTTATTACTACCTCCGCTCCTGGCTTAACAGCGAGGCGGAATAACGGCGCAACATTCCCGCCTTGAAGCGGCTGTGTGAAAGGAGCTTTTGTTAGTGGCTGATCAGGGAACAGCTCCTGATCCCAGTGGCTGACGTTACCGTATAACGCCCCAGATCTGTCATATTGATTAATACGTCTGTGTGACTCCACCTTACAGTAATCACTCGCACTGTCCTCCACCGCTTCAGACTCCGCCTCCTAATGACTGGAAGCACGGCTTTATTCTCCACATCCTCCTGCTGTCCGCTCGGCCTCTCATAAATTACTGGAGCTCATTGTTGCTCACAGGTAAACAGATTTGGGTTGAATTTAGTATTTTCAGGACGCTGTTATATTCCTGTTATACTCTGACATTATTATATATATATATGAGGGAAAAGCCCAGTGGTTCTCGTAACGTGGCAAAAAAGGAATTACAGGCTGTAAACTCCTGACTTTTAGTCATGTGCACCTGCAGCTCAGTCGCACAGCAGTTCATGAAATAGTCACAAAATTTAATGAATTGATTCGTGTAAATAGATGTGATGGTCAGCACGAAATCAATTTGTATGTAATCTACGTAATTGTGAACTGGGAAGTATAAAGAGCGGCGAACGCCGTATAGGGAGGAGGTCGGTGTGGATGGGTGGGTCAAAAAACTTTCCTAACTAACCCAGAAGACCGGTGATTTATTTGTCACGTAACTTCTGTATTTAAGTAACGGCACTTCTGGAGTTATTTTAACTCAAACTGCGACCTTTTCCTAAACCTATCTAAGTCGTTTTATTTTGAAAAGACTGGAGCGGAAATTGACATGTGCGTCAATTTAGTAAGTCGGTTTGCTAATATTAGGGACGCACCGATACCACTTTTTTTAGTACAAGTACAAGTGCTTACATTTGGGTACTCGCCGATACCGAGTACCGATACGAGTACTTCTTTGTGCCAAAAGACCCTCGTTAAGATCCCAAATTTGCGTTTTTGGTAGGACAATATCTGTCATTGTTTTGTGTTAATTGATTTCCAATAATAAATATATACATACATTTACATAAAGCATCATATTTGTCCACTCCCATGTTGATAAGAGTATTAAATACTTGATAAATCTCCCTTTATGGTACATTTAGAACAGATAAGAAATGCGCCATTAATTTGCTATTTATCGCGATTGACTATGAACAATCACGAGATTAATCCATCCGTCCATCCGTTATCTGTAACCGGGTATCCTATTACTAAGATTACTATTATTATTACTTAGATTTTTTATACAACCTACTGACTTAAATTGCCAAATTAATTTGGAATTAATTGCGATTAACTATGGACAATAATGCGATTATTCACGATTAAATATTTTATCGATTCACAGCCCTAGTTTTGGGATATTTCACTACCATACAGCTTCAAGATGATAACAGAATATATATCATACTGGCAGACAGTATAATGATCAATCATATGCATACAGTAGATTATTCCCGTCTCTCTCTGCTTCTCATCAGTAGGTTGGTAGCGTTGTGCAGTGGAGCTTCTCCCGGCTACACATGTGTTTCTCCGCAGGACGCAGCAGCTGCTGATGCTAGCTGAAAATAGGCTTACATGCACACACACACATATATTTTCATGTACACACACATGCACACACAGCAATATACAGCAACACACATATGAGCACACATCCAGTAGAAGGCGTGCTGACTGTAGTGAAGAAGAAGAAGAAAACAGGAGAGATGTAAGGGTGAAGGGTGGGAGAGAAGGACGAGCAAAAAGGATCCAGGCAAGAAGACAAAACATAGAAGATGAATAAGGCGGGAATGGAGCAAAAATAACTGACTGAAAAAAGTGGTTTCAGTTTCATCCATTTCCAGCTTTGTTACAGTCACAATCTGTGTTCTATTTGTCCGTAAATAATGTCCTAACACACAATATCGTTCTCCTTTTACTGTGGAGAAACAGTACTAATTAAATGGGCCCACGGTACCCGCTGCCGTGCATTTCCATGAAAGTCAGACGCTGCACGCAACAGTTAGAGGGTATTTTCTGCGTGGAGCACATCGCGCTAAAGACTCTTATAAAACATGTCAAGTTTGGGGCTGATTGGACAATATAAAGTCAATTTACAACAACTTCCTGTTTCCTGTAGGTGGCGCTATGACTATCACTCATAATGTCTCATATCTGTCTTCAGGCCTGGACTCTTATCCAGCTTGTGAAATTTGGGGCAGATCTGACTATGTAAAGTCAAGTTACAAGTTACAAGTTACAAGTTACAACAGCCTCCAGTGTCATGTCGAAACATCGAAATTCGCCGCGCCGCCACAACAACGCCGTTTTGCGAAAACACAAAAGCTTTGCTATTTAGCATCGTGAAGGTGTTGAGATTCTGCTGCCCGACTTTGAGATGGATCTCTTGAATCCTCCAGGAGGAGTATCGCAAAGGTCCATACCTGTAAAGTGATAAAATGGCGTCTTCTCACAGCACCTATGACAACACCGTTCGAGCAATCAAATATTCCTTCGCAATTTAGCGTCACATTAGTTTGAGGGTTATACCACCCAAATTTGACGCAAATCCGATAAACTCTGTAGGAGGAGTATGTAAAAGTATGCATAAAATACATGAAAAACGCACAAAATTCAAAATGGCCGACTTCTGGGTGGGCGGAGCTAATGAAACCCAATGAGGAATATGTCTGAAATAATGAGCGGGATGTAGGACTGTATCAACTTTGTCCAAACTATGGCCTTCCACGCATTAGGGGACGCTATGGAGCCCGATGGCGACGCCCCCATACCAATCACTACAGAACTTTGCAATTTTCGCCAGTTCTGATGCGTATTCCAATTTTCGTGAGTTTTCGTGCATCCGAAGCGCCTCAAAAATCTCGCAGCGGAAAAATAATCTTTAGAAAAACAATAGGTTTCCTTGCACTTCGTGCCAGGGAGACCGTTGGGTCAATACTTGTCTGCCACAGTGGCAGGAAGTGAAGAAAGTTAATTTCCGACCTGGTTGTAACGTCAGTATATCCAGCATCCAGCAGCAAAAGTGAACTGCAGTCAATGAGCCCTGAAGCCCCCCCCCCCCGCTGCTGTACAGAGCGCTGTATTAACCAACTTCGACACTGCACTTCCTCGGGTCCCCAGCGATACACCTGCCAAGTGTGAAGTAGATCAGATGAACGGTTCTGGAGATATGCGAAGGACACACACACACAGATTCCTTGCTTCATAGTTAAATGCTCAGTAATCTCACTCTTCTCTCCTCTACAGGTGACAGCGAAGGGTTTCGCTCCACTGCTCCAGTTCGCCTACACAGCCAAGCTGGTTTTAAGTCGGGAAAACATCCACGAGGTCATCCTGTGCGCTGACTTTCTCGGTGTTCACAACCTGGAGGACAATTGCTTTCGGTTCCTTCAAGCCCAGCTGCAGAACGACAGCCAGCACGGCAGTAACGGCAAGGTGGAATACGATGATGACATCACGGCCGAGGACGCGGCCTTTTCTGAGGGAATATCCTCGGACGATTCTGCAGAGACGAGGCAGCCGACCAATCACGTAGCCGGCACCGCGTCGCTTCCCGCTGACCTTTCTCAATGTCCCAAATACAGGAAGTATCAGTACCAGATCTGTGATAACAAGCACAACGGAGAAGACCATCATGGCGGCGATGACATCATCCTGGCCAACCATACCTCAGTCAGCCCGGTGAGCTCACAGCTCAGAGACGGCGGTGCTCTTCTGACACCCTCCAGGATCAAAGAGGAGCCGTTCGTGTTCGAGGACGATGGAGACGGAGACGGAGACGGAGACGAAAGGAGCGGTTGCAACCCAGAATCGTGCACCGAGGAGGTGCTGGAGATGGAGCTGGAGGTAGAAGGGGTTCCGGTAGCAGCCGAGCACTCTCCGAGCCGAGGTTCACCCTCTTCCTGCCTGCGCTCCTACCTCCAGAGAGGCGGACTAGATCTCAGCGGCGTGCCCAGCACCACCATCCAGCAGCTACTCACCAACAGACTGTCCCTCAACCACTACAGGGAACTGGTCAAAGACCGGCAGAGGGATAAGAGGGAGTCTCTGGGTCGAATGGACCTCAAGACGGGCCTTGCAGATGTCATACCGACAGCTGGCATTGGCAAGAACATGGAAAGGCCGGTGTCCAGAGCGTCCTCCTCTAAACATGAGGGGGAGCTCGACAGAGCCAGCGTCATTTTCTCTTCAGCAGCTGGCGAGCAGCAGATGTTGGCCCATTCTTACATGGACGATAAGTTCAGAGAAAAGGTCTCAACCCTGATGCAGGTAGAAGCTCCTTCTTCTGGTCGCTCGTGCCTCACCACCAGCTGCCCCGTTCCCATCAAGACGTCGGCCCACTCCCCCCCCCCCTCCGAGCCCCGAACCCAGACCTCCAGCTCCCGTTCCTCCTTCTCTTACCCAGAGGACGCAGGCAGCGGCAGCTCACCTTTCAACCTTCCCCAGTTTGACTTCTCCTCGTCCCCACACTCAGGCTCCACCTCTGGACTGTCTCACTGCCTGGGGGGGGCAGTGGAGCAGAGGATCCCCCACGGCGGGGAGGTGGTCTTCTCTCAGGGTTGCACCAGTATCAAAAGTGAACAGGGGTTCGGTGCCAGCGGCGGCAACTCCAGCGACGAATCAGGCTCCTTCTCAGAGGGAGACAGTGAGAGTGGCATCTCCAGAGTCTCTGGCCCCGAGGTTAGTGTGCTCCTTTATTCTCCTCCTTTGTGTTAAGGTATATTCACCTGACCTAGTCTGGACCCTGACACTGGTGTGAGAGCTGTGTTAAAGCGAGGCTGTGTAAGGGGCCGTACACATGTCGCATTTTTTGCGCCCTCAAATCCGATTGTTGTCAATGTAGACATGCAGAAGACGCTCAAACGCGAGAGCAACGCCAGCGTCTATTTTTCGCGGCCCGAGATAAAAATGGTTCAACATTTGGAACGCTGCAGCGTGCACCGCATGACATGTGACAAAGAACAACCAACTACAGCCTGCAGATATCTTTTCTTTCTTCCGTAAATATCAGTCTAAATAATATATACACGGAGGAGAAGTTAATGATTTTAGTTGAGGACTACCCAGAGCTTTATGAAATGTCCAACAGACTATTTTACTTTCTTCACCCTTTCCGACCGACGACGTCACAACATCCGGTTGAAAGGTCGGCCAGACTGACGGAAAAATCGAGTGTAAAGCTGCTGTTACGGTTTTGTCATTGAGACTTCCTGCTAAATTACCGCAACTTCATCATCATCGTCATCATCACAGCACGCAGGTTTTGGTGACTTAGTAACGGCAGGCGCGACAGCAGCGCAACCTCACGAGTAAAAAAGCAGCACAGCTGGTGTTTTCCACGCGTTTTAAGATCCGGCATGTCTGGTACCACTGACCACAAGTCACAATGACTGAAGGAGATCTGAGAGATCTCCAATATCTATTCATATATACAGTATGACATCCCCAGCCAAGATATTTACTGACGTTGCCATAAGCCTGTAAATAAATCCTTGTACTGCTGCCAACGTTTTCAAATCACGTATCGAGTATCAACCACCTCTCAGCAATAACTGGCCTCTTATTAACCTGAACTTTAAGAGCATACATACATATATTCCTGTGCTTGTAGCATGTAGCAGTGATTTTTTTTTTCTTCAAGCATTTCTAGGTGTGATTTACAGCTGGGACTATTCTTAGATATTTTTCACTCTCAGGAGAAATTACGCAAACACTTCCAACACATAGGCCTACTCCGAGGAGTGAAAAGAGCTGTATGGTTGCCATGGTGATGCACATGTAATATCTGATGAGATGTGAGATGAATTTTATACTGGAGCGCGCTCTCTCTCTCACACACACACACACACACACACACACACACACACACACACACACACGCACACACACACACACACACACACACAGGATATTAGCTTTATACAGAGCTACAGGAATGAGTCCTAAAACCCAGAAATGAGTTGATATTTTAACACGTTTCCTCGTCTGGAAGTCAACGGGTTTTTATTTACATGTCTGAAATCAGGTCTGTGGATAACACAAGCTGAAGAGATTTAAACGTTTTGTTCTACGATATAAAATACGTCAGTAAATATCCCACTGGTGAATTTTGAAGCCTTTATGTGTCTTAAAAAAGACGGTTGTTAACAAGTGTCTAAATGAGACGACTAAACGTCATCACGCTGACTCGTCCTCCTTTACAGCCTCCTTGTGTTTATACTCATGCTCATGCTCATGTGACCGCGGTGGAGTTGGTTTATAGCCTAACGTTAGCTTCTTACTTCTGGTGATTCACACTTCGAAAATCAGAAAAGTGGTGTTCATTAGTTGAGATTATCTTAAGGAACAAAGCGTGTAAATATCATAAACGTGTGTTTGCTACAGATCTGATTTTCTGCAATAATCTAAAACCCAATGGAACAATCCTATTGGCTGTTAGTGGAGGGAACCAGGGAGATGATCACTTCCTGTTCGTGGAGGGAACCAGGGAGATGATCACTTCCTGTTCGTGGAGGGAACCAGGGAGATGATCACTTCCTGGTGGGGAAGGGAACCAGGGAGATGATCACTTCCTGTTAGTGGAGGGAACCAGGGAGATGATCACTTCCTGTTAGTGGAGGGAACCAGGGAGATGATCACTTCCTGTTAGAGGAGGGAACCAGGGAGATGATCACTTCCTGTTAGTGGAGGGAACCAGGGAGATGATCACTTCCTGTTAGTGGAGGGAACCAGGGAGATGATCACTTCCTGTTAGTGGAGGGAACCAGGGAGATGATCACTTCCTGTTAGTGGAGGGAACCAGGGAGATGATCACTTCCTGTTAGTGGAGGGAACCAGAGAGATGATCACTTCCTGTTAGTGGAGGGAACCAGGGAGATGATCACTTCCTGGTTGGCCTACAATAACACGTCATCGCTGCAGCACTCTCTGGATGAGTCAGTGAGAATGTGTTGCAGATGTTGATGTACCATAAGGTGCTCAGCTATTCTGAACAGACATACTGGATCAGGGGTCACAGCTACAGAACCACTCTGTTTATGTCTCCTAACGACTATAAATGTGTGTTTCTTGTACTGTGTGGAACTATTTTTGACCCACAAGCCATTTCTGCTGTTCCATCATCTTAAAAATGCTCCATCTGCTGCTTCTCTTCATGTTGGTATGTGATTATATCCTCGTTGGTTTGTGTGTTCGCTAAGCTGACTCCAGTCATCTTGCAGTTCTGGGGCGTCTCACAAGGGAGATTACTACAAAACAAAGAGACACATAGAGAGACTAATGAGCTTCACATTGTTCACTCATAAAATGATGTGGTTGTCAACATAAAAAAACAAGTTAAAGATGATGTTAAACCCATCAAACTTTGGGTCATCATGAACTATACACTTTTCCTACTCTCCTAAAACACATGGAGCTTTTTCAGTTGTAGAGGAGTCATGTTATCTAATTCATTTTGGGAACATATTTGTTACGAATATCCAAAAACAACAAGGGAGGATAAAATCCTAGTGTCATATAATGTGCATGCCAAATAACCATAATTTAATTGAATAAATTCAACAATTTATTCATGCTAATCAACAACAACACTTTATTGTTCTGGATTACTCATCATTGTTTTTTGCAGTTCTACATATTTTGCCAATTCAACTACTTGCTTTCAATAAAAGAACCATTTAAAAACATCATCATTTAAAATATTAAAGTATTTGAATGCTGGCAGTCTAAATACACTCAGTTGGTAGTTTATGAAGTCAACCTGGCGTTAAGTTAACGTCGACTAGATCCTACGTTCTTGAAGGTTATAATGTTCAGTGTTAGTTGAAACTGTTTTAGAGAGGTGTGTGTGTGCACACTTGCATCATACATCACTCCTGTATATATGTGTGTGTGTGTGTGTGGGGGGGGGTCTGTCCCACTTCTTTGCCCTGACCCAGTTGTCTCGCCCATCGAGGGGACACTCACACACACCCTAGGGTGCCTGTAGGCAGGTGGAAGGTGTCATGGCCACGTCCCCTCCACCATCTGCTACTCCTGACCCCAGATCTGCCCTCTCCAATCAGGCCAGCCCACCAAAACCCTCTCACTTTGCATTCTGCCGTTTTTATTTTTTTAAGTTTTAAGGAAGTAATTCTTCAATATTGTCTTAATGAAGTAATCAGATAATACTATTTAAATATAAATTATGGAGACAGGCTTTTTTTGAGTTATCTGGCTTCACTAAATTCAACACAGGGTAACTAATATTACCAACCACCTCCATTAAACCTGGCTTTCCAGAGGGGGGAGGGGGGGGGGGTTATAACAAACAGCCAATCACATGCAACAGCAACAGATCCAGAGCAGCGTGTTTAATATGTGATTGGCTGAAACTGTTCCCTGCCGGGTAAAAGATAGAAAATCTACAAATCAACAGATCAACAGACCACCAAAATACAAAAAAACAGAGTAATCAAATACTAACAGAACTAAGTGGGCATATCTGTATTATCTGTAGTATGACCTGGTTGGTACCAATTAGGGTTTTTTCAGACATTTTTTCGAACAGTTTTCAGACGTCTTTTCCCAACATTTTTCAGACTTTTTTTTTCGGACATTTTTTTTCGGTCATTATTTTTTTAAACATTTTTCGTACATTTTTTCAGTCTTTTTTTTCAGACATTTTTTCGGACACTTTTTTTTTTTTTTAAACTTTTTTCGGAAATTTTTTTCAGACATTTTTCAGACTTTTTTTCTGACATTTTTATTTATTTTTTTTAACATTTTTCGGACATTTTTTTCAGACTTTTTTTCCGAAATTTTTTTGACAATTTTATTGACATTATTTTTTAAAACAAAAAGTGGACATGTCTGTAAAGGGGAGACTCGTGGGTACCCATAGAACCCATTTTCATTCACATATCTAGAGGTCAGATGTCAAGGGACCCCTTTGAAAATGGCCATGACAGTTTTTCCTCGCCAAAATTTAGCGCAACTTTGGAGCGTTATTTAACCTCCTTCAAGCTAGTCTGACCTGGTTGGTACCGATGGATTCATTAGGTTTTATAGTTTCATATGATACCAGTATCTTCACTCTAGCTTTAAAACTGAGCCGCTACAACCTAGAAATTGCAAGTTGCGTTAATGCTTTAAAGAAATTAGTGCCGTTAAAACAAATTTGTGCTTATTAACTCGTTATTATCGCGTTAACTTCGCCAGCAAGTGATGGAATGAGCGTCTCAAAGGAAACACAACACAGAGTTAGAAATGGAAACCAGAACACCAGAGAGAGAGAGATTGGTGGAGATTTATGACCATCCAAGGCTCACTTTGTCATTCCAACCTGATTATGTGACTGCTGAGAGTCATGGAGCTATATATAGATGTCTATATAGTAAAGGACAGGCAGCACCTAAACACACACAGAGCCACACTCGCCTCTCTTTCCTCTGTTTTCAGAGCAGTGAATGATGTCATGGTGAAATGCTGGCAGCATGGGCTGCTGTAGCAGACTGTTCCGATGTACACTACTGCAATGTAACATGAAGTATTCACTCAGCAACACTTTAATGGATTAAATGAGCAATATTTAAAAAGTAAGAATTCAGCTTTAGATGGTCACAGCTACAGTAACACACCAGTGAGTAAATGATACAACTGGGAAGAAAGAGAGAATAAAAAAAGGTTCAAACAAATGAGTGAAAAAGAAAATGGTATGAATCCGTCTGGATGAATGATAAGTACATGAGAAAGTGTTCATACATTTAAAATTGTGCACAATTGGGAGCAAAACGAGCTGCTGACTGTGAAACAAAGAGCTCAGCCTGTGTTCTCTTTGTGTCGGAGCTGCTGGGATCAATAAACGGCATCACACTGACACCTAGTGAATGTTACACCACACTGACCTCCATCTGGTGACGGGGAACTTCTGTACTCACATCACTGAATACCAGTTATGTGTAGATTGTTCAGATGCTTTATACTTAAAGGAATAATGTGCCGGACGTTTCCAACAATAGATCTCTTACAGTAAATAATCCTCTCAATCATTACTCCTGACCCACTGGAAGTGTGAGGTGGTGTCTGTACCTACAGAGACGCTGTCCTGATGTGAGTAATGTTTGGACATAAATAATAATAATCAGGCTGAATCCAACATGTTTATAAACCTCTTCCTGTCTGTTGATTACTGTCGGCCCTTAAACCTGTTTAAAGGCGTTTTCACTCCCACAACTGGACTGCAGTCGAAAAGTCAAAAACGTATTTCTTAATAGGCTCGTTGGTGATGAGAAAGACCTGCACAGAATCGATCACCGGCGATTGCCGCGCAATGCATGCCGGTTAGATTTGTGTCCGACTTGATGCCGACTTGCTCTGACGTCATGCACACGTGGGCGACGATAACCTCACGAGATCGAGGCGGCCGCAGTTTTTAGAGCCAGGCGCCGCAGCTGCTCTCCACCGACTGCAAGACCCAGTGCATTATGGGAAACGGCTGGCTGTCGCCTGATCAAATAGCTGATTGCTTCTTAGTTTAGACAGCAAACACCACATGTAGAAAGTCACAACTTTCTGTGTAGTTGTAATATTTAAGAAAATCACTCAGAGATTGTAGTGAATCAAACTTCTTCCCAAAGTTTGACTGTAAGAATCTGAACTCAAGGTTAACTTTCTAGCTTTTTATGGAGCTTTTAATCAAATATCACGGCCCTCATAAGAGTTGTCATCACCTGAGAATGTAAAGTGATTCATCTTAATTGATAAATTAGAATAATCCTATAATCCTTGTAGGTGAAGCTGCCCTTCCCCGTGGACCAGATCACCAACCTGCCACGCAACGACTTCCAGATCCTCATCAAGATGCACAAGCTGACCTCAGAGCAGCTGGAGTTCATCCACGACATCCGCCGCCGCAGCAAAAACCGCATCGCCGCCCAGCGCTGTCGCAAGAGGAAGCTGGACTGCATCCAGAATCTGGAGGGCGAGATCCGCAAACTGGTATGATCATCCACACACAGCATAATGTGTCTCACAGGTGCATGACAGACAGATCTCATATCAGATAAGATAGAAGTCATGTAGCAGGTCTTCAGCTTCCAGAGTACACTGGTTGTTGTAGGGTTAATAGAGTGCTTTTAGGTGATGTAGCACCCCCTCTGGTGGCCATGTAGACGAACTGTAGCTCCTCAATCCCACTGATAAGCAACAGCTGCTGTTAATGGAGTAAAGGTTAAATCAGCAGCAACTGGACCTGGTTTAGATTCTTGAAGACGTTTCACTTCTCATCCAGGAAGCTTCTTCAGTTCTTGCTAAACACTCCTCGCCACATCCAAAACTCCACGGAATGCAAGGTTCGAGGTCTAAAATTAGACACTCGAACACGAAACACACATCACTTTTCACATGCACCCCCACCAGGGAGGCAGTAGAAACTGTGAGGAAACGCCTGCTGCAAGACAACACTTTAAACAGCCGAACCAACCTCAACCCTGACCCCAACTTTGGGACCTCTACCTGAACACCACATATTTCCAGTACAATGGGGGGGTTTTACAGGCAGAAGCATGGCTGTGCTATGGGCTCACCAGTTTCACCCATAGTGGCCTCAACCTTTACATGGAAGACGTGGAAAACAGAGCCCTGAACTCCTTCAGGGAAACACCCTAACCCTTAACCCTTACCCCTAACGTCTTAAACCTAACCCTAACCCCTAACGTCTTAAACCTAACCCTAACCCATAACATCTTAAACCTAACCCCTAACCCCTAATGTCTTAAACCTAACCCTAACCCATAACATCTTAAACCTAACCCTAACCCTAACATCTTAAACCTAACCCTAACCCCTAACGTCTTAAACCTAACCCTAACCCCTAACGTCTTAAACCTAACCCTAACCCCTAACATCTTAAACCTAACCCTAACCCATAACATCTTAAACCTAACCCTAACCCCTAACGTCTTAAACCTAACCCTAACCCTAACATCTTAAACCTAACCCTAACCCATAACATCTTAAACCTAACCCTAACCCATAACATCTTAAACCTAACCCTAACCCATAACATCTTAAACCTAACCCCTAACCCCTAACGTCTTAAACCTAACCTTAACATCTTAAACCTAACCCCTAACCCCTAACATCTTAAACCTAACCCCTAACCCTAACATCTTAAACCTAACCCTAACCCTAACATCTTAAACCTAACCCTAACCCTAACCCCTAACGTCTTAAACCTAACCCTAACCTTAACCCCTAACTTCTTAAACCTAACCCCATCCCCTAACATCTTAAACCTAACCCTAACCCCTAACGTCTTAAATCTAACCCAAACCCCTAACATCTTAAACCTAACCCTAACCCCTAACGTCTTAAACCTAACTCCTAACGTCTTAAACCTAACCCCTAACATCTTAAACCTAACCCCTAACATCTTAAACCTAACCCCTAACCCTAACATCTTAAACCTAACCCCTAACATCTTAAACCTAACCCCTAACCCTAACATCTTAAACCTAACTCCTAACGTCTTAAACCTAACCCTAACCCCTAACGTCTTAAACCTAACCCTAACATCTTAAACCTAACCCCAACCCTGGCCCCAATGATTTTGTCTTTTGTCACAAGGTAAACAGTAGAAATACTTTCTTCATATTGCAAAGTAATCTAACAGGAATGTGCGCTTGCATGTATGTGACTTGCAACATGTCTGGATGACGTACCGCGTCGGGCCAAAAGTTGAGCCAGGGTCAACGTTTTTGCCGGAGGACCACGATTCACTTACGCAGTGATCTGAACACGACCTGACATCGATTGAATTTGGCCTTTGAATGACCGACTGATGCTGTTGTCTTTATGGTCTGGGTATACCTGACAACGTGCTCACTACGGTACTGTTGTCATGCCGACCTGATGATGCTGTTGTCTTATGAACTCAGGTGTGCGAGAAGGAGAAGCTGCTGAGCGAGCGCAACCAGCTGAAGGTGTGTATGTCGGAGCTGTGGCAGAACCTCTCTTTCCTCTCCCAGCAAGTGTGCAGGGAGGTGCAGGGCACGCAGCCGCCCCCCATCTCCGACAGCATCGACCTCACATCCAACCCGCCATCGCCTTCTTCTGACGGGGGCTCATCCCAGCCCAGGTCACCCGGGTCGCACCAAAACGATACCGCGTGTCTGTCCGACGTGGGTCCCGGTCAGGGGGGGCCGGAGGACAGGCAGCCCGGGGTGGAGGTGTCGGGTCAGGAGAACCCAGAGTGTCCGCTGGTTCTGGGATCCACAGAGGAGGTATGTAGCCCAACTGTAACAGTGGATTTCTGTCAGGAAATGACTGAGAAATGTACAACAGAGGAACAGAAGAGACAGAACTGTACTTAGAGTCTGGTGGCAAACCGTTGGGTCCACGACATACTTCTCTACACCTTGATATCTGAAGTATTTTGTTCTCTTTTGTAATGGATGACACAAGCGTCGTCTTATCAGCAATACTGTTCAACAGGTATTTTTGGACTGGTGATAAAACAAAAGCACTGGCAGCTTTCTCTCTCTTTCTCTCTCTTTTTCTTTCTTTCTCTGTCTCGTCCTGACTTCTCTTCCTGTCAGCTTCCCTCCCTCTCTCGTGCATCATGGGAGGTTAAACTCAGGAATTCCTCAGAATGTTCAGTAATGTCCCCGTTAACATGAACATGCACTTTACTTTACAGTCCTGTCAAATCTTGATAATTACTTCGGTACACACAAGTGATTTGTAGTAAATATAATTCATAATTTAACAATTAGACCTCTAAGTTAGTTTTAATTTTCAGCATCTGGTTCACTAAAGCAATGGTTCAACATGTTGGTAAATATTCCCTTTCTCTCCGAGAGTGAGATGTTCAGGCGGTTGTCCATCTCATGTCTGTGTGTTAAGTACAAGGCTGAAGTCATGACGTGGTTAGCCTAGCTTAGCATAAAGCCCGGACGCAGGGGAAAACAGCAGTGAGAAAAGCATGCAGAGTTTTATACATCCATCCAGAAGTTCTGGCTATAGCTACCAGATACAGTTGGTTTTGGGTCAGTTGGTAGGTGTAATCTTTCACTTTTGGTGACCACGTCCTGACTCCACCTCTGTACTTTAACACACACACATGAGATTAATATCCATTTTTTTCACCTCACTCTAAGAAGGAAAACAAATAAGTACATTTCCAAAATGTTGAACTAATCCTTTGAATTATTCAATAAATCATCTTTTGTCATATGACTTAACATTTTCAGTGGATCCAGTGATTGTTGAGTGACACAGGACTTTAAAGTAAAATGTTACCAAAGGTGTGTATTTGTAAAATTTTACATTAGATGAAATGGTCAAATGAACTCTCATTATGCAAAGTTTCTTTTCTCAAACTTCACTTGTACTTTTTCTTGTACTCAGATGGACGTTTCTACACAATTCTCTTCTGCCTTTTTTCGTACGTGCGCTAAGAGACAGAACTACATTACAAGTTCAAGCACTGCCCAGCACCTCCAAGAGGTGACACCTGGCATTCAATATGAGCAAACGCATTGTGACGTTGGCACTTAAAGCCCAAGCCAGCCACTGGGTGTCCAAATAGATTAAAGGACCATACCGGTGTTGGTTTACATTTCTGCTGACCATTTTCCAAAGCATGCTGTAGTGTTTCTCACTTGATTTAATTCATTTATGATCAATCAATGTGCAGAAAAGTTGTAGATTGCTTGAGCTTGGGAGATCATTACATCATTCCTGCTTTCATGTTGTCAAACCAGGTGATGCTTTATTTTACAGGTTCCTAGTTTCCCAATTATTGCCTAACAAGGAACTGGAAGGTTCCTGGGAAGGAATGGTAATAATTATAATGGAAATGGAGACTGGTAGCGTAGCCTTTCTTTACCAAAGCAACCAAAAATGTAGACATTTGTCTGTCTGTGTAGTTGTAGATTACAGCCAAGCATACGATTCAACACATCTAAAGAATAAAATTGCCAACTACTTGATTTACGTTATTACGTTTAAACTATCAAGGAAATCCCTCTGGAAGTTAAAAATCCAACTATGTTACTATACATCAGACCGGCAACACGTCATCCACAGTAGGCTCTCATGGCCACGCCCGAAACCAATCCCGTGTCCCTCGTAGACGGTAACAGAGGAAACAGAAGAAGTTGAAACATGTCTCCAAACTTCTACTTTAAACAAACCGCTAACAGTAATAACGCTATGCTGAAGAGTTGCTGTGTAGTTGGTTGCACCAACAATAAATCCCAAAACGCTGATCTCTGATCTGTTCCCCTGTCACGTCCTAAAAAAGATCTAATAGAGGGGATTTATGGCTCCAAGCTATAGACCAGACCAGCATGGCTTTATGCCACTGTGTTGGATGGGGGAAGACTGAAGGGACATGACGGCGATCAACCTTCATTTATTAAGGTATCGCCAACGCTCAGGTTCAGGCAAATGTGAATAAAACAAACGTTTGTATAACAACAGATGAATTCATACCAACTGGTCAGAATCAAAATCCAAACATACGTTAGATCACATTGAAGTCTATGAGATCTTCAGTTTTCTCTCCACCAAAAAGGGGCGTGGCCTTGACTCTTTGCTAAGTACCCGTATGTGCCGATCTGATGTATTACATCATATTATCATATCATATCATATATTTTTTATTTTCTATCCATTATAAAGGAATAACAGGACCTGCTAAATAAGGCTCCACATCAGGACACTAAACTAAAATGACGAATGGAATAAATATGAAAAAGAACAACAGACATAATGTTCACTGTGATGGATCTCTTTATCTCAAGCAACCTCCTAGTCGATTTGTATATTATATATTATTATTATAGAGTGAACTTAATGGAAACCTGCCTGGAAGGTAGAGAAAACATACCCCAAGATCTCTGCGTCATGCTGTTGAAAATGGACAGTAGTAATAAATAAACACACTGGTGTGGTCATTTAAACAACCGCTTAAACAAATCATAAGTGCTCTTTTTGTCCCATTTATTTATTGTCTTAAAAGTAGTAAGGATTTAGTGTTTGTACTTATGGTAATTATGTATTTAGCTGCACTGTTCTTGTATTGTACATAAGACAAATATCCCTACTAACAGTATTTGGTAACGTTGGTGTGAGACACCTACAGAACATTTTCACACATCATATGTGAATCTGTTAAAACACTAAAGCAAAATGATCAATTTCTACTTACAAATCAGTACCCCTATAGTGTATGAAGTTCAAAGCTCCAAACAAACACACTGGCACGGTATTGATTTAGGGACACGCCAAATTCATCTGCTGTTGAAAAGTCGATGGCGGTGCACGTGGCAGGGTGAGTGCTGCTGTCCGACACTCTGCTGCTGCGCTGTCAGCTTCACGGTGGAGCACGTCCACGGCAGCTGAGTACGGGATGTGTTCGGGCTTCTTTTGTCCACCCGGGTCGGGGGGGTGAAATCACTCTCAGCACAGGAAGGTCAGACTGGAACTTAAAACTGCAGTTGGCAATTTTATTGCACTTCAGAAATTGGTTAATGACCCTTCAAAATAAGAGCTGCTATTTCCCGGTTTGATTTTGTGAATATCAAACTCCACTTATTTTGACAATAAGGGGAATATTTGAATTGTAAAATGTATACCATGTGGATTGGTATATAACGGCAGCTTTAGCACACTATAAGCTGAAAAAGATTAATTAAATAATGAAGAAGTGAACTGATCCTATCGTGATGTCACTGTTAGCCAATGATAATCTAATTAGAATGTGCTAAATACTCAGAGTACACTGAAGAACACTGCTCAGCTGATTTCATAGACTTTAATTCCTCAATGTGAACTTGTTAATTTATTTATTTGGACTCTTGTTGTTGGGGGTTGGGGGGGGCGGGGGGGTCGGGTGTAGAGGAAATTGCATAGATGTAAAATGTAGATTGCTACCCTTTCTTAGAGTTGATTTGTTAATGGTTGTATTTTTTTTTATTGTTGCCAATTTCATGAAAAATAAGTCTTCATTTACAAGTCACACATGTACTTAAGTTTCATATTTTAACTTAAAAGGGGTGTGAGTATGTTTACAATTTTTGTGTATTACCTTTTTGTTTTGTAAAGATATAATTAAGACCGGAGAATTAAGTTGAATAGAACAGCTGATAAAGCTCTTTTTTTATTTACATAAGTTAAAAAGTGTTGATGAATTTGTGAGAAAAATAAGCATCCGTCAAATGCAGCTACAATTTCTTGCCTTAGAGGTTACAGAGGCCAAACTATCTAGTGATGGAGATTTTATTCAGTGGAAACTGCACCACAGCTTTAAGAAACTGTGTTGCAACGCTGTCGTAAAACGTGACTTCTGGTTTCACTATTCAAGAAGCAGTCCAGTCCAAAGACATGCAGGTTAGGTGAATTAGGTAGAAACCACAGTAGAGAACCAACTATTTAAACGATGTTGATATAATGAATCAGTTAACTGAAGGCTGAACTTCAGAGATTAGAACAATCTCATGTTTCACGTTGGTTACTCCGACCCGAGGACGCTGCACAATACTCCTCGTTTATGGAACATAATTAGAGCCAAACATTCAGTCACTTGTTGTTATTTTAAGGAAAAGAAAACAGGAGGAAAAGATGTTCCTAAATAAATTTAGGAAGGAATCAGAAGTCTGACATAAAAATAAAATGATGACTTATTAATCAATAAATCTCAGAACTCAGTGGCCCTAATCCTCTTCCATTACATACATCGACTGTATCAGTGTCTAGCAGTATTATATGACTAGTAAGCATCTAGTTAGCAACACCAGAGCAACAAAAAAAAATTGTTTTATATAATTTCTATTACTGCCAACCACAAAGCACACTCTTAATCTCTAATGAATTATGTTCTGATGTGGTTTCACTTCATTTCAGTATCCAAGAATGAACTGGTGGAGACTTGAAACTGGCCTGAGTTAGGTAATCCATCGTACACCGTATTATTGTGTGGTAATGCAATGCAGACATTACAACTGCATCAGCATGCCACGAAAAACAGTGACATCGGTAAAAGCTGACATGTTCACTGTGACACATTAGCTAACGCGAGCAAGTTTCAAGTATCTGCAGCTTTACTGAAAGAGATGAAAAGCTGCCTGGACGACAGGTTGAAGGTGTGTTCATTAGTGGACTGGAGGGAAAAACTAGTGGTACGTGATTGAGAACCACTATGTAATATTGAAGGGGACATATCCTGCTCATTTTCAGGTTCATACTTGTATTTTGGGTTTCTACTAGAACATGTTTACACGCTTTAATGTTCAAAAAACACATTATTTTTCTCATCCTGTCTGCCTGAATATACCTGTTTTCACCCTCTGTCCGTTTTAGCACCTGTGTCTTTAAGACCTCCTCCTGAGTCCAGTCTGCTCTGATTGGCTTGAGAGACATGTGACATAGGAAGGGGCGCCAAATCTGATTGGCTTGTTGAATCACATGTTTTCTGATCTAGACAGCCCATAAACAACAGACTGGGTTGTCTTATTTCACAGTTTGTAGGTTGGTTTATACCCAGATGTTTGTGCACAAGCTCTGAAAAAGTGAGTTTTTTTTATATGTTCCCTTTAATATTACATAAAACAATCAGATGACTCATGTCAGCAAATATGGGACTGAACTACTACTCTGAATAGCTGTAATTGCATTTTTCTTCATAGGATGCTTAAGTTTCCAACTTTCCAACATCTCTGAATGCAGCTCTAATCCAGGCACAACCGTTAATGTCTGAACCATGAGCAGTGGTTATCAGGGAAGAGATTTCTTTCAAAATCTTTTTTTTTTTTTTAATTACAATACACGGCGGCAGACTAAAGGAAGTACTTATCTAATCCGATCTGTTTACAGGAATGCGTTAATCGGGGCCACTTGAATCTCAGATTGTGATTTTTGAGGTTTTTTTTAAATCTCCGTTGAACAGACTCTTTGAAGCACTTATCTACCTGGATAATTCAGCATACCTCGTCTCATGGGTAAGGACTGTATGATAGACATGTAGACAGTTTCTGTGCCGTTGTTTCTAACTTTTTACAGTGGTTACTTCATTGTATTTGTAGATTTTGGTAAGCCATTTTTTATGTGTTCTTTTTTTTTTTTTTTTTGAGTACCTGCAACATGACTGTTATATGCAGATTGAGCATTTTTCATTTCCTTTTTTTATCTTTGAATGTTCAAATGACCTGTGTTTTTGTTTAGATTCTTTTGTAAATATTGTGCAACATGTCATGTTTTGTTTATTTGATATGAAAACGGTTTTAAAGAAAAAAACAGCATTTTGTCTAGGCATTTTTTTCTTGAGAAATAAAACAAAAAGCATGAGAACTCGACGGCTTGGTGTTGACAAAAATTATTGCTGTTTTTGTTAAGAAGCATTTAATCTGAATACAATATAAAGTATCACGAGATGACTGTATATAAATGACTATACACAGATGTACACAGATTCTAATCAAGTCTTCAACTTAGAAAAAGTTTTTTAAGCTCATAAAGTACAGAAGCAAACTGATCCTCTGAGGAGTTTGCTCCATAATCCGTCGTGTTGTTTCTGCACAATCTTAAAAATTCTGCCAACACATGGAAATATGTCCACATTTAAAAAAGAAGATACAATCCATTCCTCCACATGTAGACGTTTTAAGGTGCTTCAATTCAAAGACATACTGGGCTTTGGCACTGTGTCTGCTGCCTTATCATGGCTGACTGTTTCGCTGGTTTTGGCCCCCATGTGACTTAGTAGTGGTAAATCAATGCTGATGTTCTGGATCACTGATAAAGTTTGTGGAACACAGCTTCCTATACGACCATGACGTAAGCCTCGTCGCTTCACTTCTTCATGATAGAGGAGATATCCAGAAACATGCTCTGAGGAAGACAAGAGGACAGCTTTGAGTCATAAAAACACAAATTGTAGACCTGGTATTCACTGATATGTGTCCAGTATCACTGCTTAAAGCTAGGGTTGGTAATGTTCCTCAAAAATATATAAGTTGAAATTCTCTTTACATCCCGACAGCAATCAATAAATCAAATGCATAAAAAATAAAATAAAATCCGATATCTGTGGCTGTCGTACGACTGTAATAAACCCGTCCAATCATTTCATTCGGCCCGAATGAAAGCGCTGTTGGAGTTGGAGTTGGAGTTGGCAACCAACACGGGGCTGGTTTTATTGGTTGGATATTTTCTTAAATTAATAGCGTACTCTTGCTAGTTTCTCAACATTACCAACAAGTATGCCTAATATTCTTCAAGTGCACTTTTCTGTAAAGGAATATTTTCACATCTTTTTCACATTTCACAACAAAAAATGATGAATAAATCCTTAACGCCTATTAATTCCAAAACAAGTCGATGAAAGAAAAACACATTGTGCAGATGTATAAATCTTTCTGTAAAAAAACAACAAATGTTTAAGAGCAATTGTAGGTGCAGATTAATTAATTTGTTACCAGAACAGGACAATAAAGTGTTCTGTCAACATTTTTAACACGTTAAAGGGATGTTAAAGATAACACGACATTGTTCAACAGATACAATCTCAGTTGTAAAAACTCTTGATGATAACCATCATTTATAAATGGTAAATTGATAGTTAATTAAACTTAGTTAATAGTTATTTAACTGTTAACACACAATGAAATGATAATTAATAATGTATACTAATTATTAGTACTGCTATAATTGATGTTATTTTAACAATTTATTGTTGCCCATGTTATAAAATGTAAATACTATATTAAGTATTTGTATTTGTAATTTGAAATAATAAGTTAATAAATTATATAATTGTATCGTAGCTGATAAGAGACGTTCGTTACATCAGTGACGCGATGTTAGCAGACTAGCACTTTGCAAGGCCAATAAAAGGCAAAACATATACTATTTTCATGACGCATGATGCATTATTTTTCCATGAATGTGAATGACAAATGTGTGCGTCTCATTTACAGTGTGAGTTTGTCAAACGGTAAAAGATGTAACGTTGAGCGCCACCAAAGTCCACAGAAACTTTTCATGGGACTTTCTCGCTGGCAGCTGGTAGATAGTCTGTGGTAAGTGATTACACTTTACAATAAGGGACACCAAAATGTGAGTAGTTACTGGGGAACGAATGATGAACTAACTGCTAGTGAACTATTAGTTAATGAGTAACTCCCACTCAAATGTTATAGATTAGCTAACGATGATTAATTAATGATTACGTAATTAAAAACAAATGAGGATCTAACTGCTGGAGTAGAGCAGCTAATGATTATTAAACGAATCAGGAAGGATTGTTAATGAGTACTTCTCTAATAATTCCTAATGGAGGACTTTATAGTAGAAGATGATGAGTTACTAGACAACAGACTTTGTTGTAGACGAGTTTTGTGCCGCTCAGCAGCTGATTCACAGTTAATCATTATATTGATTAATATTGTTTGCTGCAGACATTTTCACACACCCACACATGCCTACAGTACTGATTACTGACTTTCCACGTTTGTTTAGTTATTTATTTATTGTTAGTTTCTTAAATAAATGCTTTTACTATTTTAAAACTTGTCTGGTCTCCCATTTTTGTTGCAGCCTTCGAGACGGTTTGTAACAGTTCCTCACTCGTTTTATAATCATTAGCTACTCTATCGAATTTGATTGGGATTTCCTCAGTGACTACTCACATTTTTGTGTCCCTTATTGTAAAGTCTTTCTATCAACGCTTAAAAGACAGTAAACAGTCTCTGTTTACCAAACTGACGAGGTCCAACGCAGCAACAGAGGCTTCGTTTAGTGGCGCACATCCCAACGAAACACAAAAAACCCTTCGCCTATGGTGGGATTGTAAGAGAGGTGATGACTGACACATTATTAAAGGGCCATAAAATTAAGACAGAAATTCTGCTATTGGCGATGTACGACTTGGTGCTATGAGCAGCTCTCAGACACTTTCATTTTGTCCGATTAGCTCTCAGAGGAAACAAGGTTGGAGACCACTGCACTGGGAGAAGCGCTATATGTTTTATACATATAACTGACGGAGACTATTATGCTCTAGACACCAATGACAGATGAAACCCAGGTGGGACAGAAAGCTGCTCCCAGACTGTCAGGTGCTCTTTTTAACTTTGCTTTCGATGTTCTGAACTAGTGTGAAATGTGATTCGGACACATGAGACAATCTCTATACTTGCCATTGACATTCTTCTGCCTCCGGGAGGCGGCATCATGGGCATGTCTCCCTGCAGGGAGCCCAGTTCATCCGACTCCTCTGAGGTATGTAAGGAAGGGCTCGTGGAGCCGCTGATGGAGGACAAGCTGTCAGATGGTGGCCTGATCATGAAGCTGGTCTTCCTGGGGTTGGAGCTCAGGACCTCGCTCTCCACTGACTCCCTTCGATCGTCCCCATCCTGGTCTCTGATAGCGCTGGGCCTTAAGGTGCTGGCGGACAGCAGAGCTTCCAAATGACTGGGGCGAGGGTGTTCTACCTCATGATGGCGTGTTGACACAGCAGAAGCCCAGGCTGGATGGTGGTCCACCATAGCTGTGTGGACCTCTGGACCATCATGGGTTTGGGGGGCTTGCATTGCACAGTTCTGGCCAGACCTGGGTGGCATCCTAGGTTGGGGACAGATATAGCTGGTCTGACTGTGTCTTGGTGCATCCTGGTTGGCTTTGAGCCCGGTGTTGTAATAAAGAGGCTTCATGTCCGCCTCTGGAATCACTCTGAAGGTCTGAGTCAAAGGTCCGTTGTGCGGTGATACATTACTCATCACACAAAGGTGTGGAAAGGACGCCTTCTTCTTGGACTTGTAAATCAAACTGTCGTCTTCCGTGTACCTCTCTCCGTACAGTGTCTGTTTGATTTTCCTGATGCCCAGGTGGGATATTTCCAGAATGTTGAGGAAAAGTGACACCCCAGCAATGGCGATCATGAAGACCATGAAGATAGTCTTCTCTGTGGGCCTGGAGATGTAACAGTCTACACTGTTGGGGCAAGGTAGCCTCTCACACTTATAGAGCGGCTCCAGTTGGACACCATAGAGTATATACTGGCCCAGGATGAAGCAGACCTCCACCAAAGAGCGTGTAAGGATATGGATGATGTAGGTTCTCAACAGAGAGCCTCTGAGAGGAGCCTTCTTCACCCTCCTCTGCTCGTCCAGCCTCTTCAGCTCCCTCTCCACGCGCTTATGTTCGTCCAAATCCAACTCAACCTCGTCCAGCTCCTCCTTCAGCTGGGCCCGTCTGCGGTGGCGCTCCTTCTCCAGTGTTCGCATGCAGTAGAGGGCGTGCCCCATGTAGACCAGCGAGGGCGCGGAGACGAAGATGACCTGCAGGACCCAGAAGCGAATGAGGGAGATGGGGAAGGCGCGGTCGTAGCAGACCGCCTTGCAGCCCGGCTGGTCAGTGTTGCAGATAAACTCGGACTGCTCGTCGTCCCACACGTCCTCGGCGGCTGCACCCAGGATCAGCATGCGGAAGATGAAGAGGATGGTGAGCCAGATCTTGCCCACGATGGTGGAATGAATGTGGACCTCTTCTAGGATGCTGCCCAGCAGGTTCCAGTCACCCATGGTCAGCTTCTCACCACTTCACTGCCACATGTCCTCAAACTGTGGAGACACAGCATGGACATACCGCACGTTAGCCTCACAAAGCCGGACCACGTATTAGGTACGTTTTCGGTATGAAATTCTAAAGGAAAGTTTGCAGGTTTTATTTTTGTAGCTCTGGCCATCAGCTGGTTCTGATAACATTGTACTCACTAAAGGGATTACTGACATCTCGGGACATGGCACCCTCACTAAAAATAAATCCAAAGAGTCAAGAAACACAAGCAGTGAGAGGTAAAACCGAAAACGGGTGCAGCAGTAATGCCACTAATACCTCATTGCACAGGAAAATGCACAAATTAATGTAAACAACTACTGTCAATTCAACCAGATACTTGGGGATACCTGGGAGTTTGTCTACAAGCTCTCTGAACGTCAAACTGCTTGTGTTTGTTGCCCCGTTGTACCTATTTTCAGCGATGTTCCAACATCCTAGAGGAATTACTTAATCGTTATCATAACCGATAGAATTGGTGGCCAGAACTACCAAAATAAAACCCAAGTTGTAATGAACCCCAGTTACTGTATATTACTGTACAAACGTCAACCTCAATGTTTCAACGTTGGTTGCTACAATCACATCATTGGAGCATAGTGTGCGTCATCCTCTTGTCTAACCAGCACCTAGTTTTTGGTGTGAATCCACCAGACAACCCGTGCTGATACGGAGGCATTTACACCAAATAAAATGACATGCAAATTCTGTTTTTTTATGGTGAATTTTCCCTGAAAATGAAATGCACCAAGAATAGTCTGGTTTTCAGAATTACCTTCTTTTACCATTAACAATAACAATTAAAATTTCGTCCATCTGACAAAACTATTTTACATGAATCATTCCTGGACCAATGGGAACGTTACATAACAGTAAATGAGTCCATTCTTTGAAGCAGCACTTACATATCACTGGTACGGGTTCCCTCTTTGCCTCTTGATGCACTTCATCGTGTTTATAGAAGCGTCCCAGGAGTTGGCCGTGTCTGGATGGCGACCCCATGGAGGTGTTTGATGATCCTCTTGTCCCAAACCCTCCAGTCCACATCCCCCCTTTGTCTCTCTGTGTATGTGCTGCCTGTGTGTTGGGTGCGCTCTCCCGTGTTACATGCAGGGTTCACAGGATGTGAGCATCGATCGCCTCCCGACGGGACAATGCCCCCCACCCAACACCCCCCCCCCTTCTCCCACGCCAGCAGTGCCAACTCCAACCAGTGCCATCAATATCAGCGCCTCTGACAGAGAGAGGTGATGTTTGTTTATGGCTGGTCTTTCACATAAAGTCTGCTTCTGGTGTCCTCAACAGAGAGACGTAACTGAGCCAACAGGGAGGCATCTATCTATCTATCTATCTATCTATCTATCTATCTATCTATCTATCTATCTATCTATCTATCTATCTATCTATCGATCTATCCATCTATCCATCTATCCATCTATCTATCTATCTATCTATCTATCTATCTTAACATCTGTCTGATGTGGCGAGGCGAGACACTACGAGCAAAATCATTCACTGGTCAATTTTGAGCTATTTTGGGCTATTTTGCTTCCATAAAATGTCTTCTTTCAGACTAGTGGAAAAAAAACATCCAAAATACACATTTAGGTGTTTATTTTACTACATTTTGTTTATTTGCATTAGTAGATTCACCAAAAGTTAGCATTAGATAATGCCTCATTTGCATATTTAATCATAAAATTTCATAATTGTTTTAAAGTAGGTAAGTAAGGACATGTACACATCTCATTCAGAATATGTGTCTCAATCAGGGTTTTTTTACGGCAATTTGTGAAACACGACCTGTTTCCTGTTTACGTCCAGCTCTGTGCGTTGAACACAAACCAACCGGCCGACCGTTTGAGGAGATGCTGCCCAAAAGAAAAGAAGAGGAAACACGCCTACTCTTATACATTATGAAAGACTTGAATATCAACAGTTTTTTGGATATGAGCAAATATCACAACACCGACCTTTTTCTAGAAGGTGGTTGAAGAATGAAAGAGGGAGGCTGCGTTCGCACGGTCCAACAAGTCTACCGCCGGTTACGTTAATCGGAGTATGAACAGCTGCATGTAAACGGTGATATTAGTGGAATATTCATTTTCATTAGAGCTTAGTAGGAATCGTGTCTTTGCACTGCTGTATGTCAAACTGTGGAGTGAGTGAGTTTTTAGCATATTGAGTCCTGACAGTATCCTGGTCAGGAAGGCCCACAGACCCCCCCCCCCCCCCCGACTCACTCAGCACACAGAGTAAAGCAATAGTTCATATTACTGGCTTGATTCGAGAGCTCTGGTGCTTGGCTGCATAAAATGACCAGCTGTGCCTGGAGGGCCTTTAATTAGGTTTCCATCGCGCTCTGACAGAGTCAATGGAGCATTGATTTGATTTTCCCTTCAGAAGCTGCGGCTGTGGTCGCTGAGGCCAAAATGTCACACCAGGATCATTGGATTACACAACATCAGGAGCTCCTGACTGACAGCTGAGCAGCGGAGGCGGGACTTAGTCCGGTCTGTCTGTTTGTTGACAACAGAAAGTCCTTTTAGCTCAGGACGGCGTGAAATGACCCGGAAGTATCTCAGTAGCAGCCACGATGAGAGACGCTTTTATCACTACTCTCTTATGTAAATATAGGTGGTTATATTTAAATAAAAAACAATGGAACCTCATAAATATGTAATTCCAAATAAAATCAAGGAGTTTTTATTTCAGATTGTACACAGGTTCTACCCTGTTAAAGATAATATTTACACAATAGATGCACTTTTGGCAGTTGTGAAGGTGAAACTATTAAACATGTGTTTGTAGATTGTTTTCATTCTTTTTGGTTTCATTTACAGAAGAATCTCTCAAAACATTTGGAAAAAAACAACAAAGATTGAGATATTACTTATTGTCAACAATCCCAGTTTTTAAGCAGATGAGATTTACATAATTAATTTGATTAATATCTTAGCAAAATATTATATACATAAAATGATATGGCTTAAAAGAATAACCTCCTTTTTTAAATTTTAAAGATGCTGATTTTAAAACATATTTCACTACGATTGAAAACTTAAAACTCAAAAATTCTAAATTGACTAAAGCTATTAGATTATTTAGACATTTCTAATTTATTCCAGTTGTTTAACAGACCCTGAATTTTTGTTTTTTATTTTGTTTTGTTTTTATTCATCTGTTCCTTTCCTTACAGTTTATTTGTTGTATAATTTATAATTTATTTTTATATAATTTTTATACTGTAAAATATTTTTGCAGAATTGTGATGGGAAATCTGAACATGCGAATATATCGTATTGAACTTTTGAAATAAAGTATAATAAAAAAAAAAATAAAAAATCCTCTAAAATTTAAGGAAAGGAGCTTCAATGCTTCCTTTATTAACTGCTTTAGCAGAGGAAAGGAGAGAATAACATCCCAGAAAATCCCTTGCGGCTGCAGCATTTAAAGCGAGGCATTTAAACGACATGCTTATCTTGCATATTATTTTCATACGCTCATATACTGATTGGGATTTGTGTTTAATATTAGTGGACAGTGACAACCATTTAGTTTCACTTTATTTTTAATTAATTATTCATTTTGAAGATGTAATAAATACTGAAGTAAAAAACAAAACAAGAATAACAAATAATAATGAACAGTAAACTGTGAATGAACAAATAATCAAAATAAATAAATATTACATGAAAAGAAAAGAAGTTGGAAGAAGAAGAGCTGTGACGGCCTCAATATGATTCTCTGTCTTGGCCTGTTTGCCTCTCAGTTCCCCTGATTACCTAACCCCCCCCCCCCCCCTCTCATTAGGAGATTAACATCACCTGCTGGGAGCAGATATAAGCAGGGTGATTCCAAGATGGCCTCTGTTTCTCCCTCATGAAAGGCTGGTTCCTTTCAGGCTCCCAGCTTGGTTTATTTGGTTTGCTTATATTTAGTTCTCCTTAATGTTAAAGGTCTCTTAGGTTAGAACTATAGTTTCACCCACAACTCACTACTGAATACTGACTTTACACTCTTATTGAGCTTCAGTTAAACTATCTTTAATAAACTTACTTGCTTATTTGAACTGTTACTGTGCGGACTTCCCTTCTTTGTTATGCTCTTGAACGAGCTCTGCATGACTTTCACACACCGCGGGTGAAGCAGTCTGTCATTGAAAGAGGGCGAACACGCACTTTTTGTAGTCCATCTTCAGAGCATTGTAGTTTCACCACGGCGGACCCAACATCCACTGCCGTCGCATCATAATTACAGAGCTTATAGTGAAAGAGCAGTCGGATTCTCTGAACACCTTCTAACACCATCTTAATGCATGATTTTAGACCCCTAAAAGAATCAATATCAGTTTCAGTGTACGCTATATTTAGAATATTTTCCGACGGGTACTCCTGTAGGTAATACACTATGGATATGTACCTCATACGACCCCACTTCAAAAAATCCAAACTATCCCTTTAATGTTCAATCAAAGTGAAGAAGTCTGGCGTTCTCTGTCAGTGTTCCCCATAGACTATACAGTATGTATATATATATATATAGATCGACGACATGTCTCCACTTCCTAAGTGAAGCCAAAATATCCAGGATACGGGAGCTGCCATCTTGAGAGATGTATTAAGGTCACTTGCCCGAACCAATCGCGAGCCGAGCACGGCCACAGCTTGTCATGATAGCATCAAATTACTAATTAAAACCAAACTGATCAGAAAAATGAACACTTGAATAAACATCAGCGTGATAATAAGAACTACCTAAAATTACAGAAACCATCTTTGACGTGTACTTTGACTTTTTAGTTTGGTCCATCCACTAACACGGAGGAGAGCTGACTTTATGAGCTATTCTGCAGCCAGCCACCAGGGGGCGATCCAGATGTTTTGGCTTCACTAGTGGCGAGCTGTCGGGTCGTCCATCTTTACATCCGGTCTCCCTCCAGCGTTAGTCACTGTCAGGGCGTCTCATTGGTCTTCAGCCTCTGAAGCTCCTCCTCCAGCGTGGTTATCTTTTGCAGCAGCTCCTTCCTGTCCTGCTGGACTCTGATGTCCGTCTGCTGCTCCACCTCCGAGATCTTCCTCTCGTACCAACGCTCCAGCTGAGTCGACACCGTCTCAAAGAAACGCTGAGTCACCTGACGGGAAGGAAACAGGACATTAAGTTCTTAAAGGAACAGTTGAACATTTTGCTTTCTTTCTGAGAGTGAGATGAGAAGATTGATATCAGTCTTATGTGCAGAGCTGGGAGGCAATTAGCCTAGCTTAGCATAAAGACTGAAAGCAGTGGGAAACATCCGGCCCGGTTCTGTCCAAAGATCAAAAATACACCATCAGCTCTAAAGCTTCAGAATTAATGCAGAAATGCAAAAAAATGTCAGAAAAAAAGTCTGAAAAATGTATGAAAAAAATGTCTGAAAAATGTTTAAAAAAATAATGTCCGAAAAAAAGTCAGAAAAATGTAAAAAAAAAAAAAATTATGTCAGAAAAAAATGTAAAAAAAAAAAAGTCTGAAAAAATGTCCGAAAAATGTTAAAAAAAAAAAAAAGTGTCCGAAAAAATGTCTGAAAAATGTCTGAAAAAAAAGTCTGAAAAAATGTATGAAAAATGTTTATAAAAATAATGACCGAAAAAAAATGTCAGAAAAAAAAAGTCTGAAAAATGTTGGGAAAAGACGTCTGAAAACTGTTCGAACAAATGACAGAAAAAACCCTAATGAATTCATCGGTACCAACCATGTCATACTAGCTTGTCATGAAGGAGGTTAAATAACGCTCCAAACTTACACTAAATGTCAGCGAGGAAAAACTGTCATGTCCATTTTCAAAGGGGTCCCTTGACCTCTGACCTCCAGATCAGTGAATGTAAATGGGTTCTATGGGTACCCACGAGTCTCCCCTTTACAGACATGCCCACTTTATGATAATCACATGCAGTTTGGGGCAAGTCATAGTCAAGTCAGCACACTGACACACTGACAGCTGTTATGATCTGAGCCTGTCTCTGCTTCCTGTGGATGGCGGTTCCTCCTCCGGTCCATCATTAGTCCATCATTAGTCCATCATTAGTCCATCATTAGTCCATCATTAGTCCACTCACCTCCATAGCGTGCTGACTGTTCCTCTCCTGGCTGAACGTAGGCTCAGCGGGGCGGTCGATGAAGAACTCCAGAGTTCTGGTGCCCTCGGTGTGGATCCCGACCCGTCTGCTCATCAGCTCCCCAAAGCGCTTCCTGTCTTGTCTATCACGGCCGTGCTCCTGATGTTGGGTCGGTCTGGGTCGCTGGGCGCTGATGCTGGACTGGCTGCTGCTGCTGGAGAAGCCCCCCCCACACAGGGACATCACTGCTGCTGCGGGACCGTCCTGCACTCCCGGAGGCTGCCAGGGGGGGGCGGCAGAGCCCAGCAGGAGGCCCGAGGGGGGGGCGGCAGAGCCCAGCAGGAGGCCAGAGGGGGGGTCGGCAGAGCCCAGCAGGAGGCCCGAGGGGGGGGCGGCAGAGCCCAGCAGGAGGCCTGGGGGGGGGGGCGGCAGAGCCCAGCAGGAGGCCTGGGGGGGGGTCGGCAGAGCCCAGCAGGAGGCCCGAGGGGGGGGCGGCAGAGCCCAACAGGAGGCCCGAGGGGGGGGCGGCAGAGCCCAGCAGGAGGCCCGAGGGGGGGTCGGCCGGCAGAGGAAACAGGGTTGTGTTCTCATAGTCATCTGATGACAGGTGTGTGTGTGGGGGGGGGGGGGGGGGGGTTAAAGAGGAAACAAATCATCCATTTAGAGTCTGTTTATCTCCATAGCAAATAATCACAATATACGGTAACACTTCAGCAGATTTCATGGTAATTAGGTGATAATTAGCTATTTGAAATTTCTTTGGAATTACTGCCAAATTACCATAATATTTACCTCTTTATTATAAACATTATTTAATAATTATATTCCGCTATTTCCCAATAGCTGGTAATTTATTTAATACATTTAACAATATAATAATACATTTAATTTATTAGCAAATAACTTCTTTGGAATTTCTTTAAAAAACCTCCCTGAATCATGACATCAGCTACCAGGTTACATCTGCGGAGACAATCAGTAACCATGGTGATCAGAAGTGTCTTCTATTAGTTCTGGTTTTCCACCTCCGATGAGGAGCAGCTGCTCCTCAACCATAAGGGCCCTATTTTAACCATTATATGACATTTTAGCGTATCATTATTATTATATATATATATATATATATATATATATATATATATATATATATATAATAAGATAAGATAAGATAAGATAGAACTTTATTAATCCCGAAGGAAATTCTTGTGCCAGAGATTGCTCAAAAAATACAAAAAATACAACAAATTACAACGAGTTTCAAGTGTATAAAATACAAGTGTATAAAATAAAAAGTAAAAAACATACTATTTCTAGCACCAGTGCCTAGTAGAATGACAATTAAGTAAGTAAGTAGCATTAAGTAAAATGAGTAAATAAGATAAGATAAGTGAAATAGAAAGAAGGTACGGTAAGCTAAAAAACAGAAAAGAAGTAATATTGCACACAATGAACGAGCATAATGAGCTGTTGATGCTGTTGCAGTGATAACATCTTTGCTGAACGCCCCTTTAAAACGGTCTCTATTGGCTGCCGTGTAGAAGCTGTCCTTGGACGTACCTGGTGACCTGTCCACCTTCATTTCAAAGTAAGTCCTGCCCCCCATCTGGTCCTGGTCCTGGTCCTGCTCCGGGCCTCCCAGACTGCCGGCCGACTGAGACGGCAGGATGTTGACGTATGTGGCGAGCGAGGTGCTGCTGTCTCCGGACACCACGGAGAGCAGAGGGAGCGCCTCCAGGTCGGCCTCTGCTCCAGACTGCTCCACGGACTGGGACGGGAGGAGTTTGTAGTACTGGGCTTTGGCCGGGATGTGGACGTCCATGTCCTTCAACTGGGACATACACCACCTCTTCAGTTCATGACTAACTGCTGCCTGCTTGGGATGGGAAACACGCTGCTGTATGATCAAACCTTCACTTAATAAGGACACGTACTCATTATACTCAGATAGCAGCTGGTACTTCTCACTTTAATGTGTGCTGTAAACAGATTGTTCTCATATATGGATAATTCCACTCTGACCTCCATTTCTGACTTTTCTCTTAAAATAATCACTTTATTCTCAGAATTTCTGATTTCATTCTTCGAATTAAGTTTAAATATCTTTATTTCTTTTTCATTACAAGATCGGTCTTCTACGGGGTGCCAAACATGACATGACATCTCTTCTGACTTAAACAACAATTTCTACATTTAATCTATGAATTCTGAACTCTGGCGTTACTCTTACAATTAAGATTAATCTCAGTCCTCTCAGGTGATGCGATTCAAGGTGTTTTAAAGTATATTTCATACAAGTTGTATCCAAACCACACTGACCTTCCATCTGATGATCAGAATATGAATGGTTCTGAGGTTTTCCCTGCCCAGTTATGAAGGTCACACATGTAAATAAGATTTCTCCTGCATGGAGTGGAATCCAGTGTGAGCTGTAACTTGTACCTGATACTGTACCTGTGTCATCAGAGCTTCCTCTCGTCCCTGAGCAGCTCTCTGCTCGATCTTATAAACCAGGTTCTTCTTCTCTGCTGCTGCTCTCTCCTGGTTCAGCAGGTCCAACACTTTAATCTGCACAAAACCAAAGTGAAGACACATCTCATTGTAAAAAAAAACCTCCTGATTCAAGTGATTAGGTAACGATGTTGGAACTTTCTGTCATGAAAATTGTCAAATTTCAATTGAAATTGAATCTGCTTTGCTAATAAATCTACGTGTAATCTGAGCATGTTGGTGTTCAACTCCTCAAAATAGACAAAAGTTAAATCTTAGTTCTTTTTCTTTAGTGATTTGCCCCCTAAATGTATGTACTCCAGCAGGCGTGAATCTTTGGTACCAACTGACAATGTTTGATCCTCTTATAGATGCACAATTATATCTTTATAGTTTAAGTTTCCTTACAACAAATGTGAGAACAATTAAAATGTAGGTTTGACGTTTGTGCATCTCACCCTTTGAGGTGCTTTGAGAATTGTTTCTTTTTGTCTTATTTATGCAGGTTTAGCGGCCGTAAAAGCTGCACAATCCTTTTGTGAAATCGCCCCTGAAGGTGTAAAAGTGTCATAATCCTAGTCCTGATCTGTAAACAGAGACCGAGTAGCAGCAGACCTGGTGTCTGTTCTTGTGGTCCATTTGGCCCAGTCTACTGTTGACCTGCTCCTGGACGTTGAGGATGTGCAGCCTCATCTCCTCCTGCGTGGCCTTCAGTTGGCCCTCCAGCTTCTTCAGCAGCGGCTTACAGTGGCATCCGTTGGCTGGTGCCTATATGGAGAAAGGTCACAGGTCACAAAGTGCACACTCAGTAGCAGGAAGGACTCCAGAGAGTATCCTGTTTCTGTGATGGTTCGTCTTTTAGAGCTCAAAACATCATGCTAAGTTAGTTCCATGACTATTTTACCCTCTCAGTACTCCAGAACCTTCAGCTCTCAGCAGAACCACAGATTTACTGTTAGAACTGTTAGTTAGTTTAGTCCTCAGTAACCTGTTTAATGTTGCCGTCCTTGTCTCGGTACAGAGTGTAAAGCTGGTAGGTTTTTCCGTTCTGAACAGAGTCTTCACCGACATCCTGGAGCAGGTTCTTCTTAACGCGAGAGTCATTCTCCTCTTTTCTCTGGTCCTTTTCATTCAAAGCCTGCAAAGGAGTGAAAGTAACGAGTGTCAGTAGAGATGTGATCATAAGCTCTGTTAAAGGGCTTCACCGAGACGTTATAACATGAGAGTAGTCTTAGACCAGGTGGAAACAGCTGTGTTTCTCTGGTCATCACCACAAACACTAGCACATGCACAAACGCTACGTCATGTAGCATCGGCAGATTTTATATTTAAGTGTAACAATACAGGACCAGTGATTCTCAAAACCACAACCCAGTCTCCAGAAAAGATGTTGGCGTTGGACGTTTCTGCAAAATCAAAAATATGTTTCATATCAGCCTTGTATCACGCACATTTCCACGTGGTTAATGCAACAAAAGTTCTTGGTTAAGGTTAGAAAAAGATCATGCTTTATGTTTAAATAATAATGTAACAACATAACAATGCAATAAAACCACTATAGTTCGGTTTAGGA
This sequence comes from Sebastolobus alascanus, assembly GCA_916701645.2. Lineage (NCBI taxonomy): Eukaryota > Metazoa > Chordata > Actinopteri > Perciformes > Sebastidae > Sebastolobus > Sebastolobus alascanus. Next base: position 211,178 of record CAKAOJ020000407.1, read on the forward strand.
GAGAACTGCATGTCTGGGCTTCAAACTACTACGTTTGTATGGTGAAAATGACACTGAACATTGTGAACATGGGACACGAGCAGCGGTCTCCTGGATGAAAGCCCTGTGTTTGTTGGACCCATCCATCCCCCCCCCCTCACCTTTAAACTACATCACCTGCTCTGACCGAATGCCAAACGTTGCTACTCAACAGATCCCTGGTTTTGCAGAATCCTCCAATGCCAACATTTTGTTCCTGGCGACCGGGCTGCAAAATCACCACCAAGTAATCAGCACTAACTTTTAGCGGGAAATAATATCACCTTGTATTCCTTGAGTTTGAATAGACTCATATACGAGGGGTGGCTCACTAAGCAAAAAGGTACTTGCACTCTCGCAGAAGTTCATTGGAAACCCCTCTGCTTAATATGCCCGACTTCACTGTCGCATTACACCTTACTCCATGTAAATGTCAGAATCAGATTTATTTGCCAAATATGTGTGCACACATCTCTCTCAATGTACATAGAGATAACAGCTGGAGAGGAGAGGTCAACTCTGAATGTTGTGTTTACAAACTGCAGCCAACAGATCCTACTCATTGTGCCTTTTCAGTAACTAGTGGTGTTCACTCAGAGACACACGGGTTAGACGAGGAATTGACTATTTATTGCAAATGGTTTCTGTTAGATTTAGCAAAAAGGGCTCTGTTCTGTGATGGAGCTCTCAAAGAATCTGAGAATTAACAAAGATCCTGTTGAACTAATCCAAACATCTACTGTGGACTAGTTCTGATGTCTCTGCTGTTGACCCACCTGTTCCTTGACTCTCCTCCTCTTCCGGTGGCTGCTGATGGTGGCTTGGGTCTTTTGGTTCTGCTGCTGCTGCTGCTGGTGAGGACCTCCCTTGACTTCAGGTCTGCTCTCCATATGTTCACTGCTGGGGGTTTCCTCCACCACAGAACTGCCGTCCTGCTCAGGACAAACAAGACCAGATCGAGGGACATCCTGATCCTAAAGACTTGATTTAATGTGACTAATTCAATAGTAAGAGTTCTCCCAGTAGCCCAGGAGACCTCCACCACATGCTATAATGGTATTTTCTTACTTTGTTTGGTAGAATCTCGACTCTGGTGACAGACTGGGTCCTGCGCTCAGCTGTCAGTCGTTCTCTTCGTTTCCTGATTGTTCTTCCTCTCATGAAGCGATGAACCTGAGGACGATTACACAATCTAGTTATGTATTGCTAATAGGGCTGTCAAAGTGAACGCGATAATAATACGTTAACCACTAATTTCTTTAACGCATTAATGCAACTTTGCGGTTTTTAGGTTGTAGTAGTTTTAAACCTGATGAATCCACTGGTGTCATACAACCAGGTCAGACTAGCTTGTTGTGAAGGAGGTTAAATAACGCTCCAAACTTACGATAAATTTTGGCGAGGAAAAACTGTCATGGTCATTTTCAAAGGGCTCCCTTGACCTCTGACCTCCAGATCAGTGAATGTAAATGGGTTCTATGGGTACCCACGAGTCTCCCCTTTACAGACATGCCCACTTTATGATAATCACATGCAGTTTGGGGCAAGTCATAGTCAAGTCAGCACACTGACACACTGACAGCTGTTGTTGCCTGTTGGGCTGCAGTTTGCCATGTTATGATCTGAGCATATTGTTTTATGCTAAATGCAGAACCTGTGGGGGTTTCTGGACAATATCTGTCATTGTTTTGTGTTGTTCATTGATTTCCAGTAATAAATATATAAATACATTTGCATAAAGCAGCATTTTTGTCCACTCCCATGTTGATAAGACGATTAAATACTTGACAAATCTCCCTTTAAGGTACATTTATGAACAGATAAAACATGTGTGATTTAAGTGAGAACTCATAAAATCTAGTTTATAATGCAGACACAAACCTGAGGAGCTCTGGCCAGCAGATGTGCCACGTCTTTGTGGTTGTTATCTCTGGCCTTGTCGAGAGCTGTTTTACCTGCCTGGAAATGAACAGTATGAAAAGCTTTCATATGACCCACAGAAAAACAGTACTGTAATACTCCACGGTTTAAATGAAGGTGCTTTACATAAAGTTCACTTTACTCATCATGAGGAGTACGACTTTATAACGGTAATCATTTCTTTATTGCTCTGGATGAAACCGAGGCTTTCACACTGAGATCTGAGGCTCATATGATACGTGAATATTCACTGTCAGTGACTAGCATGGCTAGCTAACGTTATAGCAGCATCAGCCTGTAGATCAAACAGTTGGTTATTAACACGTTGGTTTAGGAAATAGTGAATCTGTTGTATTCAGCTTGTAGGTGGAACTTACATTGTTTCTGATTTTCCCATCCGTCCCTGCCTCCAGTAAGAGCTGAACTGTCTTCTTATGGTTCAGAGCAGCAGCCACATGGAGAGCTGTGTCCCCGGCCTACAGACAAACACACACACATAGAAACTATATCTGTTTGTTTGCTTGTCTGCAGTTTCTGTAACACTTTATTTCACTGGCCCATAATTTCCAAAGAATTCTTTAGAAGAATTCCTAGAAAGAACTGTGTAATATGGTTCAATGCACAGTAGAACAATTTAAAAAATAATATGAAGCAAGTTTCCAATAATATAATGATAATAATAATGAATACTTTTACTGATGATACTTTGTGTGTGTGCTCTTGCTAATGTGTGAGGGATTGTGTAAGATGACTCGCAATATCATATTGATGACATATTGTACCTGGTTGATCTGTGTCACGGAGCAAAGAGAGCTCAGCAGGATCTTCACCACGGTCAGGTTGTTGTAGCGAGCAGCTACATGCAAACAGGAGTCACCCATCTGGAACCAACACAGAGCTATATTAGCTTTGTTTATCATGATACCATCATCAGTGGTGCACCATTGTGAAGCTTTTACTTAGTGTTCAACAGTTACTAGAGCTCAATAGAGCATAAAAATCATCTCTGAGGAGAGCCCAGTGCATTGTGGGATGCTGGAGGACTCACGTTGTTCTTGGTGTCTGGTGTGGATCCTCCGAGCAGCAGGAGGCGAGCGGTCTGAGCGTGAGCGTTCTGAGAGGCGAGGTGGAGCGCTGTGTTTCCTGCCTGAACCAACAGAATACAGTCACTGCAGAGGAAACACAGTGGGCTTTCCTCTTAGTTTCTAAGGGAGGATATAGTTTGTAACACCAATACTCTGAGAGGAAAAACAACCAGATATTCTGATGCTATAGAAGAGTTCGACAAGGCAGCCCAGACAGATTCTTGTCACATTATAATGCATATGTAAGGAACAATAGAACATGGGCTTTAAAGGTGCTCAGTATGAAAATCTGAGCATTTCTATTGCCTCCACATGGCTCTCAACATGGCGACGGCTGTGCCAGCGGCTCGCAGCTAACGGTGCTAACGCTAACAGTTTTAACAATGGCACTGGTGACCGAGCTAACGGTGTTTACCGGGTCGTGGATGTTACACTTCCGTGACAATCATGGTATATGTGTATAACATATGGTGTATTATTATTATTATGATCCTACCTTGTTCCTGATGTTTACATCAGCTCCTGACTTGACCAGCAGTTTGACGCAGTGAGAGAATCCGTGCCAAGACACCTCATGCAGCGCAGTGTTGCCGTCCTCAAGCACACATATATTGGACATAGTATTCCCATCACAAACTATTAGCATCTTTTATCAACCAATCAAATTGAGAATGTATGAATGAGTTTTCCTGTAGGTGTGTGTGTGACGTGCACAGTGTGTGCACCACTCACTCTGTCCTGCAGGTCCACAGCACAGCCTCCCTGGATCAGAGCAGCCACGGCCTCACCGTTCCCCCCCGTGGCAGCTCGGTGCAGCGCCGTCTGGTGACCGGAAGCCGGGCGTGATGGAGAGGACACGTGGAGCGCTGCCTGGTCACTCATCACTGCTGACACACACTGTACTGTCTACAGGTGCATGCATGTACATAAACAGATACATCACACAGTCATTAAAGCAATACAAGATCATTGAGTTGAATAAGATCATCAGTAATATCGTCCTCTTCCTACCCACCTTCAGAGGAATGACGTCAACGCCGCAGTGCTCGGGCATGATGGATGTTGCACTTCCTGTTGTCACGAAAATAAAAATGTTAATACAAAGAATATCTAGAACAGGGTCTGATGCTCTTAAGGGTTTTCAGCTTTGCAAGAGTTGATGCTTTGTGAGCAGCAGTTTGAGTTTTAGACCTTCAGAGTGAGGACAGTTTTTGGAGAGTGAGAATAGTTTTTCCGGGTCCTCACTTCTTCAAAAGAAGAAGTTAGGTTTTAAGGTTCAGGTAAGAGTTAGGTTTAGGTCAGGATAAGGGGCTAGGGAATGCGAAATCATGAAATTGAATGTATTGCCTGCCTAGTTTGACCGTTTGGTCGGAGTTCCTGAGTGATTGACAGCTGAACGGCAGACTCCAGATCTGTGAAATCTTGCAGATGCCGTTAAGAGCACCGGAGGAACATGATTTTTTTTTTCAGATTACCTGTCTTTATGCACTACTGTCAGGATATAGTGACCGTTTCATAAAAATAATCACATCTGCTCCAATCTCGCCTACTGCTGCTTAAATTCTGAACTGATTTTCATGAAACTTGGTTTGTTATAAACGTGAGAAACTGAACATGATACTGGTTACTTACTGAAATTAAATTCAGTTATTGGGGGCGGATATAATCATCTTCATGCCAAAACATTAACTTCTGAATAGCCACAAACTCCCTCTGGGACATGACAAGAATAAACAATGTAGTGCAATATTCACTCCCCTTTTAGCTCTGGTTTTGGTCTCCGCCACCTCCTGAGGGAAATATCTGTCTCTTTATCTGCTAGATGCTCCACTATGTTCACCAGCTCGTCTCTAGCTGTGTCTGTCTGCTGTCTGCTGCTCAGCAGGTAGTGTACAGTGGCTTTTATTTCTACTGGAAACAGCTGCCTGCTGCTGCTGCTGCCATCGTGGTGTTTGCTCACTCACTAAATACCACTGACCTGAATTCCCGTGCGGACTGTCCTGCTCCTTTAATGTTCAGCATCTGACCCAAATGACAAAAGGATTTCATGTCATGTGCTGCGTTTGAGCTGATAGTCAGATTATGCTGTTGCTGTATGCCAAGGGAGAACCTTTAATCTTTGTTGGTGATTATAAACAGTCTTGAACCCGGAGCATGTGTACACTGGAACACATCGTTCACTCTTTACTCTGTTCTCTATAATAATCCCACCCGTATCACCTACTATTGTTCTACTTGTTTATTGTATAATACACATGCTTATCACCAGGCAGGTGGGGGGTGCACAGCCAGGTTTCATTGAATGTGTTTTGATGTGATGTGCTCATGATCCTTTAGAATCATTGGTGTTGGTGACCCCTGACCTCTGCTGCTGCAAAAGTCAAAATTGACCACGGTGGAAAGTAGTAAGTATAAGTATAGTACTTTTAGTATATAGTATAGTAAGTGTATCTACTGAAGTACAACACTTAAAGCAACAAGATTTCACAGACCGGAGGAAATCAACCAGCCGGAGCTGATCTGGAGTCTGCCGTCTCTGAGCAGCTGTCAATCACTCGTGATTGCTCCGGCTGGTGAGCGGTGCTTGGTATTTCCTCAACTTTCTCATTTTACAGCTAAACAGTAACTACAAGATGATTCTGAGAACATCTGAGGAGAGAAATAGTCATTACAGTAACAGAATATTGATTCATATCTGATCAGCGCTGCCTAGTTTGACCGTTTGATCAGAGTTCACGAGTGATTGACAGCTGCCGCCGTTGAATGAACAGCCAATAGGAACGCTCTCTCTCTCTCTCTGAAATGACCTGTGATTGGCCAAAGTCTTCCGTCATGGGCTAGATTTTTTAAAGCCTGAAAACAGAGCCATGAGAACACTTGAATTAAAAATATGCTGAAAAGGTTATTATGAATTTTTTGCCCAATGATGCCAAAAAATTGTTGCATACTTCAGGTTTAATCATCTCACGACCCTTCAAATTTATCTGGTGACCCTTTGGAGCGGCCCGACCTTTAGGTTGGAAACCACTGGACAAAGCTACTCAACAGTATATATATATATATATATATATATATATATAGTATATAAAGTAGATTAAACTGCAGAATGCTGCCCACACATTGAGACATTGAGGAAGATAGATATCAATCTTCTCATTTCAGTTTCAGAAAGAAGAGAAATTAAGGATATTTTTCCCAAATGTTGTACTATTACTTTAATATTAAGTCACTCCATATTGTGTCATACTATATTATAACTTTGATACATAGCATTTACACTAATCCTGAACCACCTTGAATAAAGTTGAATTGCATTAGAAGCATAGAGTAAGAACAGTGTAAGAACAGTGTAAGAACATTGTCTACAGGGATGTCTAACGGCTAGTAAATTATCTAACAAATAATATACTGCTTACAGATGGTCTCAAAAGAGTGAGCATAGCATTTGCTGCTGTTAGAAATACTTGTTCAATATGATTATTGGTATTTCCACATGAGGCTGGCTTTTGTTCAATGAAAGGTTGTCACAGAAAAGAAGTGCGTTGTCTAGTATCATGTGGTTTACCTCGTCCTCCGCCTGCAGACTTCTGTTTTTACTGCCTGTCGAAGCAAAAAGGAGCATCCATGCAAAATCCAAACAAGCCTGTCAAAGAGTCGCTAGCTGTGTTTGTGCTGTGTAAGAGGATGATGCTGCTGCAGCGACAGCAGACCGGCTACTCTGTGTGTGTGAAGATTCACTGAGAGGATGCCAGCTGTTGTAGGGCATTACAGCTTAGAGAGAGAGGGAGGGAGGGAGGGAGGGAGGGAGGGAGGGAGAGCACATATACATCTGCAATAATACCTTTAACCCTCCATCTGCATGGGCACACTGTCATGTATATAAAGGTTTATGACCAGTTCATCTGTGATGTGAAATTACAACAAGTGTCAGCTGACTTTCGGCACACACACACACACACACACACACACACACACACACACACACACACACACACACACACACACTGTCCAGTATTAGCGCAGGCCTGCATGTCTTTGGTAAATCTTTCTGAAATGCACTCCGTGTGGATTAGGATCAGGACACTCAGATCTCAGGAATCTCTGATTTACGCTGCGTTGCTGGGGGAAGTCGTCATTATAATCTAAGCTTTCCAGATAAATATGAATTTTTTTTATACATGCACAAATGTGTATAGAAATGTATAAAGAAAAGGATACAGAAATAGATACGTTTAGGGGAATAAATAAGGGTGAAATGCAAAGGGAAAATTGTGCATAAATAAATAAATACATACCAGTACATTTAAAAATAAATATAAAATAAAAAACAAATAAATGCAAAAATAAATAAATAGATAAATAAACAAATAAATGCAAAAATAAAGTAAGACATTTAAAATGTAATAAAAATACATAAATAAATAAAATGGAAAATTAAACAGAAGAGTAAATAAATAAGGGAATTAATACAAAGATAAATAAATAAAGAAGCAAATTAAAACAGAAATATCAATTTATGTCACATTTTATTAATTAGTTATTTATTTTTTATTTTGGCGGGTTCCGTTCTCCAGACCTGTCACTGACTACTTGTCATGCTCAGAATACTATCATTTTTTCACAAGCTGAAAAATGCAATTCTTGCAGAAATCTCCAAATGTCAAAAGTTCTTGATCCCAAATCACAGCATGTCTTTTCCTATGGTGTTCCTCAAGGTCTTGGTGTCTTAATGTGGTATTCTGGAGGGATTATTAATAATTTTTATCAATTCTCAAGTGGTAAAAAATGGTTAAATTTAGCACCAAATCTGTGTAACAAATGGTATCAACCCAAAAATTGCTGCAACAACTTAGAGGCATAATAGAGCATGGGGATGGACATCATATACTTCTATCATAATGTTCTAAACACTTATACACTTTTACAATTAATTTTAAATAATTCATTCATTCATGTTTATTACAGATTTATGACTTGAATGGAACCCTTCGTCTTACAAAGAACCCTTAAAAAAACTTTTCTTCAAAAAAGGGTTCTTCAGAAGTAAATGGTTCTTGGTAGATCCTCAGCCCTTCAGGAAGAACCCGTTTGGAACCCTTATTTCTAAGAGTGAACAGGGTGTTAAGAGTAACACATTTTACTGTGGTATAACCACATCCAAATTTTACTAATGAAAAGAGAAATGCACCGATGGAAAGCTGAAGATCTTGCCGTTCTACAGGTGTATTGGTTGTTCTATCATGAAGGTAAGGGGGAGGAGTTTGACCCTGACGTGACCTCCTCAGGTTAAAAGCTTTTAAAAAGCTTGATTCTGAGTCTGAAGTCTCATTATTAATGTAACTGACAGTGGTCCACACTGCTGTCTCCCCCTTGTGGTTGCTGTTGTAAGAGCAGATCATGGACTGGAGAGTTGAATTTGTATTACTAAACAGAAAGACTACAAGGTAGCACTTCGGAGAATGTCTTTAAGAAGACAATAATCGTCTGGAATATTTGAAATACTGAACTATAAAAGGTACTTTACTCTTAGAAGAAGCTGTGATTCAGTGTCAACATTAAAATTCATTCATGCAACCTAGAAAATTGACATAATGAAGGAGGGAACATTGAGAGTTTGATTTAGATTTATTTTTATTGCACACAATATGTTAAAATGAAATGATAGAAAAACATAAAATAAATACAACTGTGCAGGAGAGGAAAGAAACCCTGCTGGCCTTTCCCTAAAATGTAGACGCCAGTCTGTCATTTATTTTATTGTTGTTGTTGTTGTAAAAATAAAGGCTTGTCCTTCCTCCTGTCAATCAATCTGTGAGATGAAGCAGAGCCAATCTTATGTTTGGATTTTTGGTCATGTGGCGACACAAATTTACGTTTGGTTTTCGACATGTGACACAAAACAAATAAAAACATGAGAGTTGGAGTAAATGTAAATCCTGTTTATCAGAATAGGACTTGATAAGAGTTTGGTACTTGGGTCAGTACATACATGTTGCATGTTACATGTATGTTAAATAATACTGGAAATGGATAGTAGCTTAACAAGAAATGGAGGTGATAGTTATAGGGCGGTCTATGCACACAATCAGCGTTATATTAATAATATAATATATTCAACTTTTACTGAACATGTATGCATATACTGTATGTCCAAAGTGTATTCTGTCTGATATGATGTTAAAAAAGTATCCTGTGTGGCGTCCCTAAAATGTGTTTTACTAATGCAGAATAGTAGCACATGAACGGAAGAGTTGAAGATGTGTAAATTATACAGCATGATAAAGAATAAAACGGTCAGGTAATATCATAAAAATCTCACTAGTGAGTAATGAATGCATTTCTACAAGGCAGCAGATAAGGCAGCATGCCCACTGTGCACCACAGCCTGGAGAAAGACAGTAGACCTGCACATAGTATTACCACTGATGGAAATATGATCATCAACAGTGGCTGCTGTGGGCTTATTTACAGGCAGCCAGGGGTTAATCCAGAAGCTGCTCTTTAAATCGGATTTTTCTAACCATAACCAAACCAGTCGTTTTTAACAATGCTAACCATGTGGCATTGTGCGTTTTTGCGTGTTACATATTTATGCAACGTGTTTTTAGCTCATAAAGGTCGACATTCAAAGTATCCCATGGTTTGCAGAAACATAAAATGCCAACATTTTTACTGTGGAGCGGGTTGAGTGTAAAGAATGATCAATGAGTACTGAATACAGTTTTGTAAATAATGGATTCAGTGTAAAACGGCAGCACTTCTGAGGGACTGACAGTATAACTAAATTTCTGTTTCTTCAGTTTCAAATTCCCTGCTCAATTCATATTTGTTGTGCCCCGTCAACGTGACGAGCAAAGTAATCTGGATCATAGTACGTTAGATCCCTTAACGTAATCCTCTCCTCCCACTGGTCCTGGTACTCTCTGTTTCTCTCTGTACCCCGTATGTATGAAAACATAACGCTCTGCAGATCTGGAGAAGCAACATCTTCCATGAACCTGGTAAACTGAGCCATCAGCTCGGGATCAACTGTTGCAGCAGAACGGGGCCTCGTCGTCACTACAAGCAAAATCGGAATCACAATTAGGACACATTGGCAGTGACATCTCATGTTTCTCTACTTTGACAACAGTTCAGTATACTGAGAGCCAGATGTTGCTTTTAAAGACTTTGTGCATTCTAGTTAGTTTACTAAAGTATGATAACAGAAATAATAAGTCTTACCACATTTAAGCAGAAATATTATCACGCAGGATAATATAGCGATTGTAGACACCATGCCGCAGACTCCAAGAATTACTGTAAGAATTTCACTCGACTGGTTAGGAAGGGATCTGCCGTCAAGAGTACTCCCATCTGTAATGAAAGAAGATCCTGAAAACCCATTCTGGCCACTGAAGTGGTCCACTTAGTCCACTTTAAAACTGAGATTAGGAAAGGTCAGATCTCATGATGTAAATAAATAATTACCTTAGATATTTTATTTGGATTTTCAAGAATACAACCATGTTTTAGTTGCCTAACCTCAAAAAAGGTCTCACCCCAAAAGACGGTGATGTTGTGACCTCCTGTTCGTACTGCGCAGCCGTACTTGTTGGTGTTTTGTCTCTGGGAGATTCCAGCTGTCAGCCTGATGATCAGAGATCCATCTTCAGAAGGCATTGGTCCGGTTACGGTGATCCAACTGGCCCCATCTCCAATCAGATGCACCGTGCTCAATGTTTTGTCAGTACTCGTCACGTGACATCTCAGCAGAGCCTTGGCTGTGTTAACGATGGGCTTGGCAAATACACTTAGCTCTGGAAAGCGACAAAGCAAGATCATAATCAGCAACCATAAACATACACAAGCGTGAAAGTTCATTCTTGACTTTGGAAAGGTCTTGTGTGTACTGTTCCAGCTCTCACCTGTTTTTGGGTGTACTGATCTCAATTGAATTTTCTGGATCAGTCGTGGACATTCTTCTCTGATGAAGTGACTAAAGGCAACATTCATTCCCCTGTTTTTGTTCCGACGCTGTTTAACTGTTATTGCAGAGACAGACTGGGACGTCCATCTCTGAGATTCAGGGTCAAATTTTATGAAGTCCATCCCATTCACTGCCCAGGCTTCAAAAGCAGACACCGTCCCATCGGCTGTCTGGATGCAGCCACGCCGCCGCTGTACAACATCTATACGGGAAGACAAGCAAGATTCATTTCTTGGTTTTGGTTTCACAGTATCAGACAGCCCTTCAACAAAATGTAATCACAAAAACAATCATTTTAACAACTTACACACTGTGCTGTTTATAGTGGCTGGAATGTCGTGGAGAGATCCTAAGATATTATAACATGCTTCAGTACAGTTTTCGGGTAAGCTTTTTGATTCCAGTGTAGGTTTGAGCTGTTCTCGTTTCGTCGAGGAGTCGCAGTAAGAGATGGGAACTCCATCAAATACAGTTAGTTGTTCAAACGAAGGCTTATCTCCAGGCTGCACACGTCCTGTAGACAACCACTCAAGAGAGTGGGAACCTGAAAAAGAAAACATAATTGAAGGGTCAAGTGCGCTCTGCACAGTGCTTTTGGTAATTTGCTGGCCAGGCTCACCTAGCAGCTTGGAGGGATTAGAAAGAATACATTATCATGCATTATAGATAAACGTGTAGAAGCTGTGACAATCCCCCAGACACTATTCTGTCTTTCAGAGGTTGTTGCGGTCTGAGTTTTCAAGCTAGACTGACGATACTGGTATCATATGAAACTAGAAAACCTAAAGAATCCATCCGTACCAACCAGGTCATGCTTGTCGGAAATATAGCTAAATAACACCACGAAGTTATGCTAAACTTTGGGGAGGAAAAACTGTCATGTCCATTTTCAAAGGGGTCCCTTGACCTCTGACCTCCAGATGTGAATGTAAATGTGTTCTATGGGTACCCACGAGTCTCCCCTTTACAGACATGCCCACTTTATGATAATCACTTGCAGTTGTTTAAATGCAGTATAAATGTGTGTGTTGGAAAAATACAAACCTGCAGCACATTGCGTAACAGGTGATAATTGCTTTTGAAGTCTCTTTCAGTTTCTGTTATGCGTACTCAGTAAACAAAGATATTATGAAACTTTACAGCCATAAACTAGAGACCTAGAGCATTCAGAGGATGGATGGCTTGACAATAAGGGGGTTTCTGAGCAGTTTATACAACACATTCATTCGCCATCCAATCGCCGAAAAATGCAATTCTTGCAGAAATCTCCAAATGTTAAAAGTTGTTGATCCCAAATCACAGCATGTCTTTTTCTACAATTCAGCAGCAGCACTGATGAAATGTTACTCACCATATCTATTAACTGACTGCAGAAAACACAGAATCCAAAGTTTGATCCCCTTCATCTGTATCTTGGACCTTCATCCTTAAGAGTGTAAGACTCCAGTAAGTGGTTGTGATTAACACGCAGTTAAACCCTTAGCACAACTGAACAAACCAGATGAACAACTTTCTAGACCTGATCGAGACAAAGATATGACCACGTTGCTGTCGAGTTGGCATGGGGAAATAAACCTGTTTTATTCAGGACACGTTAAGGAAAGTTATGCAAGTTCACTGACAAGTACTTACATGTTAGTGTGCCTTGAACTTTGTGGATATTAACAGTCTCCAGCAGATGGACGATTTTCCTCTATAAATTGTATTTCTTGTATAGAACTACTGTACACTGAAAAACATAACTATCATGAAGGGTTAGAAGTTGGAGTTTGTGTAATATAATTTAAGCAACCATGTGTAGTATTAGACGATTCCTTACTCTGGCGCCATCCAGTGCCACATTTAAGACATAACAAGACTCTTTGGCAGCAGAAAAAAAAGGATGAAAAAGAGAAACTAAATGTCAGGTGAGGCTATGGTTTTTAGTATTTTAGAAAAGCATTGTAGAAATGATTTTGGTCTATAGTTAAAATAATATAGGTTACAAGCTTTAAATAAGGGGATGAAGTTAGCAAGTTTTAATAAATTCTAGTACACCACAAAGATAAAGGACATATATTTGAAATATTTGTGGCTTCAAACAACTGGATTTTGGATAAGATTTCCCACCAGTCGTCTTTCTAACCACGTATTTTCACAGTCTGATACTTCAACAGGTTCATAACAAACTTATTCTAAGTCTTATTTGGATGCAAAGATTTGTTGTGTAGCAGGAATGTAGCACAAAGTGAAAGTGAAAGCAGAGCTCTGTTGATTTAATTTTAGGTGAAAAGTTTTGGTACAATTTCTTTTTATATTTTGCTTCTAGGAGATGATGCACTGTGAATAAAGACCAGTGTTATTTTGATGCAAAGATTTCTACATTAAGCAGAATGTAACACAACATGGCAGTGAAAGCAGCTGTTTATTTAAATTTGAAAGTGCAATAACAAATATTTTGTCCCTGAAATCAATGAATAATGTGATGAATAATCGTGATCTCAATGTTGAATCCAATAACAAGACTTTCTTGACTTGCAAAATTATCTTTTAAATTGACAAACATCATCTGTGTGATTCATGGCGCAACTCAAACAAGATAAAAAAAAAAAAAAATTATCATATCATATTTTTTTACGAAATAAAGTCCCATCAGGTCCACCGGAAGGGGCGGGACTTCGGCCTACCACTGTGACAAGTTGCCCCGCTCTCCCCTATATTCATTCAGAGTGTTACTGAACTATCTCTTATAGTATTATTATTATTGGTAGCCTAGCAAACTATTTAAAAGCCTGGCTGGTTCTCTTGTATTTATTTTAAAGGTCCCATATTGTAAAACGTGAGATTTTCATGTCTTTTTAATTATAAAGCAGGTTTAAGTGATATATAAATACATATCAAAACAATCAATCCACGGAGAAATACACACAGCCTGTATTCAGAAACTGTGAGTTTGAAACAAGCCGTTAGGATTTCTGTCCATTTGTGATGTCACAAATATACAATATTTAGACCATTTCACAGTTTTAAATGTAAACATTCCAAATGTGTCCCAGTTTATTTCCTGTTGCAGTGTTTGTGAATGACATCAGCTGACAGGAAGTAAACATGGACCCAAACTGTTGCCTAGCAACGCAATTCTGTTGCCATTCCGTTGAAATGCGCTAAAACGGAGCGTTTCAGACAGAGGGTAAATACAGGTATATTCAGACAGACAGGAGGAGAAAAATAAAGTGTTTTATGAACATTAAAGCATGTAAACATGTTCTAGTAGAAACCAAAAATACAAGTATGAACCTGAAAATGAGCATGATATGGGACCTTTAATATAAATCTATTAGTTTGAGATCTATTTACATGTTGCCATGGCAGCCAGCTGCTGTCACCTCCTCCACAGAGCCTACAGAAATAGCCTCGAACACCCCTCGGTGCTGCTGCAGTGAGCCGGGCTGCAGGCAGTGCGGTGGGGGGGAAAGGTCAGCAGCATGGCTCTCACGGATCAGGTGACAATGTGGGAAAGTTGGACACCACAAGCGGCTCCAACCCCCCCCCCCCCCCATACAAGACGACAGGAGAAGAAGAAGTCAGCATGACGAGTGAGAGGGTTTCAGCTCCGAGTGAGGAAGAGGAGGAGGAGGAAGAGGAGGACGCTGCTCTGGGATATTACGACGATGAAGATGAGCTGGAGGCGTTTACAGACACCGAGCTGAGCTGCGAGGACGGAGGTAGGCTTCAGGTTAGCTTAGCCTGGGGGGGGGGGGGGGCTCTGCTCAGTTACTGCTCCTAACTTTAGCCCGGGTTAGCTAACTGAAGCTAGTTTCTCTACTCTGTAAAATAACATGATAACTGTAACATCAGGTAGTTAAAGTTCCTGCTAACATCACCTGCTCATTGACTTTAAACCAGGTGTGAAACTAGACATGTGACATCTAGCTGTTTTCACAGTTTAACAGGCTGCAGGGGGTTTGCATGTGTTGTATTCAATTATATGTTTAGAGCTATTTTATTTCTAAAACACAGTAAACTAACATATAGTAAGTAACATGTTTGTCAAGGCAAGTTTAAAGGTCCCATATCAGCTCATTTCCAGGTTCATACTTTTATTTTATGTTTCTATTAGAACATGTTTACATGCTTTAATGTTTAAAAAAAACAAACCTTTATTTTTCCTCATGCTGTCTGCTTGAATAAACCTGTATTCACCCTCCTGTCTGAAACGCTACATTTTGGTACATTTCAATGGAATTGCAACAGAATAGCGTTGCTAGGCAACAGCTTGGGTCCATGTTTACTTCCTGTCAGCTGCAACAGGAAATAAACTGGGACACATTTAGTATGTTTAAAACTTTGAAATGGTCTAAATATTGCAGATTTGTGACATCACAAATCAGATTTGTGATGTCACAAATGGACAGAAATCCTGACGGCTTGTTTCTGTATACTGTCTGTGTGTATTTCTCCGTGGATTAAGCGTTTCAATACTTTCACAGTACTTTATATAGAACTTAAACCTGCTTTATAATATAAAAGACGTGAAAATGTCACTTTTTACAATATGGGGACCCCCCCCCCCCCCTAGTCTGCTCTGATTGGCTGCAGTCAACCTGACTTCCACTCAGGAAGTGTCAGAGAAGGAGGCGTTGACATGAGTGGGTTTTTATCATACGTGTAGCTGTAAATAGCCGTAAACTCGACGGCCTTCAGATCTGCAGTTCTTCATGTCAACGCTGGAACACAAAGAGAATAGAGTACTTGTACTGAGAGGGAGTCAGCAGGAGTTGAGACACAATGGGAGCTATTGTTTGACTTGTTACTGTACGCTGACTGAAGGTTCATCATTTGATGGCTTACAGAGTTCGTGAGTGACCTCCTCAGTCTGTTACAGCAGAAAGTCTAGAATGGACTTGACATTCCTCAACATGGAGCATTCAAGGACACCGAATGTGACACACACAGATATTTGTCTTACTGTAGTACTGTACTTTTGCCTGTGAGTATAGGCAACTCATGCACTCCATTACCCATAATCCTCTCATGTTCATACTGCATGTTCTGTGTAATCCTGTTCATAGGGGGAAAGAGTATTTTGGTACACTAGTTAGTTTTTTGCTTTATTTGTCATTACTACTATATGTAGAATATCAACACAGTCTCACGGCAGTTTGTGAAATAGTCACGAAATTTAATTTATTTGATTTGTTCACATAGACACGAATTTCCCTTTTTTTTTTCATGACGCTCAACACGACTTTCAACAACGTATTTTTCGTTTGTTTTCCTACGAATGTCCAGCAACACGTGATGCACGTGTCAATTTCTGCTCCAGTCTTTTCAAAATAAAACTACTTAGTTAGGTTTAGGACAAGATAAACTTGGTTAGGCTTAGGCAACAAACTACTTAGTTAGGTTGAGGAAGTTTTTTGTTAAAATAACTCCTGAAGTGCTGTAACTTAAGTGACAAATAAATCAACTTTGACTTGTGGTTTCACACGGGACACGAACACCGGTCTCCTGGGTGAAAGGTGTTTTTTATATTAATATTAAGAGCTACATGATGTAGTTAATTTCTTAGCAGAAGTACTGAATATTAAACTTCACATTTAAATATTTGCTTGGATGCTCTTTATTAGCAACCCGCTGCTCCACAGTCACACAAACTCAAAGGTGTTGTTATAGGTGTTTGCCTAATGTAGACCTAACGTAGTGCGTCTGCTCCTCTTGTGCAGTGTTGGGCTTCAGTGATTCTCTGAACGGAGAGGTGAAACCTCGGATCCTGTTGATGGGCCTGAGGAGGAGCGGGAAGTCCTCCATCCAGAAGGTGGTTTTCCATAAAATGTCGCCCAACGAGACCCTGTTCCTGGAGAGCACCAATAAGATCTGCAGAGAGGACGTCTCCAGCAGCTCCTTCGTCAGCTTCCAGATCTGGGACTTCCCCGGACAGATCGACTTCTTCGACCCAACCTTTGACTATGAGATGATCTTCAGAGGAACCGGAGCACTAATCTTTGTCATCGACTCACAGGTCAGCCCACAAATCCATTTCAAAAAGAAACAGTCCTTTATAATGTGGATCAACATTGAGATCACGATTATTCATCACAATTATTCATTGATTTCAGGGACAAAATATTTTTTATTGCACTTTCAAATTTAAATAATCAGCTGCTTTCACTTGCACATTCTACTTAATGTACAAATCTTTGCATCAAAATAACACTTATTTATTTATTAACAGTGCATCATCTCCTAGAAGCGAAATATAAAAAGAAATTGTACCAAAACTTTTTACCTAAAATTTAATCAACAGAGCGCTGCTTTCACTTTCACTTTGTGCTACATTCCTGCTACACAACAAATCTTTGTATCAAAATAAGACTTAAAATAAGGTTCTTCTTCACCTTGAGTGAATTTTGGTTTAAAACCAGTTCACTCTCTGGAAGTGTAGACAGTTTGTCAGTTCTCTCTGACGGACAATACAGTTTATGATGGAGACACGCAAACATATCTTCAGCTCCTCATCAGCTGACACTGAAGAACCCAGCGAAACTTTTGTAGTTGGAACCAATAAGGGAACGGCAGGTGGTATTAAGTGGGTAAGGTGAGCTGTGAATCTCTCCTCTTCCTCATGATAGGACGACTATGTGGAGGCTCTGAGCAGACTGCATCTCACGGTGACCAGGGCCTACAAAGTCAACCCGGAAATCAACTTCGAGGTGTTCATTCACAAAGTGGACGGCCTGTCAGACGACCATAAGATCGAGAAGCAGAGGGACATTCACAAACGAGCCAACGATGACCTCGCAGATGCAGGGCTGGAGCGAATACACCTGAGGTGGGTTTCTCCTGCAGCTCTGCAGACCGTTTCATAGATACTGTAATACAAGCAGAGTGCTTACGAAGCAGATTCCCCTTGTGTGCTCAATTTAAGACCGTCTTTAGACAAAGTTCTTGACCAGCTGCTCGTGCTTAGAGAGATGGTATTTAACATTTGAGATTTTTTTTTTTAAAACAACAAAAAAGCATTGTAGAAAACTATGTCTATATTCCTCAAAGTAAGGCTTCACAAAAAAGTATTGTGTTGGTATCAGTACTGAAAGTTTGGTATGATATCTGAACTAGTATTGATTCTGTTGTTTTTCCTCCAAATCTGTACAAATCTATTGTGAAGTATTTTGTTAGTGAAATCTTTTCTGACTCCAGTTTTTCCTCCCTGATATCTGCAGCTTCTATTTAACCAGTATATACGATCACTCCATATTCGAGGCTTTCAGTAAAGTGGTCCAGAAGCTTATTCCACAGCTGCCCACGCTGGAGAACCTGCTCAACATCTTCATATCTGTGAGTAATACAACCGATGAACTGAATCTATCTGAAAACAAAGAAATCATTTATTCAAATCCACTGGAAACCTCACACCAGCGTGCTGCTGTATTTCCCCACATTTTAATAACCAAGTTCTTCCTGTTCAATACAATCCACTCACTAGGTGGCAGCGATACACAACACATAAACTGGTTGCATTGCATCCAATGCCACCACTGATTTTCATATGCATGCTGCAGAAAAGCATTCATAAAGGTGAAAACCAAAGCATATAAACTAGATGTGCCCTCCGACATCACTGACTATTACATGCCTTTGAAAAACTGTCATGTCCTACTAAACTGAACAGTTCTCATTTGGCCTGTGACTAGAAGTTACCGGTAATCCCAAACTTTATCCAGCGATATCTACTGCTAATGAAAAGATAAACGCACCGATTGAAAGCTGAAGTCTCGCCATTCTAACGGTGTATTGTTTGTCATTATATCATGAAGGTAAGGGGGTGAAGTTTGACCATGAAGTGACCTTCAAGCTCCTTTTATTTGGTTTTCATGTTTTCTCAGGTTAAAAGCTTTTAAAAGCACCCTTAAAAAATAAAGAGGAAAAAAAACATGTCTGTGATCTTCTGACATCTGATCTAATCAGATTGAACACACTTTGGAAATCATCAAGACTCATAAAATCAGTTTTCTGCAACATTTTGGAATATTTAATGCCTATTTTGCTGGCACGGTCCTCAGGCCCCGAATTATCAGCGCCCCGATATCTACAGTATATCTCATCATAACATATAAACCTGCATCTGTGCCAAATGTGTTGCTTTTATCGCAAAATGCACAGTTGTTGTGAATATTTCAGCTCAGCTGCCTGACTATAAATGTGTGTATCAAAGAGTCTGTGAAGTTGGTGAAAGTGATTGTAAAGCACATGGTTTGTGTAGAGGATAGTAACCTCAGTTGAATGATTAGTGGTGCTTCTTCTGTTTTCAGAACTCCGGTATTGAGAAGGCCTTCCTATTCGACGTGGTCAGTAAGATTTACATCGCCACAGACAGCAGTCCGGTGGACATGCAGACGTACGAACTGTGTTGTGACATGATCGACGTGGTCATCGACATCTCCTGCATCTATGGGTGAGACAACAGACGCTCTCCACAAACATTAACACGTTCTGTAAGTCACAGAACATAAAACACTGTTGCAGCTCCATCAGAACTAGTGTTAGCTGGCTTCCTAAACAATACACACACACCAGTGTACCAACTAAAGGTTATACAGCTGTGGTGGTATACTGGGGCTTCTACATATTATTACAGAAAGCAGTACTCTATTGATGGCCGTTCATTATATTGGACACTTGTTGTGTTTCAGAGATAAAAAGAGAGCGTTATATGGAGGGAGATGAGCTACTCTTGAGGTTCCTCAAGCAGTTTTCTGAGCTGTGGTTATCTGATGTGACCCCCCCCCCCCCCACCATGGCAACATTTATTAATCTTCAAACATAGTTTCATATTTTTAGCTTTGCATTATCTCACATTTCTAAAAGGCCATGGTAAGGAGGAGGTGGTGGACTTAGATTCACCAGGTGGACACAAACACCACTTCAAATGAATAATTATGTTGCTCCATAACTGCGTGTTGTGTTTGTTTAATGTTAAAATTAATTAATATATATATATATATATATATATATATATATATACTCAACTGTTTGAGGACTGTTGGACGTTTCTCCACTTGATAAACCTTGATGTCTGTCTGCTATACTCTCCTTCCTTTACAGTAACAGTCAGTAGTTTCTATAGAAACGGGATATGATTGGCCTAAAGCCTTTGGAGAGATGCACTCTAACTTTACAGTGTCAGGAGCTATAGACATAATACTGAGACCAGACCTGATGAGATACAACTTCATTCATCTCCACAGACGAACTGCAGCAACAAAATTACGTTCGATAATAGAATAAAAAAAATACCGATAAAATCAGTGATTTGAACAAAGACAATCCAGAGATGAAAAAAAAAAGAAAATCTTGTATTTTCCAGCATGTCAGGACGACATTTTTGAGATGATTCTATAAGCAGCGAAAGGATTTTGTGAGCGTAGAAAGCTGGATGATTTATATATAGACTCATAAAGGAGCCTGTAATCCATCACTTTATCTGAAATCGTACCAATGAGTTAAACTTGGTGAGATGTGTGTGGATGAATTACAGCCTCGCAGGCATGAATATAGGTTAGGACACTAAAAAAATAAATGTTCAGTCTGAAATAAGTTACACAATATCAATCAATAACAATGTGTTTATATAAAACAACAATACAACAATAATATTAGAAAATGAAGAGAAACTTTTTCACAACTTCTATTGTAGAGAAAATGTAGAGGTGCTTTACTAACTGTTCACCTCACATACAGGTAAAGTCTGTACAGCGCAGCAGCAGCGTGCACAGATGTACGTGCGTTGATGTCTGTTCTGTTCTAACCAGCGGTCATGAGTACGAACGAATCCGGGGAAATAGGGCAAGTAAACAAGTTTCCGTTACTGCGGAGGCGTCTCCCTACAATCCATAGTTTTGAGTCACATGACACGACATGCAAAAAAAATCTATCCGTCATGGCTTCTAACGTCCGGGCCATTTATTTAAATTAACATCCGTATCACAGACATGTAAAAATAAAGTAAAGATTTATTTTTAAATCAGCACTTCCGGCTTTCATTTCAAAATAAAAGCCCTTTCTGTGGACAGAATTCCTTTATTTGTTAACACGAGGCTTTTATTCTGAAATATTTGCAGGACAGTGTTGTAGAACATGCAGTGACTTGCAGTTGAGCGAGGCGAGGTGTGTCCCCACCGTAACTCTGAAAACTCCATAGAGCTTTTTACGATCCACAAGTGTTTAGATCAGCTTTAGGCATGTGTGACTCATAGTTATAGCATACTTCAACAACAAGGCAATTCAAAGCGCTCTACAGAAAGCATAATAAATCATTAAATAGAACCTTAACTAGTAGTAGAGAGGTGAATGTGAAGTAAAGCCCAGAGCTCTACTCCTGATCCCCCTGCAGATCCTCTCCAATCTGCTCTATATTCTCACTTCAATTATCACTCCAGCAGGGAGTATAATTAGGTCCTAATCTAGATCTGGGAACAGCTTTCATCAAGGTGGTGTAAAGTCAAAAAAACATGCTGCTATGTGTGATACCTGTGTAATACTTCACATGTTCATCAGCTGAAGAGGCGATCTCTGTAGCTGAGGCTCACCAGGGAACGTCTTATTAATATCTATATCTATATCTATATCTATAAAGGCTGTGGGTCATAGAAGTCCTCTATAATAACTTTCCCTTTGTCCACTGCAACGTTGTGAGACCAGAGAGAAAGTCAGGCTGCTGTAGAGGGATGTGCAAGTTGTGGTGATTCTGACAGATGTGCTGCCTTTCTGGAGCTTCAACTGATGTTGGATTTTAGAAAATGGAACCGAGGCGTTTACATGAAGAAATAATTGGGCCAGCCGTTATGACAGCTGTCATGTGGTTCTCGTACAGCAACAACACATGGAAATATTTTGCACCAAAACCGTGACAAAACCAGAATTTTAGGACAGAACTGTAGGACTAATTACATGATTTCCCCCCCCCGCCACCCCTTCTTCTTCTTTTTGTGACTCTGTCATGGAGAAATAAGGTGATGTGACTGGAATGGGTTTTTCTTTAAGTTGGAGATAGAGAAGGGAAGGCAAAGGAAGAAGAGTTGCAGGAGAGGAAGAGGAGTACACGGGGGTTAAAGTGGGTCTAAACTGGGCACATAGCTCTTCTATGTCGGCGTCACCAGGTCATTTTGCTGGAGCTGTAGCCCATAATGTCATTTTTAGAGCTGTCAATCGATTAAAATATTTAATCGAGATTAATTGTGTGATTGTTCGTAGTTAATCACAATTGAATCATACATTTTTTACTGTTCAAAACACTTTCACTGTACATTTAAGGGAGATTTGTCAAGTATTTAATCCTCTTATCAAAATGGGAGAAGACAAATATGCTGCTTTATGCAAATGTATGTATATATTTATTATTGGAAATCAATTAACAACACAAAGGGACATCTTAAATTGCAAATGGTTGATAACTAACAGTATAAAAACACTTTAATCTGGTATCCTATTCATTCTCCAGTCAGTAGCGCTCCACATAAGATGACAGTGTGTCTCCTAGCGAAAGCCAGCTGTCAGTTACCAGCCGATGCCATGGGAAACACCCACTCAGGCTCCAGGCTTAGATGCTGTTATGTCCAAAAACAAAAGAGAGTTTCAGAAGACTTGTGTGGAGAAACACAGGTACCCATGGAATTCTCTCCTTGTTAGATACCAGTCGTGTCCTCGTGATTTGTCAACTGTTGCGATCAAAAAAGATAAGCAGAATGTAGAAACCGCTTATCTGGTACAGAATCATTAATATACAAATGCTGTTTAAATAATTGACTTACCAAGTAGACTGCTGACAGTGTTCATTTTGGGCTGTCAATCAATAAAAATATTTAATTGCGATTATTCACATTTTGTATCTGTTCAAAATGAACCTTAAAGGGAGATTTGTCAAGTATTTAATACTCTTATCAATATGGGAGTGGACAAATATACTGCTTTATGTGAATGTATGTATATATTTATTATTGTAAATCAATTAACAACACAAAGCAGTGACAGATATTGTCCAGAAACCCTCAAATGTAAAAAAAAGTTCGAAAAATGTAAAAAAAACCAAAATGTTCTCAATAATGTCCCAAAAAAGTATGAAAAATGTCAAAAAAATTGAAGAAAATTCTGAAAAATGTAAAAAGAAAAAAAAGTCTGATAAATGTCAAAAAATTTACAAAAAAATCTCAAAAATGTAATAAAAAAAAAAGTCTGACAAATGTCAAAAAATAAAAAAAAAAAAAAAAAAGTCTGAAAAATTTCAAAATAATGTATAAAAAAGTCTGAGAATATGTCTGAAAAATATCAAAAAGAAAAAAAAAAAATGTGAATGTCGAAAAAAAAAAAAAAAAGTCTGATAAATGTCAAAAAATGTAAAATTGAATAATGTCGGGAAAAAAATGAAAAATGTAAACAAAAAAAAAACAATCTGAAAAATGTAAAAAAAAAAAAAAAGTCTGAAAAATGTAAAAAAAAATGTATAAAAAAGTCTGAGAATATGTCTTAAAAATGTCAAAAAAAAAAAAAATTTGAATAATGTCAAGAAAAAAAAAAAAAAGTCTGAAAAATTTCAAAAAAATGTATAAAAAAGTCTGAGAATATGTCTGAAAAATGTCAAAAAAAAAAAAAAAAATTTGAATAATGTCGAAAAAAAAAAAAAAAAAGTCTGAAAAATTTCAAAACAATGTACAAAAAAGTCTGAAAAATGTAATAAAAAAAAAAGTCTGACAAATGTCCAAAAAATTAAAAAATGTACAAAAAAAAAAGTCTGAAAAATTTCAAAACAATGTATAAAAAAAGTCTGAGAAAATGTATGAAAAATGTCAAAAAAAAAAAAAAAATTTGAATAATGTCGAAAAAAAAAGAAGTAAAATGTCCAAAAAATATAAAAAAAAAAAAAGTCTGATAAATGTCAAAAAATGTACAAAAAAGTCTGAAAAATGTAATAAAAAAAAAAAAGTCTGAAAAAATGTCCAAAAAATTGAAAAATGTAAAAAAAAAAAGAAGTCTGATAAATATCAAAAATGTTAAATTTGAATAATGTCGAAAAAAAAAAAAAATAGTCTGAAAAATTTCAAAACAATGTATAAAAAAAGTCTGAGAAAATGTCTGAAAAATGTAAAAAAAAAAAATAAAAATTTGAGTAATGTCGAAAAAAAAAAAAGTAAAATGTCCGAAAAATTAAAAAAAAAAAAAGTCTGATAAATATCAAAAATGTAAAATTTGAATAATGTCGAAAAAAAAAAGAAAAAAAATGTCCGGAAAATGTAAAAAAAAAAAAAAGTCTGATAAATGTCGAAAAATGTAAAATTGAATAATGTCGGGAAAAAAATGAAAAATGTAAACAAAAAAAAAAAAGTCTGAAAAATGTCAAAAAAAAAAAGTCTGAACAATTTCAAAATACTGTATAAAAAAAGTCTGAGAAAATGTCTGAAATATGTAAAAAAAAAAAAAAAAAATTTGAATAATGTCGAAAAAAAAAAAGGTAAAATGTCCGAAAAATTAAAAAAAAAAAAAAGTCTTATAAATATCAAAAATGTAAAATTTGAATAATCTCAAGAAAAAAAAAAAAGTAAAATGTCCGAAAAATTAAAAAAAAAAAAAAGTCTGATAAATATCAAAAATGGAAAATTTAAATAATGTCGAAAAAAAAAGAAAGAAAAATGTCCGGAAAATGTAAAAAAAAAAAAAAAGTCTGATAAATGTCAAAAAATGTAAAATTGAATAATGTCGGAAAAAAAATGAAAAATGTAAACAAAAAAAAAAGTCTGAAAAATGTAAAAAAAAAAAAAAAAAAGTCTGAACAATTTCAAAATAATGTATA
Organism: Sebastolobus alascanus; assembly: GCA_916701645.2. NCBI lineage: Eukaryota > Metazoa > Chordata > Actinopteri > Perciformes > Sebastidae > Sebastolobus > Sebastolobus alascanus. The sequence goes on from CAKAOJ020000407.1 coordinate 235,992, forward strand.
AAAAAAGTCTGAGAAAATGTCTGAAAAATGTAAAAAAAAAAAAAAAAATTTGAGTAATGTCGAAAAAAAAAAAAGTAAAATGTCCGAAAAATTAAAAAAAAAAAAAGTCTGATAAATATCAAAAATGGAAAATTTAAATAATGTCGAAAAAAAAAGAAAGAAAAATATCCGGAAAATGTAAAAAAAAAAAAAAAGTCTGATAAATGTCAAAAAATGTAAAATTGAATAATGTCGGAAAAAAAATGAAAAATGTAAACAAAAAAAAAAGTCTGAAAAATGTCAAAAAAAAAAAAAAAAAGTCTGAACAATTTCAAAATAATGTATAAAAAAAGTCTGAGAAAATGTCTGAAAAATGTAAAAAAAAAAAAAAAAATTTGAGTAATGTCGAAAAAAAAAATAGTAAAATGTCCGAAAAATTAAAAAAAAAAAAAGTCTGATAAATATCAAAAATGTAAAATTTGAATAATGTCGAAAAAAAAAAGAAGAAAAATGTCCGGAAAATGTAAAAAAAAAAAAAAGTCTGATAAATATCAAAAATGGAAAATTTGAATAATGTCGAAAAAAAAAGAAAGAAAGTCTGACAAATTTCAAAACAATGTATAAAAAAAGTCTGAGAAAATGACTGAAAAATGTAAAAAAAAAGTCTGATAAATATCAAAAATGTAAAATTTGAATAATGTCGAAAAAAAAAAAAAAAAAGTCTGAAAAATTTCAAAATAATGTATAAAAAAAGTCTGAGAAAATGACTGAAAAATGTAAAAAAAAAAAAAAAAAAATTGAATATTGCCGAAAAAAAAGAAAGTAAAATGTCCAAAAAATGTAAAAAAAAGTCTGATAAATGTCAAAAAATGTCCAAAAAAAAAAAAAAAAAAAAAAAAAAATTTGCTAAATATCAAAAATGTAAAATTTGAATAATGACAAAAAAAAAAAGAAAAATGTCCGGAAAATGTAAAAAAAAAAAAAAAGTCTGATAAATATCAAAAATGGAAAATTTGAATAATGTCGAAAAAAAAAAAAGTAAAATGTCCGAAAAATTAAAAAAAAAAAAAAGTCTTATAAATATCAAAAATGTAAAATTTGAATAATCTCGAGAAAAAAAAAAAAGTAAAATATCCGAAAAATTAAAAAAAAAAAAAAGTCTGATAAATATCAAAAATGGAAAATTTAAATAATGTCGAAAAAAAAAGAAAGAAAAATGTCCGGAAAATTTAAAAAAAAAAAAAAAGTCTGATAAATGTCAAAAAATGTAAAATTGAATAATGTCGGAAAAAAAATGAAAAATGTAAACAAAAAAAAAAGTCTGAAAAATGTAAAAAAAAAAAAAAAAAAGTCTGAACAATTTCAAAATAATGTATAAAAAAAGTCTGAGAAAAAGTCTGAAAAATGTAAAAAAAAAAAAAAAAATTTGAGTAATGTCGAAAAAAAAAAAAGTAAAATGTCCGAAAAATTAAAAAAAAAAAAAGTCTGATAAATATCAAAAATGTAAAATTTGAATAATGTCGAAAAAAAAAAGAACAAAAATTTCCGGAAAATGTAAAAAAAAAAAAAAGTCTGATAAATATCAAAAATGGAAAATTTGAATAATGTCGAAAAAAAAAGAAAGAAAGTCTGACAAATTTCAAAACAATGTATAAAAAAAGTCTGAGAAAATGACTGAAAAATGTAAAAAAAAAGTCTGATAAATATCAAAAATGTAAAATTTGAATAATGTCGAAAAAAAAAAAAAAAAGTCTGAAAAATTTCAAAATAATGTATAAAAAAAGTCTGAGAAAATGACTGAAAAATGTAAAAAAAAAAAAAAAAAATTGAATATTGCCGAAAAAAAAGAAAGTAAAATGTCCAAAAAATGTAAAAAAAAGTCTGATAAATGTCAAAAAATGTCCAAAAAAAAAAAAAAAAAAAAAAAAAATTTGCTAAATATCAAAAATGTAAAATTTGAATAATGACAAAAAAAAAAAGAAAAATGTCCGGAAAATGTAAAAAAAAAAAAAAGTCTGATAAATATAAAAAATGGAAAATTTGAATAATGTCGAAAAAAAAAAAAGTAAAATGTCCGAAAAATTAAAAAAAAAAAAAAGTCTTATAAATATCAAAAATGTAAAATTTGAATAATCTCGAGAAAAAAAAAAAAGTAAAATATCCGAAAAATTAAAAAAAAAAAAAAGTCTGATAAATATCAAAAATTTAAAATTTACATAATGTCGAAAAAAAAAGAAAGAAAAATGTCCGGAAAATGTAAAAAAAAAAAAAAAGTCTGATAAATGTCAAAAAATGTAAAATTGAATAATGTCGGAAAAAAAATGAAAAATGTAAACAAAAAAAAAAGTCTGAAAAATGTAAAAAAAAAAAAAAAAAAGTCTGAACAATTTCAAAATAATGTATAAAAAAAGTCTGAGAAAATGTCTGAAAAATGTAAAAAAAAAAAAAAAAATTTGAGTAATGTCGAAAAAAAAAAGAGTAAAATGTCCGAAAAATTAAAAAAAAAAAAAGTCTGATAAATATCAAAAATGTAAAATTTGAATAATGTCGAAAAAAAAAAGAAGAAAAATGTCCGGAAAATGTAAAAAAAAAAAAAAGTCTGATAAATATCAAAAATGGAAAATTTGAATAATGTCGAAAAAAAAGAAGAAAGAAAGTCTGACAAATTTCAAAACAATGTATAAAAAAAGTCTGAGAAAATGACTGAAAAATGTAAAAAAAAAGTCTGATAAATATCAAAAATGTAAAATTTGAATAATGTCGAAAAAAAAAAAAAAAAAGTCTGAAAAATTTCAAAATAATGTATAAAAAAAGTCTGAGAAAATGACTGAAAAATTTAAAAAAAAAAATAAAAAAATTTAATATTGCCGAAAAAAAAGAAAGTAAAATGTCCAAAAAATGTAAAAAAAAGTCTGATAAATGTCAAAAAATGTCCAAAAAAAAAAAAAAAAAAAAAAAAAAATTTGTTAAATTTCAAAAATTTAAAATTTGAATAATGACAAAAAAAAAAAGAAAAATGTCCGGAAAATGTAAAAAAAAAAAAAAGTCTGATAAATATCAAAAATGGAAAATTTGAATAATGTCGAAAAAAAAATAAATAAATTCTGACAAATTTAAAAAAAATTTATAAAAAAATTATTATAAAATGACTGAAAAATTTAAAAAAAAAGTATTATAAATATAAAAAATGTAAAATTTTAATAATGTCGAAAAAAAAAAAAAAAAGTCTGAAAAATTTCAAAATAATGTATAAAAAAAGTCTGAGAAAATGACTGAAAAATGTAAAAAAAAAAAAAAAAAATTGAATATTGCCGAAAAAAAAGAAAGTAAAATGTCCAAAAAATGTAAAAAAAAGTCTGATAAATGTCAAAAAATGTCCAAAAAAAAAAAAAAAAAAAAAAAAAAATTTGCTAAATATCAAAAATGTAAAATTTGAATAATGACAAAAAAAAAAAGAAAAATGTCCGGAAAATGTAAAAAAAAAAAAAAGTCTGATAAATATCAAAAATGGAAAATTTGAATAATGTCGAAAAAAAAAAAAGTAAAATGTCCGAAAAATTAAAAAAAAAAAAAAGTATTATAAATATCAAAAATGTAAAATTTGAATAATCTCGAGAAAAAAAAAAAAGTAAAATATCCTAAAAATTAAAAAAAAAAAAAAGTCTTATAAATATAAAAAATGGAAAATTTACATAATGTCGAAAAAAAAAGAAAGAAAAATGTCCGGAAAATGTAAAAAAAAAAAAAAAGTCTGATAAATGTCAAAAAATGTAAAATTGAATAATGTCGGAAAAAAAATGAAAAATGTAAACAAAAAAAAAAGTCTGAAAAATTTAAAAAAAAAAAAAAAAAAGTCTGAACAATTTCAAAATAATGTATAAAAAAAGTATGAGAAAATGTCTGAAAAATGTAAAAAAAAAAAAAAAAATTTGAGTAATGTCGAAAAAAAAAAGAGTAAAATGTCCGAAAAATTAAAAAAAAAAAAAGTCTGATAAATATCAAAAATGTAAAATTTGAATAATGTCGAAAAAAAAAAGAAGAAAAATGTCCGGAAAATGTAAAAAAAAAAAAAAGTCTGATAAATATCAAAAATGGAAAATTTGAATAATGTCGAAAAAAAAAGAAAGAAAGTCTGACAAATTTCAAAACAATGTATAAAAAAAGTCTGAGAAAATGACTGAAAAATGTAAAAAAAAAGTCTGATAAATATCAAAAATGTAAAATTTGAATAATGTCGAAAAAAAAAAAAAAAAAGTCTGAAAAATTTCAAAATAATGTATAAAAAAAGTCTGAGAAAATGACTGAAAAATTTAAAAAAAAAAATAAAAAAATTGAATATTGCCGAAAAAAAAGAAAGTAAAATGTCCAAAAAATGTAAAAAAAAGTCTGATAAATGTCAAAAAATGTCCAAAAAAAAAAAAAAAAAAAAAAAAAATTTGTTAAATATCAAAAATGTAAAATTTGAATAATGACAAAAAAAAAAAGAAAAATGTCCGGAAAATGTAAAAAAAAAAAAAAGTCTGATAAATATCAAAAATGGAAAATTTGAATAATGTCGAAAAAAAAAGAAAGAAAGTCTGACAAATTTCAAAACAATGTATAAAAAAAGTCTGAGAAAATGACTGAAAAATGTAAAAAAAAAGTCTGATAAATATCAAAAATGTAAAATTTGAATAATGTCGAAAAAAAAAAAAAAAAAAGTCTGAAAAATTTCAAAATAATGTATAAAAAAAGTCTGAGAAAATGTCCAAAAAATGTAAAAAAAAGTCTGATAAATGTCAAAAAATGTCCAAAAAAAAAAAAAAAAAATTTGCTAAATATCAAAAATGTAAAATTTGAATAATGACAAAAAAAAAAAGAAAAATGTCTGGAAAATGTAAAAAAAAAAAAAAAGTCTGATAAATGTCCAAAAATGTACAATAAGTCTGAAAAATGTAATAAAAAAAAAAGTCTGATAAATGTCAAAAAATGTAAAGTTGAATAATGTCGAAAAAAAATGAAAAATGTAAACAAAAAAAAAACAATCTGAAAAATGTAAAAAAAAAAAAAAGTCTGAAAAATGTAAAAAAAATGTATAAAAAAGTCTGAGAAAATGTCTGAAAAATGTCAAAAAGAAAAAAAACAAATTGTGTCGAAAAAAAAAAGTCTGAAAAATTTCAAAACAATGTATAAAAAAAGTCTGCGAAAATGTCTGAAAAATGTCAAAAAGAAAAAAAAAAAATTTGAATAATGTCGAAAAAAAAAAAAAGTAAAATGTCCAAAAAATGTAAAAAAAAAAAAAGTCTGATAAATGTCAAAAAATGTACAAAAAAGTCTGAAAAATGTAATAAAAAAAAAAGTCTGACAAATGTCCAAAAAATTAAAAAAAAAAAAAAAAGTCTGATAAATATCAAAAATGTAAAATTTGAATAATGTCAAAAAAAAAAAGAAAAATGTCCGGAAAATTTGAAAACAATGTATAAAAAAAGTCTGAGAAAATGTCTGAAAAATGTAAAAAAAAAAAAAAAAATTTGAATAATGTCGAAAAAAAAAAAAGTAAAATGTCAGAAAAATTAAAAAAAAAAAAAGTCTGATAAATGTCAAAAAATTTACAAAAAAGTCTGACAAATGTCCAAAAAATTAAAAAAAAAAAAAAGTCTGAAATATCAAAAATGTAAAATTTGAATAATGTCGAAAAAAATATGTTATATACATGTAATGGATATTTCAAATACCAATTAGATGGTGATCTGCAATCATTCGCTCTTAGTGATCAATCTGAGCCAGACAGACATGATCAGTATATCAGGATTCCACTGTATTTCTATATAAAAGGTTATTTTAAAGAGAAAGGAATGACATATAAATTTGGACTACTACTCCATAATGTACATTCTTTACTTTGCCCTTTAGAGATCTCAAAAGCCATGATTCACTCTTGACAATTGTAGAACTCCCCCCCCCCCCCCAGCTTCCTGTGACGGTTGGGCTTAAAACTACTTTGTTTGTAAAGTAAAAATGAAACTGAACGTTGTGAACACGGGACACGAACAGCTGATTGTAACCTAAAAGTTACAAACAGCGGTCTCCTGGATGAAAGTGTTTGTTGGACCCATCCACCCCCCCTCCCCGTCCCCCCCTTAGTGTGTCTTTTCACTCTTTAATCCAACGTCACCACCACGGCGTATTTTCCCTGAGCGTTTACAGTTTCAGGGTTTTCATTGTAGTTGATGTAAAGCCCGGTGCATCTCATACTAAAGGGCTGCAGGCCGGAGACTGTGGAGACAGAAAGGGTTCAAAAGCAACATTCGTGGTGACGTCGGTTGGGAACACAAAAGTAACAGAACCACCCAAACTGAATTCTGGAATGACGTCTGGTCACGACGCCCCCCCGATCCTTGTTTGACCCACGTTTGTTGTTTTTCTGATAATAGGGGGGGAGCGTGTGTGTGATTCACCTTAGGCATCACAGCTGGGGGTTTTAACTGAACTAGGCCACATTTGGCCTGAAGTGAGTGAATATTTAACCCACCACAGCTGTGTTGTTGGATGTGCAGCCAAGGGCTCCAACAGGATTCCTGTTAGTGGAGAGAGATAGATAGAGATAGAGATAGATAGAGATAGATAGATAGAGATAGATACAGATAGATAGAGATAGATAGATAGAGATAGATAGAGATAGATAGATAGAGATAGATAGATAGAGATAGATAGAGATAGATAGATAGATAGATAGAGATAGATACAGATAGATAGAGATAGATAGAGATAGATAGAGAGAGATAGAGATAGATAGATATAGATAGATAGATAGAGATAGATAGAGATAGATAGATAGATAGATAGAGATAGATAGATAGATAGAGATAGATACAGATAGATAGAGATAGATAGATAGGTGGAAGCCAGATGTGCTCTTTGTAAACACACAGCGTTTAGTTACCTGTAACTCTCTGCTTCATAACGTGTACACTCACCTGTGTCCTGGGATTGTTCAGCGTTAACAAGTGTGGAAGTGTTGTAGGAACCAGTTGGACCTGCTCACATAAATCATCAGATTGTTGTCCAGACGGCTGCCGTCATTATCGTGACCAACCAGCTGGATGTTCTCCTTAATTAGAGGCTTTAGTAAATGGAGTCTTTTGGCTTGCTGCACTTGGAAAAGCTCAAGTGACTCAAATATTCCTCGGCCGACTCTTTTGTCATTGAAATGCAATTATTTCTTTTTCTCTCCGACAACAATGATGGATTCACATTTCACTGAACATGCACATTAGCCGTGCGTGTTTCTCCTCTTCGGCCGTCCCTAATCTGTGGAGCGCTGCAGCTATTCTTAGCCCACATACTGTATGTCATCATGTTTAGGCCAATGGCCATGAAAACATGAGCTTAAGTACGAGAGCGTTTTATCTGTTGTCATAATTACATTTAATCCTGCATCTGTTGCATAGTTGTTGTTTTTTTATCATATTTCTACTGTGTGATGTGTTTGTTGGCAGCAGTGCCTCAGGTACAGATATGAGAAGAAGTTCAGCTTGGTGCTGTCTGTTTGTCTTTATGAAGACTGCTGCCTGGTGGGTATAAATAACTCCCTGTGAAACTGTTTTAGTTCTTCACAGCTACTTAGAGACATTTAGTGAAATGTTTCCCCAAACTGTTGTCACAAGGGGGCCGATCTTATCTTCCACCCGGAGCACAGTGCTGCACAGCGCAACTGTCACTGCTAGTTTCAGACTGTCATATTCACGCCCACGTTGGTCTTAAGGTGTAGTCAGGTGCTTTGTTGAGACAACAGGAAGCGATTACAACATTGACCAACAAAAACCTGGTCTAAAGTCTGGCGCAGTATTTTCCTGCTATTTAAAGGGCGCATTGGTAGCTGTGGCTCAGAGATGGAGCCACAGCTTGGGGTCAGCCTTCGGGAGCAACTTGGGGTTAAATATCGACCTTCGGATCGCTCGGCGATCCGAAGGTCGATATTTAACCCCAAGTTGCTCCCGAAGGCTGTCCCATCGGTGTGTGAACGAGCATCTATCTTGGGTGCTGATTCAAGATGTATTGCGATTTTTGCAATGTGTGAAACCCAAAGTGTTTCCATCCTTTACTGGATGTGTAGTGTTTACAGATTTGGGTTTAAAATGGGGGGGGGCAGGTCGTATCCACGCAGACCCTCCAACGTTTCCTACTTTCTCGTTTCGACTCGCTGCTGTTTGTTTTGGTTTTGGTTTGTTAGACTAGCTGGTCTTGAAGGAGGTTAAATAACGCTCCAAACGTACGCTAACTTTTGTCGAGGAAAAACTGGTATGTCCATTTTCAAAGGGGTCTCTTGACCTCTGACCTCCAGATGTGTGAATGTAAATGGGTTCTATGGGTACCCACGAGTCTCCCCTTTACAGACATGCCCACTTTATGATAATCACATGCAGTTTGGGGCAAGTCATAGTGAAGTCAGCACACTGACACACTGACAGCTGTTGTTGCCTGTTGGGCTGCAGTTTGCCATGTTATGATCTGAGCATATTGTTTTATGCTAAATGCAGAACCTGTGAGGGTTTCTGGACAATATCTGTCATTGTTTTGTGTTGTTAATTGATTTACAATAATAAATATATACATACATTTGCATAAAGCAGCATATTTGTCCACTCCCTTGTTGATAAGAGGATTAAATACTTGACAAATCTCCCTTTTAAGGTTCATTTAGAACAGATAAAAACGTGCGATTAATCGCGATTAAATATTTAATCGATTGACAGCCCTAGTATTGATATTTTTTTACATTCAAATGTCAAATAAATGTAAAGTAATCTATTCCCATTCCCAGGATGTGACAACATGTATGCAGATGGAATGGTAGAACCCACTTATTGAAGGAGATTTCAGTTTTCCAGGTTATGTCTTGACGTTGTGATTGCTGGTTGAAGTTGTTGCTACATGTAAAGAGGTTTAGTGGATTCAGGATGAATACGAGGTTAGACTGTAAACAGTGGCGATGATATCAGGCTCTGTTTGCTTTGCTTTCTCCACAGCACAAAACACAACTTCACACTTCCAAATGAGGTTGTCTTATCAGAGTACTGACCCAGTTTTAGACGTTTTGTTAATCTGTTCTGTGGGAGTTTTCCTCGTCCTGAGCTGACGGTCTGATGCCTGGTTCTCACATACAGTTTCAATCATTTGGCCAGCTGTGATGAAAGGACCATGCTAATAAACTTGGCAATTTATTTGTGTGTTTGGGGTTGTGTGATAACAGGAGTGGATGCTGCAGTGTGCCTGCGTATGTATACTGAATAGAGAAAAGTCCCATGTGGCTGGAAAAGAGAAGGAAACACAAATATATAAACCAGCATGACAAAATGTATATTCATCAGATGGAAGGAAGAAAACAAACAATGTTTTCTTTTGTTTGTTGGCTTTCTTTGTGAAAACAGAATAAATTAGAAGAGAAAAGCAAGAAAGAACAACATGTCCTCTCAGCCCACAGCGTTCAGTTTCTCTGCTGCTCTGCTTGTTTAAATTCTCCGACTCCTGTCTGCCTTCAAACTGCTCCCATCACTGCCTCCGTTTCCCTCTCCGTCTCCTCCCGTTCCACCTTGAATACTAAAATCACAGCTTGTTGTTTCCTGAAATCGAATAGAAGTCCCTCCTGTGTTTGAAACAGTATTGTATGTCAGATGATGCATTATTTTATTCCTCACTGGAGTTCAGTGAAGTGTGTCTCCTCTCCTTCAGTCTGACAGACAGTGAAGCTGGTTTACCTTACGACAAGGAGTCGATGGCCATCATCCACCTGGACAACACTACAGTGATGTACCTGAAGGAGGTCACCAAGTTCCTCGCCATGGTCTGCTTCGTCCGCAAGGAAAGCTTTGAGAGGAAAGGTCAGAACACCTACAGTCAGTGCTTTTACATGCACGTCAGAAACTAGCAGCCATTCAACATGCCCTCCTTTAAATGCTACGTGACTCACAGTTTCCATTCTTCTATAGCTTTACATCTCCCACTTCAATCATCAGCACAAAAGATTAAGAGCTCCGCTAGAAAATATCTGCTTCTTTGATAAAAAAGTCAAAGGTACAAGCTTGTGTATATAAAAACTCAACTGTGACCCCGAGGTGCATTTCAGCAAGAAACATCCAAAGATTAAAATTCTGTTGAGTGAGCAGCTAACGGCGGATGGAAGCTAAAGATAACAGTGTTAAATAGACAAGATTTTTTTTAACTTATCATTATGAAGTAAGTGTTGATTGCATTATGTAATCGCTGTAGAATAACGGCACTTAGCCTCACTTTCACTATGCAGCTCCGACTGCCACCGGGTGTTATGTGTAGTTTTACTCTGCAATTTATCAGAGCGCTGAGATATGGGTTTCTACTTCAAATTGGGATTCTTACGGGTGTTTTTTGTTTTGGGTTAGTAGCCAGGCTGCTAGCGGTGGCCGGGCTGCTAGCGGTGGCCGGGCTGCTAGAGGTGGCCGGGCTGCTAGAGGTGGCCGGGCTGCTAGCGTCAGCCGGGCTGCTAGAGGTGGCCGGGCTGCTAGAGGTGGCCGGGCTGCTAGAGGTGGCCGGGCTGCTAGAGGTGGCCGGGCTGCTAGCGTCAGCCGGGCTGCTAGAGGTGGCCGGGCTGCTAGAGGTGGCCGGGCTGCTAGAGGAGGCCGGGCTGCTAGAGGTGGCTGGGCTGCTAGAGGAGGCCGGGCTGCTAGAGGTGGCCGGGCTGCTAGAGGCGGCCGGGCTGCTAGAGGTGGCCGGGCTGCTAGCGTCAGCCGGGCTGCTAGAGGTGGCCGGGCTGCTAGCGTCAGCCGGGCTGCTAGAGGCGGCCGGGCTGCTAGAGGTGGCCGGGCTGCTAGAGGTGGCCGGGCTGCTAGAGGAGGCCGGGCTGCTAGAGGTGGCCGGGCTGCTAGAGGAGGCCGGGCTGCTAGCGTCGGCCGGGCTGCTAGCGTCGGCCGGGCTGCTAGAGGAGGCCGGGCTGCTAGCGTCGGCCGGGCTGCTAGCGGTAGCCGGGCCGCTAGCGTCAGCCGGGCTGCTAGAGGCGGCCGGGCTGCTAGCGGTAGCCAGAATATTGATTGATATTTGATCAGCGCTGCCTAGTTTGACCGTTTGATGGGAGTTGGTGAGTGATTGACAGCCGGCTCAGAGACGGGAGGCTCGACTACGTTGTCGGGGGGTTATAAAAACATATTCTTTTCATTTTAGAAACCTTGCCGAATTTAGACCATTTATCATTTTATGAAGCTCCCAAAACGTCTCTATAAAAATAACAATTCATCTGGCGTATAATTTGGGATAATCCAACCTTTGCAGCTCTTACTTTTTTTTAAGCTCTGTATATATTTGTTCTTTCCCTCTCTGACCTGTAATAGACTCGACCTTCTTCTCTCCGTCCCTCACAGGACTCATTGACTACAACTTCCACTGCTTTAAGAAAGCCATCCAGGAGGTTTTTGATGTTCGAGTGAAGGTTCAACAGAATCGTAAACTTCTCAGTCAGAGGAGGTGGAGCAAACTGTCTATGACCAACGGAGTGCTGAGCACCCCCCACTGAGGAACTGATGACATCATCAGACAGCCGATTGTCCAGGAGACTCAGCTCGACTCCACACCGACTCATTAGACCTCTCACGGTCCCCAGAGGTCAAATCAGTCTTCCCTCCACATCTGAAAATAAACCTTATGGTATGCACTATCTATGTAAGAAATATAATGCTTTTCTCATAAAATGCACAATTGTTATAATATGAGAGTTTGATATTTAATTATTTATTATTATTTAATATAATTGATAGTTAATTTAACTTAAGTTAATAGTTATTTTACTGTTAACAAAACATTAAATGATAATTAATAATGATAACTAATTATCAGTAATGCTATAATTTATGTTATTTTAAGAGTTTATTGTTGCACACGTTATACAATTTATATACTATATTATAGTATTTGTTAATGATCACTAAATTATTTTAATTTCCTGTTCCAAGGTGAATAAAAGAAAGAATTTTGACCCTCAGTTTTTAAGCCAACATGGCCCAAAAGTCCTCAAAGTCCTCAGAAACAAACCTACAAGTCCTCATATGCATGCATTAATATCTCTCGCTCCACTCTGCCCTTTATTTACCCGTTGCCATGGTGAAGGGAAGTATCCGAGCTCCATTGATGATGACTTTTTATTCATTCACCACGCACATGCTTAACCCTCTGAGACCCGCCAACTTCACTGTCTTTCAGAGGCTGCAGCAGTTTTAGAGCTAAAGTAGGAGGTTCAATAACACTCTAAATGGAGGCTAAATTTTACCCAATTTATGATAATCACATGCAGTATTTTGAATACAGTACACATATATTATTTTCACTTATTCTAAAAAAGGTGTATCTGAATATTTCTGCAAACTGGGGTCCCTAAACAGTGTTGAATTCCATAAATTGGGTATCAGTGTAAAGCTGAGACTCTGGTGGATCCAATGAGTCCAACTGTATTCATGTGTGATGATGTTAGTCCCCATAGGAGACATTTCATTGACCTCACTGTGGAAACTGACCTGTGGTGACCTCTAGGATAATCAGCTGTGATTGTGAAGCCTCCTGGACTGTCTGACAGCAGGCTGTTCGTTTGTTGAGCAGTAAAATGGACGAATATTTTGTAGAGTTGATTGGCCACCCGTCATGTCTGACAGATATTCAATAGGTCCCTCTGCTGTTCTGGCTCGCATCAACTTGATGGGGCTTTCTTTTAAACTTGTAATCCAGAGAAGGTTGAGGAGAGCTCCGCGTTTAATCAACCAGCTGTCAAGTAACCGAGAGAATTAATTCATAAAGTTTGATTCACAGCGTCTGGGCTCAGAGTCGGGGATACAGTGACGAGCTCAAAGTGACTCTTAGTTAAGGTAGTTTGGACATTCACAAAGTGTCTTATCATCAGGAGTCCTCCTCAGAGGCAGTAAAAGTCCCCGACTGATCGTTGCCCTCGTAGGCAGATTTGTAATGAAAGAGTCATTTCACCAGCGTTACGTCCAGATGATACGAACGCTTGTTGTAAACATGGAGATCTCTCCCAGGTCTTGATGTCTGTCTCAGCCACTTCTCCCTTCCCCAGTTCCCCCTGCGTTGCCATGCTCCACCCATCCACCAGATGTCCTCAGACTCTCCCACCTGTCCCAGTCACCGGACTCTCACTTCCACCTGCTCACCTGTTTCCACTTTCCCTCATCAGCCCGGCCTGCAGTATATAACCCGGCCATTTCCCCACTTTAGGAGTTCTTTCTGTCCCTGAACCGATATCTCTACCTATCTGTACCTTTTCCCTGTTCACCTCTGGATTCTCACTTCCTTTTGTTTGGACCTGCAACTGAAGCTTTTGTATCTTCACTTTTTCAATAAATTACTAAACTGTCCCAGTCGGCCCAGATTATCTGCATTTGGGTTCTTTCCCTTGTTGCCTTGTTCTCACCTGTGTGATCTATCTACCATCCATCCCATATTACCTGAACGTGGCATAAGTAAGGTCTAATCAGAGAAAATTACCCTTGAGAGCGTGCAGTGCTCGTGGTACGTGCAACAGCACATAATGAACTTGGTTCCCCATCAGCTGACAGTCAGACAGCAGCAGGTTGACTGTTGTTGTCAACAGTTTACAGAGAGACGGAACAATGAGTATTCAGCCGACACGCTGTGTTAAATATGTGTTTACTCCTCTTCTCTGTTGTTAACTCTGCTGTCAGGAGTTGTTTTTGTTCACTTGTTGCACAAACTGTTGATTCAGGTTGGCGTCAGTGGAAGAGGCCATTTTGTGTTCTGAATTGAAATGAAGTGGAAACCCCCCCCACCAGACTCAGATCAAAAGTCTGAGGTGGAAACGCCTCAAAACGAGTCTGCAGTCAGGAAACAGCACGACAACCTGTGAGAATGAAAACAGGCTCCTTCAGGAACATTTCACCATGTTTTAAATGGAGCCTGATGTTGTTAGGATGGAACTCACTGCATGACTAAACACACACAAACCAACATGATACCGAGAGTCTGTCTACAGTCACACAACATTCTGACTAAAAAATATACTGCTGCTGTCAGACATACAAACCTTCTATATCTCCTAAATGCCAACTGTTCTGGAGCTTTAAGCTTTATGTTATAATCCTCATGATTTTTTATATTAAAGACCGTTGCATTATGAAGACCTTGTTATGACCACAGATAAAAACCCCTCTCACTACATAGAGACTAAACAGTTGTATAGTTGTGCTGCAGATTATATGTAAAAGATGTTGTTGAGTCTAATACTGGGGAAAAGGTGAGGTGGATGTTGATGACATGCTGTTGGCTGCAGCGAGGTGTTGTAGCCGCTAACCACGGATTAATAAACTCATCTTGTCTCGTGCTGATGTTGGTTTACTTTTGATAATTATATGACTTTCGTCTTTGCTTATGAAGCTTATTGAGGTAAGATTCCTTCTATAAGAGTTTTTTAATCTCACCTGCACAACTTCTTTCCATTTGTTGTCGTATTTTTTTTACATATTTTTTTATTGTGCGAACAAATAAATCTCAAATTTCGAAATCTCAAATTTAATCATCGCCATTAACCAAATAAGTTCTTTCTTGTTATAGTGAGACAGCCTTTGATTCCCAAGCAAAGCACACTTACAGTAAACGCAGCTGCCGTTACTACCGGTAACCACAGATGCTGCCAAATCAAGCAGGACGGAAATCTTATATAACTTTACAGATCCCCTCCAGACATGTTTGGAGATATCTAAAAAATACTCTGCTTGGAATTATAATTTGTGTCTGATTTAGTTTTTCCTCACAAAGTTTGATTACCTTCTAAAAAAGACCTTATGATTGCATCTCTTCTTTAAAATAGTCTACGAATATGCGAATATTTTAAATGATCGTCTATCTGACTCTAAATGGGACCATAATTTACTAAATGAACATCATGCTGTATTGAAGAAGACTTGAAACTAGTGATTGAGACCATAAACTCATGTTTACAATGTTTACTGAGGTAATAAATCAAGAGAGAAGTAGGCTCATTTTCTCATAGACTTCTATACAACCAGAGGAGTCGCCCCCTGCTGGCTGGTAGAGAGAATGAAGGATTAAAACTCTTCAGCGTTGACTTCACTTCAGACACGGTGGTTGCCGCCTGGTTATGATGTCATAAAATCCTTTTTATTTAATTTTCAGGAGATGAATGTGAAACAGCGAAGGACAAACATCCAGGTGAAGATACAATAAGGAAAACACACACTGCTGAGTGGAGGAGGGGGGGGGCTTCGTTTTGTTTTGAAGTGGTTGATGGTGTTATTTTACATAACTAGCAGCAATATGATCCTCTAGTTCCTGTTTATTGAGGCATCATAATTATATCATCTTTTTATATTCCTGTTTGACACCTGCTCGTCTGTTTGTGTAAATATTTGTGTATATATCTGTGTGTGTGTGCGTGCACGTGTGCAGGCATGTCTCTTCCTTGCCAGGTCAGTGGATTGCGTAACAGCTGCTGGTGGCTGTCGTCTGCACTACAATGTGTTACATAAGACAATTTGATGTTCAGAGTTATAATCCGGCCTGTGCTGCCTGAGCGCTCCCATCTGGGATTTCCAGCCTGTCCTCATCCTGAGCTCTCTGCCCCCCCCCCCCCCCCTCACACAGACACTACTCCACATATAAAGACAGGTCGGGATGCCCCCTTTGACCAACACCTCCATGACAGGGTGTCTCACTAACTGACAGCTGAACCTCTGACTTGTTCATCAGGCTGTCGGTAGCCATGAATTAATTGAGCACATTTATGCTCTCAGGAGGAAACTCTGTCTCCTACTGAATTATATTCCCATATAACTGCATTACGTGTCAAGGGAAACCTGGATTTCGGTCACATTTTTAAACAAAACTACTTGGTTAGGTTTAGAAAAACATGTTAGCTTTCATTTAAAATAAGTATGTTTGTTACGTCATTTAAGTTACAAACGTAAATAAAAAAAAAAGTACGTTGAGTTTTGGACGTACGGACATCCGCGGACTTTGATTAGAAATTTATTTGTGATCCGTCAAAAGAAACCAGGAGAACATACAGTACTTTTACCCTCGAAACGTAATTGACAATGCAGTTTCTTTGTATGGGAAGGTGTCATATTATAATCGAATTAGCTCATTTTATGTATCTCAACATGGAAAGATTGATATTTTTACGTGGATTTCATTGCTGTAGTAGTTACAAAAAACACCTATTTATGAAACATATGTTTGGTTCAGAAACATCAACATTCAACATAAACCTTGATTTGCAGATGTACAATGCTCGTAGTGATGAATCCAGAGAGAATTATCACCTCCTTTTTAGTTCCCCTCAGCTCTACAGAGCATTTTAGCCTCTTTTAGCTCAGTGTTTTAACTTAATGACCCGCTTAGAACGGTAACAACAACCCTATAAATACAGTAGGTTTGGGTGCAGCTCTGTGAGCTAATTGTCGGGGATTTTGGCTTGTGTGTTTAAATACAGCAATTGTGCATTCGGCATATCAGTGTGAAATATCATGTTATTATATAGAGAGATGAATTAACCCATTAATCTATTAACTATGACGCCTGTACCACCAGTGTGTCCTCCATCTTTATCTTGCTGTGAGCTACATTTCACCTTTAGTGAACGCAGCTTGGTATTTCCATTTTAAAATGAACAACATGCTCCTCCATCTGCCCCGACTCCTCCTGATAACAGTGTGTGAGAGAGAGTGTAACGTAGTGCTGGAGTGACAAATCCAAAAACATCCCAACAGGTAAAATGAGCCCAATAAAAATAAATAGTGCAGGTGTCTCCTGGGAGGGTTAGGGTGTGTGATCTGAGAGATGAAGAGGATGTCAGAGTGAATATCCACCGACAGCGTCTGAAGATCACTGCTGACAAAACCAACCAACCAACCAGCTGCTGCTGCTGCTGCTCACTGCGGGAGGTGTGTGTGTGTGTGTGTGTGTGTGTGTGTGTGTGTGTGTGTGTGTGTGTCACCTGCAGCCGTGTGTACTCACCAGGATGTTCAGGTTACTGACAAAAAAGATGAGGGTGTTTTGAAGCCTTGCTAACATATATATGCACACACACACGTTTGCAGCTCTGCATGCTTATTGGGCCACAGGTTACATCACTTGACATAACCAAAGTCCCTGGATGTGTGTTTGTCCCAAAGCGCATCGATTCTACTTTTATGCCACAAAATAAAATAAATATATATAAAAATACATATTTTTCAGTATTAATCAAAGTGCAGTTCAAAAACAATATTTTAATATGTTGGTTGGGACCGAAGTTCAGACGGGTGTTTTTATACATCTGTATTTGGTTTGAATGGAGTCCAGAGACTGCTCTCTTCAGCTGGAGGTCAGAGTTCATCCATCACCACTAAGTACAACATAAACTATAAAGTGTTGATCATCTCTTCACAGATTTTCATCACAGACTCATATTATTATTTTTCCATTCAGATCACAAAGCTCCTTATAGTTTGCCATTTTTAGCGCCGTCCAGCCTCCCGCTGTGCCGGCTCGCTGCCCGTCGTCTTACCAGGGATTAAAAAGCCTCTGATAGGTCGAAGTCATCAACAGCTGCGATCAACAGATGTTAGAAAACATCAAGCACGGGTCAAAGGTCAAGACCAGCACATGTTGTGTGTTGGTCAGTCATGACATGCATGAACACACGTGTCAGCCACACTGCATGCTCTGATCAGGGTTTAACTATGTGATGGTGCATGAAGCATGTTTCTTTATCAGGTAGAATCATTAAAGAAGTTGGAGCTGAACACCACAAACTGATTTTCTCTCCTGAGTTGATCAATTATGATGCATCTCTGCAGGTGTTTGGAGCGCAAATGTGTTGGGACCCCTTACAAAAAGTAAGTTTATTCAAGGGTGCTATTAGTACACTTCTTTAAACTTAAAATAAGAGAGTATACTCTCAGTTTACTTTTTATGTACTTATCAGATATACACTTAACATAAATATACTTGGCTTATACCGACAAGTATACAGAAAAGTCTAAGTATTCTCGGGTTATACTGAAAAGTTTACAAAAAAGAATATTTGGTAACTCTTCATTTTACAGGTCCGCAAATTTCATGGTAATTAGGTGATAATTAGCAAGTGAAATTTCTTTGGAATTACTTAAAAATTACCCCAATATTTACCACAAAATTTAAGTCATTTTTGATCAATTGTGAGTTTTGGCAGTAATTCCAAAGAAATTTCAAATAGGTTACTTGCTAATTATCACCTGATTACCATGAAATTTGCGGATCTGTAAAATGAAGAGTTACTGTATATTTGGCTAAGTACTATAAGTTCCCTTAAAGAAAACTTACAAGTATACTTGCAGTTGTTATTATTAAACTTGTAGTTTACGGACAGCATACTTTAGTGTACTTTCATAAACTAAAAAATGGGCTAAGTAAACTAACAGTATACCTATAAGTTCACTTGTAGTATAGTTAATATTATAGTTGCAGTACAAAATACAACTTGGATGTAAACCAGTTGTGTACTCAAAGTTTACTACTCTTGCATTTAAAGCATACTTAAAAGTGTACTTTTATAAACTAAAAAGTGGGCCGATTTACTCCCAAGAAGTACGTTATACTTACTACCTTACTAGTACATTGATATTAGTATTACTTAAAGTTTACTTGGGATTATACTTGAACTATACTTCAATTTTACTTGATAAAGTAAACTTGAAGTATACTTGTTTTTTGTAAGGGACGAGTGGCCTCTAGGGAAAACATATTTATCTCTCTCTGTTGACTACCATACATATTTTTTCCGGAATAAGGCCCTATGGGGTCCACAGGAAGGGGCGGGACTTTGCCTCTCTATTGATTGGAGCTTTTGTCCTTTGTCTGTATGATTGACAGCACCCCCCATGTGATCTGTAAAACTTCAGAACTTCAACATGTAAAGTGTGCCCTCTGAGAGGGCGTACAGACGGTGCTCATTCACTCACCTTTTCTTTCCTCTCTGGAGGATGAAGAGGATGAAGAGGATGAAGGAGGGACTGTGAACAAGAGAGGACAGTCTGTTCCTTTGTAATATATAACACGGTGTATTTTTGTGTGTCTCTTTTATTTCATAGACACATAAAGTATAAAGAGTAGTTCACACATATCCAAATCTCCGTCTGCAGTGACAATACAAAGGAAAACATGCCCTTGATTGAGGCTGTGGGGGGGGCAGGTTTGAGCCTCCGCCGGATGAAAGGAAATACGGGAGGTGGGCGGATGGGTCGAGAGGTTGAAGCATGAAAGGCTGCGGCATTTGTTTTACAATATAAAATTCCTTTATCCTGTGATGAAAATGAAAAGAAAACCAATGAGTCTCTTGTCTTCCTGCTAAGTGCAGACTGCTGACGTGGTTTCACACCGCTGCTGTCACGCAGAGAACCGATGTGGTGGTGAGGTTTGATTTCCTGTGACACCTTTTAATTTATTGCTATTCATAACTACCAAGTTCTTCCTTTGTTTATTCTTGTAAAACTAGAAAGAGTGAAACTATGACTTCCTTTACACCATCAGGGTTAAAGGATGTGATTCGCTAGTCAGCGAAGTTAACGTCAACCATGATCGTTACCTTAACTAAGTGGTTGTGTTGCCTAAACCTAACTTCCTGTGAAAACGGAAGTTTATTTTGAAAGGACACTATGCATGTAACGAGCGTATATTGACACGGCGTCCCCGGTCTGTCCAAAAGTAACGCTAGAGGGGGGGTTACCCGGTGAGTCGGTCTCCGATGCCGAGGGGAACCGGCCACGCGGCGGTATGTGACGGGATGGGAGTGAGAATGTGTTGGATGATCAGACTTTCTAGAGATTATCTAAGATAATCACTAAAATGATAAATGACCGTGTGAGATGTTTTCGATCTTGGCATCAAGATTGCATTGAGAAACTTATCAGATTTATGTTGCAATTAAATCCTCTGATTTAGCAGTTTAAGTGCCAGTTTTCCAAACCTGGAGGCTCCCCAGGTCCGACTGAAGGATTGTTGTTTTTTGTCTTCATTATTGCTTTGCTGCTTTGAGACCGCGGTCTGTCTATTCTAACTTCTACTTTTAACATCCAAAAACATGCTCAGTTGCAGAGAGTCGGGTTTGATGCTTTCGTTTCAATAACACAAGGGATTTTTTTTTTTTTTCTCCTTTCACGGCTTTTCACAGAGCGAGGCCATGACGGATATTAACTCTGACAATCAGCCGCGGCTGGTTTTCTCTTACAGCAGCAGGTTTCTGCAGGTCAAACTCACATCATTGTTTTGTGTTAGTGTGGACTGACCTGTGTGGCCCATTGTCACATTCACTGAACAATTTCATAAATATATGGGCCTCAAAGAGAACAGCAGCTACACTTTTAATGGAACAGAAACACCAACCAGGAATCAGAACAGAGAAATTTACTTTTTACCTGCCTGGACAGGAAGAGAACTTTTAAATTAGTTTTAGTTAAATTATCCCAAACAGCTGGAAGACAATCTGAAGCTCCTCACTTGCAAATGGTGAATCTATTTATAGCAGCTTCTGATTTTGTGTCTGTAATATAATACAGGCAGACTGGCAGTTTTAGACGATATCATTCTTTCTTACTATCAGCATTGTTTTACACGCCGTCCCTGGTTTGTGCTTTTATAGTTTCCTATAAGTTACAACCCTCCTCTATCGTTACAGGCGTTTCATTTCATCCTTGCTGCCGGGGCCTTACAGTGATTATCATCCATCTGTCCACAGCCTGAAGCATGTTCAGAGTGCCCAGATCAGTGTTTACCTCTCACTTCATCCCTCAACAGTCCAGTGATCAGTGCAAAGGGCTTTTATACCAACAAGTTCTCATCCAAACCAAAACCCCCGAGGAAGAGCGCCGGGCTTTGAAGCAAATTTTCGTAGTGGCTAAACGGCGGTACTGCACCTTCCATGTCCGTCACGTGATGCCATTGGACCCAAAAAGACTTTTTTCCATAGACATACATTAGGAAAGAGTCGTCTGTGATCCGGGTACTTTATCACGATAATCCGTGTACTTAATCACGATGAATCGGGTACTTTATCACAATGATCCGGGTACTTAATCACGATGATCCGGGTACTTTATGAGGATGATCCGGGTACTTTATCACGATGATCCGGGTACTTAATCACGATAAATCGGGTACTTTATGAGGATGATCCGGGTACTTTATCATGATGATACGGGTACTTAATCACGATGAATCGGGTACTTTGTGAGGATGATCCGGGTACTTTATCACGATGATCCGGGTACTTAATCACGATGAATCGGGTACTTTATGAGGATGATCCGGGTTCTTTATCACGATGATACGGGTACTTAATCACGATGAATCGGGTACTTTAAGAGGATGATCCGGGTACTTTAAGAGGATGATCCGGGTACTTTATGAGGATGATCCGGGTTCTTTATCACGATCATCCAGGTACTTTATCACGATGATCCGGGTACTTTATCACGATGATCCAGGTACTTTATCACGATGATCCGGGTACTTTATCAAGATGATCCGGGTACTTTATGAGGATGATCCGGGTACTTTATGAGGATGATCCGGGTACTTTATCACGATGATCCAGGTACTTTATCACGATGATCCGGGTACTTTATCACGATGATCCGGGTACTTTATGAGGATGATCCGGGTACTTTATGAGGATGATCCGGGTACTTTATGAGGATGATCCGGGTGATAACAGGTGCCTAAAATCAACCATACAGCCATGCAAAGGTGCTTTCCATTCCATAATACTGTAGATGTTAAAAGACTTCACTTTTCTTCCTCTTCTGTAATTTTTTGTTCCAAGTTCATCTTTGCACATTAAGGGAAAATGATGAGCCTGTTAGTATTATACAGCTGCACCGTTGTGGTCATTATCAGCAGCATTGGAGCAATCCCTCTTATTCATTTCAGCTGAATGTCACAATTCCCCTGAGTTGATTGGAGGCTCATTCAGATCACCTGTCGTGCACGGCGTGGGAACCCGGCTCTTTATTAAGAAGTGAGATCAGCTTGGTGTGTTTCCCCTCCTGGCCAATCAGAGTGTGACGTCGCCCCTTTCTTTAGAGCTTAAGAGAGGTGAGGAATCACACACCCAGGATGTTCTGATCCTTCCTCCATGTCATGCAGACCTCGTTTTAGCAGTTTCTTTTTAACAGAAACTCTGGTCTTTTGGGCCCTTTTGAGACTTCTTTGACGTCTTTTGGTTTTCTGATCGATGGTGATTTTAAGCATTGTGAAACCGAGCTGGAGTGAATACTAAAGAACACTTTTCCTCTAGGTGAACTGCTTCAGGGCAGAAGAGTACAAGAGTTTGTCTATTGATAACCTAACGCCTCCAGGCTTTATTCTGTTGTTTTATTTATTGGTTTATTTTCATTGCAACCCCCCTTTTATACACATTTCCTTATTATCATTGTGAAGGCACTTGTGAGATTTGTTTCTCCAAGTAAATGTAACTGTATTATGAGGTTGGGAGCTGGTTCTCAGGCTTCTTCCCGATCAGCTGAAATCTGAAATCTCTATTAGCTCCATGCCTCTCTGAGCAGATAATCTATCTGGATTCATGTGTAGATGATGCTTAGTAGTAGAAATGATCTAGTCACCTTGATGTTATTCACCTGTTCTGTTGCTCTGAGTGGGTGTGAAGGTTACAGTGTGAGCCTACACTGTGTGCATTACTGCAGCTCCACAAAAGGTAGAAAGGGTTGAGAAAGAAGGAGCAGAGGAGGTTGGTGCTTGGTATAAAACATGTCGATGAATAGCGAGTGCGTACAGCTTCTTCTCTTCCTCTCCATCTGTGAGGATGAATGCCTTTAGATCAATGGCAATATGATGGTAGAAAAGAATTCCACCAACCTGCTGCGTGGGAATAAATTAATTTTAAACTTCCGAGGTTAAACTGACCCATAGATGTGTAATGGTGTGTAGCATGAGGCAGTTTTTCAATAGCAGAAAAGCCAGTTTTACAGTGAAAATCTGATTTAACTTGGGTTATTTAACCACAATGGACGGTGGCTCAGTGGTTGGTTAGCTGTACAAACTCCCCCCTAATTTTTTGAATATTTTAAACTAATATTCTGGCCAGATCTTCCACATTGCACCTTTAAAAACAAAAGAAGGAGTGATGGAGTTTTCAGAAGTAAACAGCAGCAGACGTTGTGCACAGGCTCATTAAAAAATAAACAGGTGACTGAACAACTAATAAATGCAAAAGTGCAGAAATGCCAAATTATTTAAAGCCTTGCGGGCTTTAACGGCTATAACACAACAGCTTCAGGGACCAATCAAAATGATGCAGTACATTATATAAGCAGCATAACATCAACAGCTACACACAGACAGACACAGACAGAGTCTTTACTTTAGCCCAGTCTCCTCTCCTTCATGGGGACGTCATACTTCACACTGCACTTAATGCTGTGATGGTCATTTTGTTTGTTTGTTAACAAACTTCTGCTCCCTCCGACGCTGCTGTTCTTTACAAAAAGTGGTAACTGACATCATCAGCGACAGTGGAGCAAGTTTTTTATTAGAATGACTCGTAAGTGAGGATAGTGAGGGTCTTAAAGGCAGAGCTCACCTGGAGGGGGAGACGAATTTCACGTTTTTTTCGTGATGGTCAGCACAAAATCAATTTGTGTGTAATTCATGTAATTGTGAACTGGGAAGTATCTACAGTATGTGTTTGTATATATAGTTTATTTCACAACAATGACCAGCTCGCTGTACATTATCCCGCTTATTACAAGGCTACTTATTTAAGAAATCAGTAATTTGACACAAAAACGGTCCTCCAGAGTCCGACGTCAGAACTGTGCCCATAGCAACGGTCTGTTCTACATAGCAACGGTCTGTTATACATAGCAACGGTCTGTATAAAGAAATAACAGATCGTAGAACGCCGTGATTGACCAATCAGAATTGAGTATTCAACAAAGCCATGTAATAAATGTGCATAATATACATGGATTAAAAAAAAAGAATACGTTGTTATGTTAAAGAGATCCATGTTCAGTATTACAGATGTATGTAAATGCTGATGATTTGGGGTCAAAAAAATTAAAATGTAATCGCAGAAAAGGAAAGGACCCGACAAAGAAATAAAACATGTTTCTTTACTTTTTGCTTGATCCGGTCTGTTTGATATTGTGTGTCTTCCACACTGTTGAAATCATCTAAATATTCAGCCATGACATTGAAAATCGTTTCCACCGTTGTCTACCGGCAACAAGTCACATGACACAAAGACAAACGGACGGGATCGAGAGAAAGGTTTTATATCTCTGTAGGGTCCTTTTACCTCCATAATGTTGTCAGACACTTAGAATAACGATCTGAGTCTGTCAGTGGTAAAAACAAACACTTTTACTGGACGTAAAGTGACATCGCAGCTTGTTTAGCAGCTGCTGTCTGCAGCGTTCTCCCTCAATACTGGACCAATTTCGAAAACTGTTGTCCCCATTAGTGACTTGAACTTGTCCAGGTTGAAAAACACCAAAGTTCCTCTTTAAGCTGCAGCATGTTCAAACAAACTTGTTGTGGTTTTGGAGCCCTTCTGTCCCTGTTAGACTGTTAGAATGACATCGCAGCAGATTCAGAGTAACATCAAAAAGGTTTCAAAAGGAATTTTAGTTTTCTGAAATCTGAAGCTACAAGGACAGAGGTGCCAAGGTCGTTGCTCTATTTCTTGTCACAAATCCTGTTGCAGCACCAAATCTTCCATCCACCTCGGAGAGGATCTGTGAATGTCTGGCCTCCATCGGGCTCATTATATCTGATGGATGGATGGATCGATAGACGGACAGACTGATTGATTGATTTCAACATTATTAATCTTGGTGGAAAATGTTCCTTTTACAGCAGTTTAGAGTATTAAAGACAAGAGGAGATAACAGAGAGACGGAGCAGCCTCCTCTCATCTGAAGATTAAACACCTTTTCAATATATTTACTTTAAATGAAAGTACAACAGAACACAAACATTTGCTTAAAGACATTTTAAAATTAATGAAAGCAACATATTTGTACTCTGAAATGAAACTTGATTGATGCCTTCAGGTAAAACTGGGTCATAAACACAGTGAAGGGACTGACAAACAATAATTGAGTTCAGTTCTGTAAGAGAAAAGCATCGCCTCTTTTATAAAAGACAGTTATACCGATGTTTCCACGGGGGGGGTGATTGGTACCGAATAACACTGAAACCAGGATTTGACAGCAGCATGTTAAAATCGTTTACATCTTTCTTTTACAAGAAAAGATACCTTTCTGACCCAATTGATGAATGCAACTGTAAAATAACGGATTTCAATGAATGACTCTAAACTTTTTCATCTGCAGCTCTCTGAGAGAACAACCTGGGGTTATGGAGATCAGACTTTTACTGCACACCTCATCAACACCAGAGGGAATATGGTAATGTTCCTTCACTGACACAGCATGTGTCAGAAACTACCCACTAATCCATTAAAGCTCCCATCGGCATGTTTCCTTCAAAGCGTGTTGGATATTTCTTTATGCTATTATTTATCCATGAAGACAATTTGACTGCAGATGCACAGCACCTCATGATGTTTGTGTAAAACAAATCATAGAACAGAGAAATCCTTTGTAGAAGATGCAGAAATACTAATTTTCTGCTCTATTAACTGGCCCTGTCATGAAAAACGCGATGCAATGGCAGATATATTGTGTTAGTATGTGAATCCTAAAGGCTGCTTCAGTTCCATGAAACCACAACACAAACCGCAGCATCGTTCTGTCTTTACCTTCACTTCCTCCCTGCTGGAGAAACTTTATCGCTTTCACTACAGAGCACAAAGAACCATTTCTGGGGCGTGTTGAGAGGTATTCTGGGAAATGCAGGAACTCTCTAAAGTTTATTTATTTTTATTTTGTTATTTAAAAAGGCACCATGTACAGTTTAAAACATAAATGTCAGCATTTGATGCACCAGATTATAGCTTTAAGCTAATTCACATCTGTAGTCCCTTGGCAGGTCAGGACAAAGAAACATACTACAGTCATACAAGAAAGAACATACAAAACGCACAATACACAGCTACACACAATAGCACATCACAAAGTATGCTTGTCAAGTAAAAGCAAGTCATGAAGACCATGGAGTAGAATTAGAGATCAGTGAGTTCAGAGCTGAGCAGCTTTCAACAGACGTTTTAAGTTGGTTTTGAAAGTGCTGATAGAGCTGCATCTCCTCACGTCCTCGTTCCACTGATTTGTGGCCTTTACAGAAAAAGCTGATTTGCCCAAATGCAGTGTGGCGAAATGGTACAATCTTGCATAGAAGACCTTCTTGTTGTTGAAGTTGAATAAGGGAGGTTGAGGAACAGTGGGTACAATGAAGAAGGAGTCAAATGTTCTGACTATAAAAGGAAAAAAATGTGAAGTCCGTGGCTGTCGCCGGACTGTAACTAACCCGTCCAATCATTTAATTCGGCTACCTGCATGTGTGAACTCATTGAGTATCACGGAGTCTTCCAGAAGCTGTGAGTACAAACAATAACCATGTTCGTTGTTCATGTTAAATGATAATTTTGGGGGAGTGTCTTTGGAGGGCGGCCTGAATGGACGGACTGTCAGTGTTGATGACTTGGTGACTTTCTCTCTAGATTTAGTATCGATTCTAAAAAACACTGTATTGGTTTTTAATTAACAGTTTACCGTGTAGTCAATACTTTATTTCATTTTCAAAGAGATGCGTCCTCTCAGTGTATACGCCCTCTCAAAGTGGAGCTATGATGTTGGATGTTACAGCGACTGTGATAAATGAAAACACAGATCACACTGTTCTGATTGCAAAAAAAAAGTTTTATGCATATGGTGGTGTGTTATTTATACTATGACGGTTTTCTTGCCAAAACACAGCTCTATATTAGATACTGTATATACTATATTGGACAAGGCTCCACCGTTGCAAGGAAAAAATAGGATCGGGGAGGATGAAAATTTATTTTGGGACGATAGAAAGAAAAATAGCTGTTATATTAGAATGACCAGCGATTAAAATGACTGCACGTTGTGTGTAGCGCTCAGTTGTTGTTAAACCAAGCAGCTAGTGCTGCTAGCTACTTTCATTGGAAAAGAGTCGGCAACACTGGGCTAGGTTTATAGGATGGATCATTTTTTAAATCTAGCGTAGTCCTGCTGGTTTCTCCGATGAGCGTTACCCACCCAAGGTTTAACCTCACGGTTCCCTTTAAGCGTCCACAGAAGTCAGATACCCAGACACAGAGCCAGAGAGAGGTGACCTCCAGCTACGATAAGTGGAGAGGTTTTAGTCATAGCTCTGTGCTTTGGAAATAAATATAGCCACATGGCCTGGCCCGGCTTCCTGCTCAAGTGAGTAGTGTTTGGCTGGTTCATGTGCTTCAGGGCTCCAGGCCTGAACAAAGCTCTGAGAACAGGAGAACAGGAGCTCTCACCCAGACTACTGACAAGGTTACTGTCACTATAGAAACACTGATATTAAATGAATAACAACACAGCCAAGATTAGCTGATAAAATCTGAGCACAGGAAGCAGAATGTAGCCTGTTTATGTATGTAACAGTAGCCTATGTGTCACTGAGCTCAGGATTAAAGGGGAACTTTAGTATATTTCAACCTGGATCCTTTATTTCCCTTTCTTTGTGTCTAAGTGACTAATGGGGACAATAATTTCTGAAATTCACGGCCACGGGGTGGACGATGCCGGGGAGCCTCGAGCGAGGCATCTTGTGAAGTGGAAGCGAGCGGGAGCACGGGTCCGTGCGGGGGAAGCTGTCGCCCGATGCATCCTGCAGCAGATCAGCCATCACCGAGGTACCAAGATACCACGGAAACATCATCGTCTTCATCAGCAGACAAAGCCGGCATCTGAGGAATGACCTGAGGCAGCGATGGAGCATCGGAGGCCAGAGCGCTGGATCCCCGCAGCGTCGAACTCACAGACTCCAGGTCACTGTCATTACAGCGGAGTCTCAAGCCCGGAGCACAGGGAACGTCAGCAGGGCGCGGCGGCTGCGTTACCTGTTGTTTTTTTTATTTCAGCGTCCGTGTTAACAGGTTAGAGCAGTCACACTGCCCACGTGAGTAGCGTGGGCAGAGTGGCTAGAGATTCGAGATCTCGCCTATTTTACCACGAGCTGCGTAGTTCACAGCAACAACAGACAGTGAAAGTGATCTTTTGACTGTATATTGGCATCATACCAGCAACATTACTAGAGTTTTGATGTCTAGACATCTGAGGAATATGTCATAGAGATGAAAAAAAGTAGAGATTTATTTTTAAATCAACACTTCCTGCTTTCATTTAAAAATCAAAGCCCTGAAGCTGGAGGATGGGGACTCAGATCAGAGACATCTGAACGAATGACGGGATCCGACTGACACACAGTCCCGGGTGAAGGAAGAGGAGAAAGGGAGAGAATACCAGAGGGCTACTCTGTGCTCATAGAACTAGGGTTACAATACATAACCATTGCTCTGTCCTCTTCTCCCATTTGTATTTTTCACAGTTCTCATTACCACAGCAATTAGCAGCAAGAGTTGTCAAGTTGTCATGTGAATTCAAGTAGACAATTGCATGTTTTTGTATTACTGTATTAATTTGTATTAAAAGATCACAGAAAGAGCTTGAAATGGGAAATATTCATCCATCCATCCAGCCATTACCGTTTCTCCTGTTTAGGCCAGCGGGTGGGGGGGGGCGGCTTTTCTACTCATATCGGGCGAGTGGCAGCAAACAGCCTCGGGCTGACATACACAGACAAAAAACTAAACAAAAAATCACATTCACACCTACAGGAAATAAGCAGCACAATAGCCAGTTGAGCTAAACTGTATGTCTTCGGACTGTGGGAGGAAAGTCGAGCACTCGGAGGAACCTCTTGTGTCTATTTAACCCTTTAAATGAGCAGTGTGTAGGATCTGGAGGTATCTAGCAGTGAGGTGAGGAGATTGCAACCAACTGAAGCATCTCCTGAATGCCAAGCGTGATGGAGAGCTATCGACATGAAAACATGAATGTTGTTGTAAGAGTAGCGTAGGTCATTTGGAGCAGAGTCAGTGTGTACGTGGGAAGTGAGTGGTGAAGCAAGAGAGAGAGAGCGGCAGCGAGTAACGTTATCGACTCCGGTCTAAGCAGGAAAAGTTAACAGAGTTTGGTTTGTCCGTTCTGGGCTACTGTAGAAATATTGAGGACTCCGCGGAGAGGATCCGCTCCCTATGTACGAAAACACAACGATTCTTATTATCAGGTGATTATACAGTAAAGAAAACACACTTATTAATATTATATTCCATTTCTGCCAATAGAGACACACTGGTCCTGAAGCCATCTGCACAAGGAGTCACCAAAGTTGACAAACTCTTCCATTTTGAAAGCAGCGTTTCCTGCCAGCTGCAGCCTGCAGGAACAGCAGCCTGAAACAGCACTATATCAAAGTGTGATGGTCACCCGAGGTAATGTGCTCCGAGTGTTGACTGAGCCCGTATCACTGCAACATAAAGACATCATTCAAAAGCAAACAAAAACACCTGGGGGGGGTTTCTGTCAGGTTGCAGGGAGGAGGTGCTGTGAGACACGTCGAACTTTGTGGTAGGAAATCACGGTGGAGGAACCTGTGGCATCAGAGATCCGCTGTCTTAATCACCATTAAATACTTTATGGATTGACATCCTCACTATTTACACATCCAGCATGATGATCATTCATTAGGAGTCATGTTTGTGTCCACCTGATGAATGTAAGTCCAATATTCACTCTACCAACTCCTGAAAATATTAACACCCTTCTAGAGACGAGGCCGTGCTGAGCTACAACTATATTTTATGGCAGTTTTCAATGTGCCTTATAGATAAAAAAAGTTTCTGTTCCTCCTTAGTATTTGGTTATAATTCCTTAATTTGAAATAAATTCTAAAACCCACGAGCACAACGGGAACATAAGTATCAGTCTCCACGGCTTAAAGGGTTTGTTTCCTTTTCATAATTAATAATATGATTTATTTTACACAACACCAGATAAGTCGCTCTATTACGGCAAAGATAAACTTAAACTAATTAACTCTCTCAGAAAAACTCCATCCGAGTGAGTTTGCGGTCGGCTGCAGTTTGGGAACACGTGGGAGATCATTTGCATACAGAATCAGCTTTGTGTTTCAGCTAAGTGAGTCTTTTACTGAAAACGGAGCGTAATGAAAAGAATTTGAGTTCTCGGCGGAGACAGCCTTGGGACATAGTAAATCACTATGGCAACTAAATATTGTGTCATTCAGAGGTGATATTGTTGCATATCTTATTTACTTGATACCATATGTCGTTTCTGCTTCTCTGTGTTCTCTACACTACAGACAGCCTGTATACTTAAGCCTTCTATCAGCTGTCATCTGCTACACCTCAAACAAGGCCAGATTAGATTAGACATGTTGTGAACACGGGACACGAACAGCGGCCTCCTTGTGTTTGTGATCTAAATCAGAAGCTCATCTTTCAACCAGAGATTATCACAACTAGTCTCAGGCCGGACCTGATCTTGTGGTCAACCTCTCAGAAGTCCTTGTTCATCGTGGAGTTAACTGCTCCCGGTAGAGTTAGGGTGTCGAGGGTTCGTAGCCACGTTGACAACCAGGCTTCTGAAGGGGACGGGAGTACGAGGACGAGTCTTCCAACAAGCCGTCAGGTCGTTATCAGAAGCTGCAGAGCGAAGCGGTAACTTGATTTGGCTGAAGAGAAAGGATCCCAGCTGGGCTGCAAAATGACAAGCAAGAGGGTAAAAGAGGAGGGGAGCGCCACCTGAATACGCCAGGTGTCGCTGTCGAGCCCTCTGGAGGTGTCGTGGGCCGATCAATGAAACCCGCTCTGCTCCCTCAGTTATGTTTTTCTTTGTTTCATGTCATTCCTTCCTGTTTATCCTCCCTTCTCCTGAGTATTAAGTGTTTTCTTCCTTCTGTGTTAGTTCGTCTTTGATCTCAGCATCAAGCGTTCCAGCTAATTCCTCTAGTGTTGGTGTTCAAGGTTACTTCTGATCCCTGCTCGTGTGCTCGACCTCGCATTTGTCTACTCCCCAACTGTATTTTGTCTGCTTTCTCTCCTCGGACCGACTCCCCGTGTACCCAGCCTGTTATTGTGCTTTCTCAATCTAACTCCTGTCTCTGACTTTGAGTCCCGTCCGTGGTTCCACCAGCGTCCTTGAGCAAGACACTGAACCTCAGATTGGTCCCATTTCTTACAGAAATCACCAAATGTCAAAAGTTTTTGATCCCAAATCACAAAATGTCTTTTTCTCTGGTGTTCCTCAAGGTCTTGGTGTGTTAATGTGGGATTATTGATAATTTTTATCAATTCTCCAGTGGTAAAAAAATTGATAAATTTAGCACCAAATCTTTGTAACAAATGGTATCAACCCAAACAACTTTTGAGACATAATAGAGCATGGAAATGGAAATTATATAGTTGTGTTTGTTTCTGATTTCTGATTTATGACTAGAACAACTTGACACACAGTGCTGAGCTGCATCTCAAATTAATCTACAGGTTCCAGCTTTCAGATGATGTACACCACTTCTATGTGACATCTACTGTTGACTTGCTATCCCCCCTAAAGACCCCCTGTACTCCCCTAAAAAGTGACAAAAGCAGGTCTATTGTGGGTCTCAGAGGGTTAAAGTTATAAGTATTTTTACATAGTTGAAGAGTTGGGAATCACATACCGGTCGATCGATCAAGTCACCGTGTTTTCGTCTCTGCTGAAGGCTCGTGTTGTGCATCACAGTGTCCTGACAGCTCGGTGATGAAAGAGAACAACAGAAAGCTATTCCCACAAGAAACCGATAGACTCATCTAACACTCGCTGTATTCTGCCATTTATCAGGCAACTATTGTATTTCTGCAGTTTGCACATAGTGCTGCGGCCGAGCTTTCACTTAGATCCAAAAAAAGGTCCTTTACAGCTCCACCTCCTGCCTCAAATATAAATATACATGCTTTTGATTCATGGAGCTCTTAATGTTTAAAGTGCTTAATCTTTGTACTGCTGCTCTATAATGTGGAACCCTTTGGTGCACGTTGGCTTTGAGTTCTTTATAGTGCGATATACACATGGTCAGCTTGATTTATGTGTTACATTATGGAGCTAAATGGAACATTTAAGCCATTTGCATTGAAGGCAAAGCAGATCATTCTGGCTTGATCACACTTAATGTGTACTGTAAGACGTGTTTGAAGGTAGAATGTAATATATTAAGCAGCAGCTGTTCATGCAGCTCATCTGTGCCATTATGTTATATACAGTATAAGTCTAGTGCTGTTTGTTGCACCTATTTACAGTACATCAGTTGTGAAAAGGGCACTTTATACATTTGATTTGGAACAACTCCAGCTGGTAAATGTGTGTTGTGTAAGAGAGTAATGTATGTGAATACAAAGCTTACTTTTGGAATTACTTAGCAGAACTTTATCCTGGGTATCTTATTATCTGGTCAGATGAGCTCGAGGCGAACTGTAGAATCCTCATTACAGCATGAAAGAGACTCAGTGAAGCTGAGGGCAGCTGCAGATGTAGTGATAATTATCTGTGGGTTCATCACTATGAGGAGTGGACTGTTTCACATTACACACTGATCCATCGGTAATATAAGAATATTGATTAGACAAGCTTCGTGTTAAAATAAATGATAAATTTCCTGCTGGGAATCAATAAAGGTTTATCTGTATCTTTAAAGAGTGGGTTCATCTGCGTTCTTTTTTATTATTTATTTTTTATTTTCTAATGGAAACGACCACTCAGCCGTTAGCACAGAGCAGTGACAAGGTAAAAGTATATATACTGTCTGTATGTACTGTAGCAGTGTCATCATGCAAAAACCTGCGTCAGGTCACCTAAAAAGTTTTAAGAAGAGCTTGGTAAAATAGCATTTTGACGCTAAAAGGGACATGGAAATGTTAAGGAACACCACTCTGGGAAGCTACAGAATGATATAAAAACCACACACAACACTAATGTAATGGATGTTCACAAGCTGAGGTAATTAATGCGTTTCTATCAAAGACGAGTCCAACAGCATCCAGGGATGATATGATTAGTGGCTGGTAACACACTCATTGGTGATTCAGTGTATAATTAGCATTGTTACAGACTGAGTGTCATTCAGCAGCACGTATTGTGTTCTGCCACACAGATAATTGCAGGTCCAGACTGCTGTGAATAGTACTGAATGCACTTGGAAAAGGACGATGAGTGAGCTGGCAGTATTGTCCTCTAGGGAATGCAAAGAGGACGGCATCCTGCAACCCCGATCGCACTCTGATGGAGGGAAACTTGAAGAGGCTCAAAGTGCTCATTACCTCGTCCAATCTCACCGCTTAAAACCATGTATGGTCAGGACAAGGTGTAATAGCCCAGTCGCACAGCAGAAAAGAGACTAAAGATTGTGTGTTTCAGTATACAGCTGCGTGCTGTCAGGGTAACAATGAGAAACGATGTCTTTTCTATACGCAGATCCCAGCGGAAGGATAATGAAAAATAAAATAGGGCCTAAAATGGAGCCTTGGGGTCCACCACAGGAGACAGAAGAAGATCACAACTGATACTGATCTATGCTGTAGACCTCATTAAACCATCGTAGTGCCAACAGGTTTAAGACGACCCAAGAGAAAGATCCCAGCAGAGATATACAGTACAATTAAAATGGCAGGATTCCTAGTCCAAAGACAGCAGTAAGTCACTCACTACCCTTAGCAGAGCTGACTCTGTGCTGTTGTCCATCCTGAAACCTGGGTCTTAAATGGAAATGATCATTTTGTGATCAGAAGTTATTGATTAGAATCAGATCTAGGTTTGGTTTACTGATTAAAGGTTGGACGGCAGCGTGCTGTGTGTCAAATACTGTTGCATATCTTGCTCATATGGATCCTATATCAATATGAGTGTTAACAGTGTTCTCCCTCTACAGAGCTTTTGTTCAGCTCCACAGTAACTCAGAAACTTTTAACAGCATGAGAATGGCTGCGGAAGGCACTTGGAGCTTTGCAGCTAAATTAACCAGCACGGTTCATCCCTTTTTAATATGGAGACCAAAGTTTTTACATAATTCATCCCGTCCCAAGGCAGCATTGGCGACCAGCCAGATCATGCAGTGGCTGATTGAGGGGGCGATTGGCAGGGAAATCTAGGATAAGCTGCGTTTCTCTGAGGTTGCACAGTGGGTGCCGGCTGAGTGGATGATGAAGGGAATCAGATGTCGAGTGTGATTGAATAACTAACACTCCCAGATTCTGTTCAGACCTCCGAGGTCAACGACGTAACAAAGCCAGACTCTTTTCCACTTCTCAGTATGAAAGATTGCATTCACCAAGTTGGGTCTGCTAAGTTTTTCAGCAAGTTCGACCTGCTGAAGGGTTACTGTCCCTTCGGAACGGAAGCCCATTTGTGTGAAAACAAACACCCATTGTTCCGAAGGCCCATTGCTCTGAAAATACTCCTCATGCAACAAGCACAGCACATGGCTAATTATTATGCAGAATGACGTCATCGGACATTACTGATTTTTTCTCCTACTGGCAAAGGCGTGACCCATCACTCTGCCTCTTATTACTCGTTGCCTTCGTTGGTTGGATTGGTTGGTTTGGTTTAGGCATGAAGAGTGAGATTAGTCAAGTTTAGGAAAGGAATATCAGGGTAAACCATTCAGAGACAGAGTAGGACGGGTCATGCAAGGGCCATGGTATACTGTGCTTCTGTTCGTTGCACAGAGAGTTTGTATTTTCAGAGCAATGGGCCTTTGGAACAATGGATGTTTGTTTTCAGGGTAACGGACTGTCGGATAAATGGGCTTTCAGTCTAAAGGGACATTTTACGGACTATTGGGGTTTCAGAATAAAGGGCCGTCGGAACAATGGCACGGCACCGTATAAAAGACCATGAGAGATTGATTCATTCATAACTCTCTCTGGGTTATATTCATATACTGTAGCCGTGTTTCCATTCACATATTTTTATGCGCATTTTGAAAAAAAGCTGAATGGAAATTCAATAAAACTTCCTCAATTGCGAAAAAGGTTTTTGCTCGCTTGAGTTGGTTTTTGCCTTTATCAAAATAGTTGATTCAATGTTCACTGATACCTCAGTTGGTAGAGCGGGTGCCCATATAACGAGGCTGAGTTTTTCGGGCGTTGAAGAGCTCTTCACAAACCTGTTGAAGGCTAAGGTCAAATATGTTTTGTGCTCAGATTTCCAAAAGGCTTTTGAGAGTGTTAAAGCCTTAAAGCTTATTTGTAATGCTCCTGTTCTGGCTGCTCCGCAGTGGGATAAACCTTTTAAACTCGGGGTAGATGCAAGTTATGTGGGCGCACTGGCAGTGTTGTTCCAGTCTGATGATTTGGGAGTGGATATATGTTTCTTTCTGAGGAAATAAAGCAAACACCACCTGAGCTATTCAGTAATTGAAAAGGAAACATCAGCTTTAATTTGGACTTTGCAATATCTCAGTGTTTAGGTTAGCTCTATGCCTGTGATGGCTTTTATCAATAACATTTTAGTTTGTTATTGCTTAAGTTTGGCGTGCGTCTCCCTTCTTTATTCTGTTATGAGCGGCCATACTGTAGCAGAGACTAGTTCTTGCCTTGTTTATGCATGAACAGCAGCAGACTCGCTTTGCTCTGACTTGAGCCGTTTTGTATCTCTGGGGAGAGCAATAACCTCGGGCAATGTGCACCAACACCATCCATTTTTATACTTCTGCTACCTGAATGTTTTCTACACTGCTCTTTGCTAACGATAATTAGCATTGCAGCTTAGTGAATCTGTGTATATTATCAACCAGACAGAGTTAATTACCATTGCAACCTCATAATTTTCCACATTCACACACTAATTTTCACTCGTATATAGCGAAATGCTGCACTGTAGATATGGCTGTAGTAAAGGAGAGCAGTACTGCAACATGAGCACGCTGAGGTGGCCGTCCCCGACCAAAGAAATTGCATAAACATGCATAAAGAAATGCATACATTTAAAAAGAAAAATACGATAAATAAAAAAACAAATGCAAAAATAAAATACAAATACGAAACAAAATAAATGCAAAAAAAAATAAAAAAATAAAAACAAATACATGAATTAATAAAAGGGAAAATATAATAAAAATAAAGAAGAAAAAATAAATAAAGAAGCAACTTAAAACAGAAATATAAATTTGTCACATTTTATCAATTAATTCATAGCTACATTTATTTTTATTTTGTATATTATTTTGCTACATTTAATGACATATTTATTTATTTATTGAGTCATTTATTTATTTTTATTTTTGCAGGTTCCGTCCTCCATACAGAGCTGAGAGTTACAGACAGCATAGGGAAGTCATATTTAGAGACAGACTAACAAATAGCTGATAGAGTAATACAAATATAGAATTTCTCCAGCTTTATGGCAGTAGTCAGTATATTTTTGTCATCATTTGGCAAAAATTCCATAATAACCTTTCAGCATATTGTAATTCAAGTGTTCTGAGAGAAAACTAGACTTCTGCTCCTCCTCATGTTTCTGTTTTCAGGCTTTAGATAAATCTAGCCCGTGACGGCAGATTTTGACCAATCACAGGTCATTTCAGAGAGAGAGAGCGTTCCTATTGGCTGTGCTCCGGTCATGTGACTAGAACTTGGCGTTCCTTCAACAGATTTTACAATGGCGGCCGCGTCACAAACTTTCTCATTTTACAGCTAAACAGTAACTACAAGATGATTCTGAGAACATCTGAGGAGAGAAATAGTCATTACAGTAACAGAATATTGATTCATATCTGATCAGCGCTGCCTAGTTTGACCGTTTGATCGGAGTTCAGAGTGATTGACAGCCGGCTCTTATAGACTGCAGCTGGGCAGCGGACCTCAGATCAGCTCTGATTGGTTGTTTTCCTCCAGTAAGTGAAGTCCTTCAGATGCAGTTAGGAGCACCAGAGGACACAGAGGAACATGATTTTTTTTCAGGTTACCTGTTTTATAAAAATAACTTTTTTTAATCATATTTGCTCCAATCTCTCCTACTGCAGCGAGTGAGCATTTTGCAAAAAAAAAAAATGAAGTTGACAATATTTCATAATTGCTTTTTAAATGAAACATGTTGACGTCATCATGAAAGTGTTGCATGGTGCTTTACAATGTCAAACATTCACCCACAGACATTTATACATTTTTTGCAGTGATAGTGATGGAGCTCTCCGTGCAGGGTGTAGAATTACACTTCAGTGTCTTGCTCAAGGACACTGACGCACTGTTAAGGAGGAGATGGGAATCAAACCAACAGCAGCCATCATGAGGGAACTAGTCCAAACTCAGGAGTGGTGGATGATTGTGCTGGGGGGGGGGGGGCGGCCTGAAGGTAGCCTTTAAACTGCTCCACCAGGCTCCTGAGTGGACTGAAACGTGATGAGGTTTTTATTTACAAGAGGGAGGAATAAATAATCTGCCTCTCTTGTTGTGTCATGCCAGGCTGCAAATAATCCGTGTGCGTGCGTGCGTGTGTGTGTGTGCGTGTGTTTCCCCCTCAGAGCATGCAGGCTACAGATGTTCAGCCTCTCTCTCTCTCTCTCTCCCTCCCTCTCTCTCTCTCTCTCGTGAGGATAAGTGCAGACAGTGAGTAGCCTCGCACACACACGCGCGCGGCGGACACATTTCCTCTCCTGCAGCCTCGCGCAGGCATCGTGAGTTCGATGCCCTGAGCACCGAGGACGCCTCCATCCTCTGCTGAGAGCTCCATGCGCTGGAGGCTGCAGAGCTCTGCTGGAATGATCCGACCGAGAGGAGCTTTAAACGGACTCACCTGTGGATCTGCGCCGTCAAGATGCCTTATTTGACCAAACCTCTGATTTTCCTCCTGTGTCTGGTTGTTACCGGGGAATGCCGTAGGCACGGCCACCGGGTGCGGAGATGGACCGGTACCGTGGAGACCCAAAAGCATGGCACGTAAGTGGAAAGAAACACAGGATAAATGCGTTGAGATATGCAGATATGCAGCTGATATGTTAAATTGAATTGTCATTATTCTGGTATACTTGGAGTCATGGATCACTTGTCATACTGAATTAATAATTACAAATAAAAAGATAAAAAGCAATAGAAGGCTCATATTGAGCCAAATCTCCTGCTGATAGTTAATATGCATTATGGAGCAGCCTATATATACTGGGTGAACTGTTTTATTAAAATGGTATATAAAGCCAAGTTTGAAATATAGTAACTTTCTTGACACCTTCTTATATTTTTTCCCAGTAATTATTTTAGTTGTGTCTGGTTTGGTGAAAAAGCAACAGTGTGAACAGTGTGAACAGTGTGAACAGTGTGATGGGGTGTGTCAGAAGTGGCTTTAATGCAGAATGATGACATCTTGTTAAAAGACATGCAACAGTTTGTGTCTATCAACAGTTAGAAACAAGATTATTAACAAATGTATTAATTAATGTATTACATAGAAGGAGATCATAAAAAAATCCTATAAAAAAAAGGTTCAAATGAGGCAAATTAAAAGGGCATGGAGTGTGTTTCAAATGGTTAACGGACTGCAGTGCTCTGCCAAACATTCACCCACACACACATTCATGGTGGTGAAGCTGCTTGCGAGACACTGACCTGTTCATCAGCAAGCAGTGACCTGGGGGTGGGGGGTTAGGTCTGCAGGGGGGGGGGGTCAACGATGAAGCCAAGGCTGAAGTGTTTCAGAAAGCTACAGTTCATCTGAGGCTCCGAAAGAGAGTCAATCCCCACAGACCAACATGTTAAAATGACTCACCCGTTTAAATGATATTAAAGATTAAAGTGATGCATAATTAAGGGCGTGGCTGCTTTGAGTGACAGGTGGGTGCCATCACTACCTCAGCCGTGTTTGTGGTGTTGGTGCCTTTTGAAGAATTTTTCATGCAAATATCGGAAAAGTAATATGACTTGCTGTGCGGTTAATAACAGACCGTCTGAGAAATCTGTGCTCCAGCTTTTTCTGTGAGTATTATTTTATTTATAATGCGCTCACCATACCTGGCTTGTTAGCTTAGCTCTTTGTACTAAAGGACACTCTAAGGAGTCGGCTGTTCCTTTTTTTCCAGTAGATATATTACAAGTCTGTTTTTCGCCAGCATCCCAATTAATATGATTATGGATGCACCTTGCTAAGGGTACCTGGCTCCTCCTCAGCTCCACCCTCTCTCTCTCTCTGTCTCTCTCTCAAACACACTCACAGCGAGCTCCTCAGTCTCTGTAAATTGTCTCTGTCCAAAGTCCAAAAGTCTAAATGTATTGAACATGTTTTTATCTAACGAAATATTCTGCTTCAATCCATATTTGATGGCGTTTAGCCTTTCAAAAAAAACATTT
The DNA here is from genome assembly GCA_916701645.2 of Sebastolobus alascanus. Classification (NCBI taxonomy): domain Eukaryota; kingdom Metazoa; phylum Chordata; class Actinopteri; order Perciformes; family Sebastidae; genus Sebastolobus; species Sebastolobus alascanus. The sequence continues at coordinate 275,356 of CAKAOJ020000407.1, forward strand.
TTACTGCGGTCAAAAAAAACGTCATAAAAAAATATGATGAACAGACATTCAAAGCTTCATTTGAAAACATCAACAGAAGGTTCGGTACCTACAGTAGTGGCTTATTGGTCCGAGACACTTTGTTTCCTGTTTACACGGCCAATGGACAGCAGTAGAGAGTATTCTGTACATGTCCAAACCAACCTGTTCTCACTCCCAACTGCTGCGGCCCTCGGCATCGGAAACCAACGCACGGAGGCACCCTTTAGTGACAGTATGTGACAAACCGGGCTTTCAACTTACTCCAATGTAAACCCACTCACGGCGTTATTCGACGGTCGGAGCAGTGACGTAGTATTGATAGCGTTACTTCAACCAGGAGACCATTGTTCGTGTCCCCTTATTTTGTCTCGTCAGTCTTTAGTCACATGACTCGTTGGTATCGTCAGCCCCCTGAGTCGCTAGTCAGTGAAGTTAACATCAACCCCGACTGTTTCCTAACCCTAACTAAGTGGTCGTGTTGCCTAAACCTAACTTCTTGTGAGAACAGAAGTTTATTTTGAAAGGACACTATGCATGTAACGAGCGTATGTTGACACGCCGTCCCTGGTTTGTCCAAAAGCAACGCAAGAGGGGGGGGGGTACCCCGTGTGTCGAGGGGCGCTGACCAACCGGCCGTATGTGATGAGTTGGGAGTGAGAATGTGTCCAAAGAATGTTCCTAAAACCTGAATAACATCAACGTATCCCACATGTCTTATTTAGGAAATGCTCCATTCTGAATGAGGTCTAATTCAGGATATAATTCAGAATCTTGTCTTATTCTGAATAATAGTGGAACATCGGTGTGACTCAGAGGAACCTGAACCATATAACCCTGAGTTATTTACTAATAAGGTTATTGAGAAAAGAATAGGAATTTCAGAGCGCGGTGCACAAATGTGCTGCATTCCATCATATAAAACTCCAAATGGATCGGAGGGCATCGAGGGCTCCACATTTATCTTTTCTTCTCTGCTTCGCTGCAGGAGAAAACGCATATCTGTCTGTTATAGCTGTGGCAGGGCCGCGCCATGTCAAGACCTTCTGTCCTCAGAGGTGATCTAACACAGCATGAGGTCCAAACAGCATCACACACACACACACACACACACACTGACAATTATCACAGCACGACTCTCCATCCAACCAAGGACACTAATACAATTATAGGAGAGGAATGTCTGCAGACTGTTTTGCTTGAACACACGGTTGATCTCAACATTTCTAAAACTGTATTAGCATTTTTCTCTCCCATAATATGCTGATTAGTTTCTGTGTGGTGCTTTTGGAGGTTTGGAATTCAGATGTGATGAGAGAGGAGAGAGAAAGGCTTTTACTTTGGTCTCTAATACACCGGAGCGTCGAAGGTGAGGAGGAAAACAGGTCGTAAATAAATGATCAATTCACGCGGTTCTTTTTTCTCAGTTGTCACAGCAGGTTGAATCAGTATTCTCCGGTGTTTCTGCGTTGCTTTTTATCTCTTCAAAACAAAAACCCTATGAGTTCGCTCTATCGGTTTCCCACCGTCTGACCGTGAATGTCATCTTCCTCCAGCTCCTTGGCGAAGAAGCCTCCAGATGTGACCAAGTCTCGCAAAACGAAGACGGAGCATCTGCTCAAAGTAGACGATCATGACTTCACCATGAGGCCGGCGTTTGGAGGTAAGTGTGGAAAGATCTCCTGTCATTTCTTTATATGAGTTCCCTGTTGTATACACACAAAGTGCCCACTCACCAGCTTTTTATAGAGCTTTTCACCATATCTCATCTCCTTTATTGCTTTAAAGTCAGGGTTGACGATGTTCTCCAGTGGACACTATCTGTTATATTGGTTGAAATGGTCTTTCCCCCCCGACAGCGATCCATTACTGATGAGCTCTGAAAAAGGACCTAGAGGACCTTAGACGGAGCTCCTGAGGCGATGCTACATTCAAATTATGCTAGATCTCCAACATCGTCGACCCTATCTTTAAGGCCGGCACACACTAAAACATTTTTCTTAACAGATGTTGAAAATGTGACGACATGTTCTGTTAAATTTAACAGTTTTGTTCCTATAGTGTGTGGAGAGCAACGAACAAGAGTCCCGACTAAAAAAAACGGAAATCTTGCAAAATCTCTCGTGATCGAACGTGACTTTGGTGTGAACAAGGACAGGAAGACTTTGTGCTGAAAATTCTAAAAGAAAAAATCGTGTTGTTGCCACAAATCTAGAAGTTGCTCCTCCATTTCTGAGCTCCATCTTACTACTTAATGCTCTGACCTGAGTGTACGTGACCTTTTCTCCCTCAAGCTTGATAAACCTGCTGCGTGTCAGCACTTCTGTCCTCCCTCCTATAGTTGCCTGGAGTTTGGTGTCCAGTCTGATATGTTGGGCTCTTTGATGTTACACCAGTTTAAAGTACTGTAATCATCTCAAAGCACGAAGCATCTTCAGCCAACACCTGTTGTGACTGCAAATAACAGATGTGCTTTTTTTATTCTGCTGGATCACAAGACAAAGTAGATCTACAGCTTTTTTTTCCCCAGGTTGATAATGTCTCTTCTGGGTTTTTAAGATGTATTTCTCACCGTTAACAGGTTTTTCCCCAAGTTATTAAACATCCCAACTGGTGCCGTTCTGTGTGCGATCTAAAGACAGCAGTTCACAAGATGTTTCATGCTCCTGTGTTCATGATGCGTGTCTTGATATTTCATGGCATGAGTTAAAATTAGAGATATTTTATCATTGAAATGCTTCAGAAGAAGCTGACGGCTAGCTCTTTGTTGATATGCTTAGAAATCTGTCTCTCTTTTGAGAAATCACATGAAACTTGTAGGATTACTCTAAACTCGACCGAGCTTTCATGAAGATATTTGGATACCGAGATACGCCCGCATCCCTGCTCTGTAACCGGGGAAGAAAGGAATCTTCTTCTGACTCGTCTTCCTCTGAAGTCGCACCTTGTCAGCAGCAGAAGACGTAACTGTCATTAAGCGAGGTCGCCCTTGTTAGAGCGATTGTTACTTCAGAGAAAGGCAGAGAGTGTAGCAGGAGGTCACAGTGGAAATGGGACTAAAAATAGCCCGGGTACAGGCACAAAGTCCCAGCAGAGGATACGCGGCTCTAGTCGCATTAGTATAAAGAGTCTCGTACTCCATCCTGTTTCCCTAGAAAGGGCTGTCCCCTCCAGATGTGTTTAAACCCCCAGCTTTTTTTATATCGAATAATACTTTAACATGGTTTTTCCACCAAAACAGATCAGTAAGCCACTGGCTTAGCCCCGTCAGAATGAAAGAGGCTGAAAATTGAAAATGTCCCCAGCACGCCCCCCCCCCACCACCACCCTTTCCTCCACATTAGGCAAGTCAATAACAGACTCAGAGCCCAGAGAGCAGCCTGTTGTTATTCAAATTAAAGATGATGTTGGGAGGGATAGATATGAAGTTGCATTTAATAAAAAAAAAAAAACTAGGGCTGTCAATCAATTAGAATATTTAATCACGATTAATCACATGATTGTTCATAGTTAATCGTGATTAATCACACATTTTTTATCTGTCCAAAATGTACCTTAAAGGGAGATTTGTCAAGTATTTAAGTATTTACTTATCAGCATGGGAGTGGACAAATATGCTGCTTTATGTAAATGTATGTATATATCTATTATTGTAAATCAATCAGTGAGCCTGCACACTGACGGAGGCATTAGTCAACAGCTTTGTGCTCGTTTTCTGTTCTGCATTACAAACACATAAAGATAGAGGAAATGAGAACTTCAAAAGACTGCCTCTTGCTCTGAGTGCCAAACCAGTTTACCTCTAGAAAATAAAAAACTGTGGACGGTGTATTCTGAGGATTATCCAGAGTAACAGGGACACGGTTCCTGAGAAAAAACAAGCTGCTGTTCAGGTTTTCAAATGTCATTTTATAACGCTGTGAGCAGCACAAAATAAATTCCATTCACCTCCATTGTACTGGTGTGGACACAGAAATCTCAGGGATATATATATAGATAGATTGATCCTCAAAGGGAAATTGCGGATATATTATATATATATACTGTATACTGCAAATTAATCGCACATTTTCTATCTGTTCAAAATGTACCTTAAAGGGAGGTTTATCAAGTATTTAATCCTCTTATCAACATGGAAGTGGACAAATATGCTGCTTTATGGAAATGTATGTAAATATTTATTATTGTAAATCAATTAACAACACAAAACAATGACAGATATTGTCCAGAAACCCTCACAGGTTCTGCATTTAGCATAAAACAATATGCTCAGATCATAACATGTCAAACTGCAGCCCAACAGGCAACAACAGCTGTCAGTGTGTCAGTGTGCTGACTTCACTATGACTTGCCCCAAACTGCATGTGATTATCATAAAGTGGGCATGTCTGTAAAGGGGAGACTCGTGGGTACCCATAGAACCCATTTACATTCACATATCTGGAGGTCAGAGGTCAAGGGACCCCTTTGAAAATGGACATGACAGTTTTTCCTCGACAGCTTGTAGCGTAAGTTTGGAGCGAACATGGTTGGTACCGATGGATTCTTTCTAGTTTCATGATATCAGTATCTTCACTCTAGCTTTAAAACTGAGCCGCTACAACCTCCGAAAGATTTGCGTTGAGACGTTATTATGGCTTTAACTTTGACAGCCCTGATATATACTGTATATATATAACAATGGGGATTGAATCCCTTTTGGATCCATCCTCAAGTGGCCGTTCGATGAACTGCAGTTTTACATAACTTTACACACAGCTGTACACATCCAAAAAGATCCGGATCAAAGTCAGATGTGGCGTGTCTTTCAGTTGGTAGAGGGGGGGGGGGGGGGGGTGTGGCAAACGTGTGGGGTGTATTATTGCTCTTAATCCTCAGTAAAATAACACATTAAGCTTGTTGTTAATCCTCCGTGCTGAAGGGAAAGAGAGAGAGAGAAAGTCCACCGGCCAGATCATTTGATGTATGGGCCTGGAGCGGGTCATGTTCTGATCTGTTAACTGTATACCGAAGCCACTGTGTGCCTTTCACAAAACGTGGTGGCTTAGCGGTGTTGGAGGATTTACTGGAGGTCACAAAGCCAGGTGGAGTTTGCTCCACCCGGCCCTCACTGCTGGATTCAATGGAAGCAGGTCTGTCTTGGGCTGAGAGACAAACAATGACTCAGAGTGTATCAAAACTGTGGCGGTTTTAAACCTTCCAGTGAGGACCTTCTCTTTCATATTAATGGATCAGATGACTAGATGGTCCCGTTGTGATCATACAAGTGTAAAGCGGTCGGTCTTGGGCAAGGCTATAGACAATTTAAGAGTTGTAAACCTAAACCTTCCAAATGTGTCCCAGTTTATTGTTGCGGTGTGAATAACATCAGCTGACAGGAAGTAAACATGGACCCAAACTGTTGCCTAGCAACGCAATTCCGTTGAAATGGTCTATACTGTAGATCAGGGGCCGGTCGCACAGAGCACCTTAAGTTTCCTCCTTAAGTATAATACTTAAAGAAAGGGTGGATGTTGTAAAGCTAGCATAATGTGAATGTAGCATCGCCTCAGGAGCTCCGTCTAAACCCCCCCCCCCCCCCCCCCTCGGGGCTCCTTCCAAAGCAACGCCCCCCCCCACACACGTGCACGAGCACCGCCGCATCGTAACTCCTTCACAGCCACAGAGCGGAGAGAAGACCTCAACTCAACAACGCTTCCTCATGACAGTAACCTGTGCAGAGCTACTGCAGAGCTGAGTTTTCTCTTCCATTCTCCAGGAAACGTGCGGCGGTGACGCGCTTTGAGTTCAGGCTGGTGCACGCCACGGGTAGAGAACGAGCAGGGAGGCATCTGATTGGTTCTTTACAACAGGACCTCGAGGCAGTGATTGGTAGACGTTTTTACAGGATTACAGCAGCTACAGATGACGGATCTTTTCAGGTCCTTTTCCAGAGCTCATCAGTAATGGATCGCTGTCGGGAGGACAAAGACCATTTCAACCAATATAACAAATAGTGTCTACTGGAGAACATCGTCAACCCTGCCTTTAAGGCTTACACTCTCCTTAGCTGAGGAACTTACTTAAGAGTGTTGCACAGAATTCCATTAAATTTCCTTTAATTCACGTTAAGTAATTTACTGCATTGAAACAGATTCTACAGCAGTAAAATTCTACAGTTTCCATGGAGACCGTTTGCTTGTAACTGCCAGGTCATTGTGCTACAACATTGGTTATTTTATTTCAGGCTGTTCTCATACAACGTTCGTAGTTATACCTACGAAACATAAATCCACTTTAATTCATATAAATCCACATGTATGTAATCCACGTAATTGTAAACGAGGAAGTATAAAGAGCGGCGAACGAAGGCTTCAGAACGACAGTCAGCAAACCAATGTGTGATGTCACTGTGACGACGTCCACTTCTTATAAACAGTCTATGGTGTAGACGTACCTTAAAGTCACGTTTGCGGGCCGGCTCGCCCCCTAAATGGCAGCGTTTTGAGGCTGATGTCTGGCGGACTCTGTGAAGAGAGGACCCCCCCTCCCTATGATTGTCATTATCAGGTTAATATTTTATTCCATTTCTGCTGATAGATCCCTCTAATCGTTACACATTGGTCCTTTACGTCTTGATGAAAAGGTTCAAGGTTCGTTGATGCATCACTGAAAAGCACAGAAAGCTATAACTATTTTTATATTCCGTTTAGAGGCTCTTAAAACCTCCCATATTATAAAGGAAGTGATTGAATAGCCTATCATTCCCTGCAAGTCTTAGAATAACATGATATCCAGCAGACATCAGGCTGCGACTGCTGCTGCCATAGTTTGATGTGTGGAGATTCAATTAGAAGATTGTATCGAGCTCTCTACATCAAAGTGAACTGGAAGGATTTAGGCTGCTTTATTATTTCAAACCAAGTTAATGCTGTCACTTTTAAATGTGTGTGCATAATTTCATTATTTCTGTATTGGCACGAGAAGCTTATTAAATGTCGTGAACAGCAGAAATGTGTCATTTGCCTTATCCCCCGATCACCGAAGTGACATGCTATCTCTGTGTGTCATCTGTGAGGGAACATGAGCTCCGAGGGGGGGGCGTCACAATATAACCATGTAGCTAAAGCTTTCAGCAGCGCTCACTGATGGAGGGGTCAGGAGAACCCAGATACCATCTGGAGAGGAGGTGACTGGAGTATAGCTTCAGCCTGCGGTGTTAGCCTAGCCTAGCGTAGCTCTGCCTGCAGCTGCATGAGAGGCTCCACTCCAGCAGAGATGAGCAGATTAAGCTGGCAGCGGTTCCTCCCGCTTACAGCTTAGATTAGCACATGCACCAATCTGTTACGCCATCAGGCAGCTGTTACCCTGCAGTGACACTTTGTCCCAACTGAGGGAGAGACACTGACATGAAACGGGCCCAAAACTGGCTGTAAAAGTGCATCCAGTGTTGGTGAAGGTGCTCTGATACTCTCGTGTGTTTGTGCATCTCCATTACATTACATTATCTCCATGTGTTGTGTTGAACACACAGTAGAAGGACTTCTCTGGGACTATACTGCCTTTGCTTTTGTGCCTTTTTATGTAGTTTGAGATGATTTCTGTCAGATTTAAAGGAAGGGTGGGCGACATTAATCCCTCAACAGCAAACTAGCTGTTTCCTGTGTGTTCTCGCTAGCTGAAACTAGCAAAGAGTACACTAGATTTACACTAGAGCCCTGTGTTGTCAACTCTTTTCCAATGAGCAGGAGTAACCGGTGTAAAAAAACACGCAAGCTCATAGCACATGTGGGATCATTCTAGTCACACACCTCTTAAAAATCTGACGGGCCCAGCCACTATTCGAACTTTCGTAGGTTGTAGCAGGCTCAGTTTTAAAGCTAGAGTGAAGATACTGGTATCATATGAAACTAGTAAACCTGATGAATCCATCGTTACCAACCATGTCATACTAGCTGGTCATGAAGGAGGTTAAATAACGCTCGTAACCTGCGCTAAATTTTGGCGAGGAAAAACTGTCATGGCCGTTTTCAAAGGGGTCCCTTGACCTCTCACCTCCAGATGTGTGAATGTAAATGGGTTCTATGGGTACCCACGAGTCTCCCCTTTACAGACATGCCCACTTTATGATAATCACATGCAGTTTGGGGCAAGTCATAGTGAAGTCAGCACACTGACACACTGACAGCTGTTGTTGCCTGTTGGGCTGCAGTTTGCCATGTTATGATCTGAGCATATTGTTTTATGCTAAATGCAGAACCTGTGAGGGTTTTTGGACAATATCTGTCATTGTTTTGTGTTGAACATTGATTTACAATAATAAATATATACATACATTTGCATAAAGCAGCATATTTGTCCACTCCCATGTTGATAAGAGGATGAAATACTTGATAAATCTGCAGTATAATTAAGTAAAATTTGCAGTATACAGTATATATATATATATAATATATCCGCAATTTCCCTTTTCCCTACCAGTACAATGGAGGTGAATGTAATTTCTTATTTTGTGCAGCTCACAGCGTTATAAAATGACATTTGAAAACCTGAACAGCAGCTTGTTTTTTCTCAGGAACCGTGTCCCTGTTACTCTGGATAATCCTCAGAATACACCGTCCACAGTTTTTTATTTTCTAGAGGTAAACTGGTTTGGCACTCAGAGCAAGAGGCAGTCTTTTGAAGTTCTCATTTCCTCTATCTTTATGTGTTTGTAATGCAGAACAGAAAACGAGCACAAAGCTGTTGACTAATGCCTCCGTCAGTGTGCAGGCTCACTGATTGTCACAGCAGCCGGCATGGGGGGTAATGTTCAGAGGAAGCTGCTCCAAAGAGAGGCTTTGGGGATATACAAACATGGGTGTAAGGGCAGCTGGTCTTAAAATATCCATAATAATACCATGATGTTGCCAGGTAAATTAAATAACCCTCCGATCACAGTCAGTGATGCAATCAGCTACTGTTAGTGATAGGTGATATGTACAGTAAGAGATGATGTACAGAGAGCCGGTCATTGTTGTGAAAGAATCACCCTGAAGGACGGTGTATTCTGAGGATTATCCAGAGTAACAGGGACACGGTTCCTGGAAAAAAAACAAGCTGCTGTTCAGGTTTTCAAATATAATTTTATAACGCTGTGAGCAGCACAAGATAAATTCCATTCACCTCCATTGGATTGACATTAAGAAGTCTGTTGGACACTTGCTGTCGTCACGCCGGGCCGACACACAGCTGACAACCACGCACTAATCTTGTCGTTTAACGGTTAATAATCGGTTAACGAGGGTCGGTTATTGGTTAAAAAAAGAAATCGAGTCCTAAGAATTTTTTTGAGATAAAGCCATACTTTTATGCGGCACCTTTCTAAAAGCTCTGTGGATGTATTATTTTTTTTAAAAAGAAAAGATTCTTCTACTTAAAGATGTTATCAATGCAACCTTTAATCTTCTGTGTGAGTGTATGAACACAGTGATTGGTGGTGGAATTGGCTGCGATGTAAAGGGGCAACCTGGTCAGGGTCGGCTCTGGTGTCTGGTTATAGCAGCGCTGTCCGCTCTCCTCTGTAGGGAATCCGTCCCGGGGGGGCGTTTCAGGCCGTTTCAGGGCCATGATGCTGCCCGAGGCAAGACGTCCGCTGTTGATCTTTTCATTGCCAAATGACTTCATATTTTAGAATACTAATTAACTGGACTTCCCTCAACGTCTGGTCTTTGTCATCTAATCAACGACAAAACGATATGCATATTATTCATATCTATATATGACTCTAACGTTATCAGGTTACTGATCCACTGTGAAGGAGAATCATCAGACATCCCAGCTGGTTATTTCTATTCAGTATCTCATTTTTAAATATTGTATGAGCTAATTTAAATTCTTTACATTACACAGCTTTCAGTGCACATTTAGCCTACAATCTGCCTGCATAAAATTAGTAAAGCAATTTGGATATATGCGTGACAGCTGCTGGTTCTGCACTAAAAAACATATAACCTGCAGCACAGCTTTCCTGTGGATGCTTTCCTAATGATGACAGTTTGTATTGTCTCCAGGGCCAACGCTTCCATATAGGCGAGCAAGGCAATTACCTAGGGCGGCACTTTGGCAAGGGCGGCAAAGTGTGGCCCAACTATTCATTATGAGCAAAATAACAATAATAATATGTTAGTACAAATTAACCAGAAGCTTTAACTACAGGCTGACAGCACAGAGCTGAACGCTGCCTGTCAGACTGGGTCAGTCTAATACTCTCAGTATGTTCGCCGGTCTGGTTGTGATTCAGTGATGACGCGCTGATACAAACTGTGGAGGCAGGTGTCAGGAAGACATCCTCTATAAAGGGCCTTGAAGGTCTTCAGCATCAGCAGATTCTCTTTATACCACAAAAACGTATTAGTGGTAAAATTACTGCCAGAAATGTTTCCGTTCACGCCCTCCAGGTGCTCACATAAAAGGCCTCTCAAAGTCCCAGGATGCATTTCTGTTCCTGTTGCAAATAGACGGGCGGCTTAATACTTGACAACCAGTCAGGTCTGCAGGACTGAAGTGTGCATATTAGCTATACATATATTTTATATATAAATGTTGTTTCTAGAGCAGCAACAGTAATGTTTACAACAGCAAAGTCACCATATAAACTCATTAATATCTCACTGGACACAATCCAAAATGGTAATAAAATAAATCATATTCCTGACATGAAAATACTGAGTGAAGCTTAGAAAGACTGAAGAACACAGACATCAACTAAATAACTTACACGTGTTTACAATCCGCTGTTAGCCGCCGAGCTAACGCGTTGTGCTTGTGTAAACATAGTGGCGGCGGATGAGACTGCGGACCGAGCAGATTCTACATGTTTTCATCAGCTTGTTGAACAGGTGTAGTTATTACGTATCCTGGCTTCACACTTGCAAAGTTTTATTACCTCCTTCAAGGCCAAAGGCGTTAGTTTGTCTGTCTGTCTGTCTGTTAGCAGGATTACTCCAAAAGTTCGTGATGGATTTGAATGAAATGTGTTGAAGGGGTGGGGTGTGGCACAATGAACAATCCACTAGATTTTGGTGGCGATCCGGATCATGATCCGGATTCAGGAATATTTTTAAGGATTCCGATCAGCCTAAGCATTAAAACCACAGAGTATAACACATGCCGCGTGACTCCGCCTCCTTCTGAGAGCAGAGAGAGACGTGTGTGGATGAGCTGCTGTCCGTCCGTGGTGAGGAAGAACAAAGCTGTAGATGACAGGATGAGAGACAACGTAGTGTAACGTTATACAGACATAACAAGGCTGCTGAATGAGAGAGGCATCCGCCGATACGTTACACAGAAACACACCGTGTTGATAATAAGCCGACCACCTCGCGGTACCGCCAGCTGTGAGCTGGGATCTGTTTTTAAAGTCATGCACCTTCAGTTGTAGCACCCCTAAATTTCGTTGTATAGGAGACTGTGCAATGACAATAAAGGCTATTCTATTCTATTCTAGTTGCTTTGAATTTTAATTACCATTCTTCTGTTTTCACATAGTGATGTAGTGTTTCTGTACGGACCCCAGGAAGAGTAGTTTCTACCATGGCAGTAACTAATGGGGATTCTGGGTGAATAAATAAGTCTGTACCTGCTTGCCTGACCTTCTGCCTGTTCTGCTCTTGCCTGTTGGGCTGCAGTTTGCCATGTTATGATCTGAGCATATTGTTTTATGCTAAATGCAGAACCTGTGAGGGTTTCTGGAAAATATCTCTCATTGTTTTGTGTTGTTAATTGATTTCCAATAATAAATATATACATACATTTACATAAAGCAGTATATTTGTCCACTCCCATGTTGATAAGAGTATTAAATACTTGATAAATCTCCCTTTAAGGTACATTTAGACAGATAAAAAAATGTGTGATTAATTTGCAATTAATCATGATTAACTATGGACAATATAGTCTATAGTTTTTGTATAATTTGTATCTCAGATCAGACGTTCTGCTATAACTTCCAGACCCTCTGACCCCTCTGACTCTACTGAATCAGTTGAACGCTGGTTGATCGGGTCACTGTATGAGCAGAACACCTTTCATGCCTATAATGTGACAAGAAGTGCAACACACTTGATGACATTGTCCCAGTAAGTGAAGAATAATCCCGAGCACACAGAGATATCCCTCCGCAGCCCCTCATATGAAGAGCTCTGATGACTGTAATCTAGCATTTAGCGTCTCTGCTAATCTCTCTGGATTACAGACTGTATAGATAAGTGATGCAAAGTGGTTCAAATCGCCTGTAAATCTTCCCTCCACTTTACTTCAGCTCAATCTATGTAGTGTGTACATGCTGACTGGTGATCTTACATTTAATGCTGTTATCTTCGTGTAGAGGTCAGAGGTCATGACATGGTAGATGGTAAACAGATATGAAAGGTTTACAAGAATCCAGTTACAGTAAATCAGAATGAGATGCAGTAAATACAACATTGGCGCCTCCTATAGAGCGTGTCGTCCTTTAAGGTTGGCGGTTTGATTCCCGGTTCCTACTGTCTGCAGGTCGAAGTGTCCTTGAGCGAAACACTGAACCCCAAGTTTATAAAGTTAAAAGTTTTTTTTTAAAAAAACACGTTTTTTTTAATTCAACCAATCATGAAAAAACCTTGACGTGTATGAACATAACTATGTAAAACAAGATCTCCCAGCAGCACTTGCAGCAGTAACTAATACTCTAAAAGCTACTGGTTTAAATAACACATCTTTACAACAGGTGTCGCTTGAATTTCTTTTTTCCCATTAAGATAACCCTGAAACAGAACTCCGATCTGTTTTTGGGTCGCTTGTTCCACTTCCTGTGGATTTGCGTAATATGTTGTGATCCCTCGTTTATTCGCTGCTTAAGTGAGACAGCTGCCAATTCCTGGACTCCACACAAGTTAAATCACACTGAGAAAATGGGCCAAATGTCACCATGAGTTCACATGGAACTACATCACACTGGTGTTACCAAATATAGATCCCATTCACTGTATTTAGGTCCCCAAAACTCACATTAATATTTAACAGGGAGAAATTCACTTAGCGTATAGGCTCTATACGTACATATAAGTACATATATATATACAAATAGCTATATAAAAAATACACAATATTTGAAGTATGTATCTACATTAATGAAATAATGAAGAACTGTATTTGAACACCACCTCCAAAAACACAAAACAGTAAGTCGAAGCTGACTGTAAATAAAAGCTGTGTAACTATTAAGGATTCAGGTGGAAATAAATAACGGACACTTTTAAGAACTTACTTCAGAATTCAGCAGGTCATTTTACGTTACCTATGTTGTCATTGAGATGCCAGGCTTCAATATCTGATGAAAGAACCCGGTCTCACAGGAAGGCGTCTCAATACCACGACAGTACACGACATTCAGTCCACAGTTAGGTTCAGGCAAGGAAACCACTTAGTTAGTGTAAGTGAAATAGTCATGGTTGGGCTTAAAATAAGTAAGTAAACTAAGTAAAACATGTACGGAAATCACTACGGAAACCATGTCACAAACGTCACTAATGTAACTTATAAAACAAAACACCTGGTTAAAATCCGGTGTTTGTCGGACCCCGCCCACCATTAGTGGTCTTTCTCTCTTTTTATACTACGTCACTAACTCTTACCGTAGTATTTATACACGGATGTGTTTACATTACAGGATACATGGAGTACAAAAGACACACGGAAATCAAGAAAGCCGTACTCATTGCTAAACGCCTTACGAATTATCGGGACGTTTATACGCCTTTTTGTGCGAACGGGCTGCTGGATGAAAAGTTCCTAATCTTTCCCAGACTCAGTTTTAAGAGATATTGTTATTTCATATTTTTGTTAAAGCCTATTTGTTAACATTTTGATAAATCTGTATGCTGTGAGAAGGATGTAATGTTTGGTGCGTCGGATGGGCGTCTAAATCATATAGATTTCAGTTCGCCAACCTTTAAGTTAGATTGTTAGTTTTTCATTTGTTTGTTTGGTCCCTTCCACCTTGTGTTTTTTTCCGTGTGGTGTTGTTGATCAGTGAATGCTCAAAATGGAAAGGGTTCATCCTCTGGGCAACATGAATGTGATCAATAAAGTCCAATCTATGTGTTAAATTTGTCATTTCTTGTGTATAAATAGACATTTTGTGCTGATGGTAGTACCAGAGGAAAGGTCAGAGCGCTGACAGAAGCATGAGGATGCATCCTCAGTGACCATGAATTTCCACTGTTAATCTTGTATTTGTTGTGATACAACGCACCAAAAATGTTGATAAAGGTGTCCTTTTAAATATTTGGATGGTGGCGCTGGAGAGAAGGTAATGGCTTCATCAAAGCCATAACATAACACATAACACTCTCACCTGTTCTGGAGCAACAATATAGAAACATAAATCATCTCACAACCTGACGGAAACATTCAGGATGTTCCCCCGTGGACCGATAGTTTAGGCTTTCTACATGCTTCACCTTGTCAACAGTTTAGCAGGATATCAGCACATTTGGATGCTGTCAGTGTCACGGTCCTGACATTTGGTTGTAGTGTTCCCTGTTTTATATTAATTAAGTTCACTCCTCATGTGCCATGTTTGGTTTTACTTCCTGTCTTTGATTGTCTGCCCCGCCCTGATTGGTTCCCCCTGTCCCTCGTTTACACCTTCCTTCCCTTGTGTATTTAGTCTGTGTGTTTCATTGCCAGGTCGTCTTCCTACCTTGTGCTTAGAGCTCCAGTCTGTTTTTCTAGTGTTCCTTGTGTTTTGGATTTATCTGCTATCGGCTCCCTGCTCCCCGTCTGCCGTTACCTGCCTTCTCTTGGACTCTCAGGTTATAATCCACAATAAATCATTGAACTTCTCCTGCTGCCTCCTCAGACTTTGCATTGCTTTAGTTAAGGCGTTGACGAGTAGGAAGTGTCTGCAGGTAAAGAAAAGGTGATGTAACAAGCAGAAACTGTACGTTTCCTGTGAACGGGGGAGTTTATTTTGCATGTAACAAGCTGAAAATGACACGCTGCCCCTGACGTCCTAAACTGATGCTAGAGGGAAACCTAGAGCCTCATAGTGTGGACAATACATAAGTGTAACTCAATATCAACTCAAATGTGCCTAAAATGTTTGTACATCCTAATGAACATGATCCAGTTTGTGCTGTCCACCTGGTAGCTGCAGTCATGTAGAAGGAAACTGTGTGTCTGAAACACTCTGAACAGAGCGGAGGAAAACCACCTACTCAGATTCAGATAGTTCTCTCCTAAAGCAGCCGGGCAGCACCGCCTGCAGTGGACTTTCACAATCTATTTGCTCATGATGTGCTTCTGTTTGGCAGGACCTGCGATCCCTGTTGGAGTGGACGTTCAGGTGGAGAGCTTGGACAGCATCTCTGAGGTCGATATGGTAAGAAAACCTCTTCATCCACACCTGTATATAATGTATAGTAGTAGTATTAAAGATGATGGAACTTGATTGCTACATATGGGGGGGGGGGAAGTAGAAATAGTGTAGTAGAGTGTAGTAACCAGGTGGAGAAAAGACAAATAGGATTTTCTTTTGTAATTTTATAATGATTATAATATATTAGGGCTGTCAATCGATTAAAATATTGAATCGTATGATGGTCCATAGTTCCAATCGCAATCAGAAATTACACATTTTTTATCTGTTCTAAATGCACCTTAAAGGGAGATTTGTCAAGTATTTAATACTCTTATCAACATGGGAGTGGACAAATATGCTGCTTTATGCAAATTTATGAATATATTTATTATTGTAAATCAACTAACAACACAAAACAATGACAGATATTGTCCAGAAACCCTCGAAGGTACTGCATTTAGCATAAAATAATATGCTCAAATCATAACATGGCAAACTGCAGCCCAACAGGCAACAACAGCTGTCAGTGTGTCAGTGTGCTGACTTCACTATGACTTGCCCCAAACTGCATGTGATTATCATAAAGTGGGGAGACTCGTGGGTACCCATAGAACCCATTTACATTCACATATCTGGAGGTCAGAGGTGTCCAAAATGTCCCAAAAATGTAAAAAAAAAAAAAAAGGGTTAGACAATGTCAAAAAATGTAAAAAAAAAATTCAGAAAAAAAAATTCAGAAAAATTTCCAAAAATCTAAAAGAAAAAACTAAAAAAAAGTCTGAAAAATGTCCAAAAAAAGAAAAAGAAAAAAAAGTCTGAAAAATGTCAAATAAAGGTAAAAAAAAAAAAAAAATCTGATAAATGCGAAAAAAGGTTAAGAAAAAAAAAAAAAAAAAGTTTGAATAATGTCGAAATTTTTTTTTTTTTAAATGTTGGAAAATGTAAAAATTCAATAAATTCAGTAAAAAAAAATCGGAAAAATTTCCAAAAATCTAAAAGAAAAAAAGAAAAAAAAGTCTGAAAAATGTCCAAAAATGTAAAAAAAAAAAAAAAAAGTTCCAAAAAAAAAAAAAAAATCTGATAAATGCAAAAAATGTAAAAAAAAAAAAAAAAATTCGAATAATGTTGAAAAAAAAAAAAAAAATGTCGAAAAAATGTCTGAAAAATGTAAAAAAAAAAAAAAGTTCCAAAAAAAAAAAAAAAAATCTGATAAATGCAAAACATGTAAAAAAAAAAAATGTAAAAATTCAATAAAAAAAATTCGGAAAAATTTCCAAAAATCTAAAAGAAAAAGGAAAAAAAAGTCTGAAAAATGTCCAAAGAAAGAAAAAGAAAAAAAAATCTTTAATCTATTTTCATAATGTTTAACTACAGTGACTGTGTGTTGGGCTCTGACTGCTGACTGAAATGTAGGTGACCTACACTCTGTACTGTGCCTGAACACACCCTGCGTAGACCCAGACGGAGGACTGAAGCTGATAACGTGCTACTTCTGCTTCTCCTGCTGTGTAGACATGATGTTTAAACCTCTCAGTGGGAACAGCCAGCAGGTTTGCTGCCTGAAAAAGGGATTATCTCTGTGTTGCCCCTCAATGCTTTTGTGAAGACATAAAAGGCGAGTAATGACTTTGTTTTGATTTCTGTCTTTGCGTGTTTTGCCGCCTTTTTGATTGTCTGCCCCGCCCTGATTGGTTCCCCCTGTCCCTCGTTCACACCTTCCTTCCCTTGTGTATTTAGTCTGTGTGTTTCATTGCCAGGTCGTCTTCCTACCTTGTGCTTAGAGCTCCAGTCTGTTTTTCTAGTGTTCCTTGTGTTTTGGATTTATCTGCTATCTGCCAACTGCTCCCTGCTACCTGTCTGCCGTTACCTGCCTTCTCTTGGACTCTCAGGTTATAATCCACAATAAATCATTGAACTTCTCCTGCTGCCTCCTCAGACTTTGCATTGCTTTAGTTAAGGCGTTGACGAGTAGGAAGTGTCTGCAGGTAAAGAAAAGGTGATGTAACGAGCAGAAACTGTACGTTTCCTGTGAACGGGGGAGTTTATTTTGCATGTAACAAGCTGAAAATGACACGCCGTCCCTGACGTCCTAAACTGATGCTAGAGGGGAACCTGGAGCCTCATAGTGTGGACAATACATAAGTGTAACTCAATATCAACTCAAATAGGCCTGAAATTTTTGTACATCCTAATGAACATGATCCAGTTTGTGCCGTCCACCTGGTAGCTGCAGTCATGTTGTGTTAGACGGAAACTGTGTGTCTGAAATACTGTGAACAGAGCGGAGGAAGACAACCTACTCAGATTCAGATAGTTCTCTCCTAAAGCAGCCGGGCAGCACCGCCTGCAGTGGACTTCCACATCTATTTGCTCATGATGTGCTTCTGTTTGGCAGGACCTGCGATCCCTGTTGGAGTGGATGTTCAGGTGGAGAGCTTGGACAGCATCTCTGAGGTCGATATGGTAAGAAAACCTCTTCATCCACACCTGTATATAATGTATAGTAGTAGTATTAAAGATGATGGAACTTGATTGCTACATATGGGGGGGGGGGAAGTAGAAATAGTAGTAGTAGTAGAGTGTAGTAACAAGGTGGAGAAAAGACAAATAGGATTTTTTTTTGTAATTTTATAATGATAATAATATATTAGGGCTGTCAATCGATTAAAATATTTAATCGTATGATGGTCCATAGTTCCAATCGCAATCACAAATTAAACATTTTTTATGTGTTCTAAATGTACCTTAAAGGGAGATTTGTCAAGTATTTAATACTCTTATCAACATGGGAGTGGACAAATATGCTGATTTATGCAAAGAAAAAAAATTCTGGAAAATGTCCACAAATCTAAAAGAATTTTTTTTTTTTTTTTTTTTAAATGTCCAAAAAATGTAAAAAAAAAAAAAAGTCTGAAAAATGTCCAAAAATATATATATATATATATATATATATATAAAAAAAAAAAAAAAAATCGAAAAATGTCAAAAAAAAAAAAAAAATTGAAAAATGTCAAATAATTAAAAAAAAAAGAAAGAAAAAGAAAAAAATGTCAAAAATATATATAAAAGAAAAAACATCCAAAAATGTAAAAAAAAAAAAAAATCTGATAAATGCAAAAAAATGTAAAAAAAAATTAAAAAAAATAGTTTGAACAATGTCGAATTTTTGAATTTGTAAATGTCGGAAAATGTAAAAAAAAAAAAAGTCTGAAAAATGTAAAAAAATCTAAAAGAAAATTTTTTTTTTTTTTTTAAATGTTCAAAAAATGTAAAAAAAAAAAAAAAAAAAAAAAAAAAAAAAAAAAAAAAATCTGAAAAATGTCCAAAAATATATATAAAAGAAAAAAAATTGAAAAATGTATAAAAAAAAAAAAAATTGAAAAATTTCCAAAAATGTAAAAAAAAAAAAGAAAAAAAAAAATAAATCTGAAAAATGTCCAAAATATATATAAAAGAAAAAAAAATCCAAAAATGTAAAAAAAAAAAAAATCTGATAAATGCAAAAAAATGTAAAAAAAAAGTTTGAATAATGTTGAAAAAAACCTTCAAAAATGTCAAAAAAAGGTCTGAAAAATGTCCAAAATATGTTAGAAAAAAAAAAAAAGGAACAAATTGGAATAATGCCCCCAAAATAGTCTGAAAAATGTAAAAAAAAAAAAAAATAATAATAGTTTGAATAATGTCGAATTTTTTTTTTTGTAAATGTCGGAAAATGTAAAAAAAAAAAAAAGTCTGAAAAATGTAAAAAAATCTAAAAGAAGAAAACATTTTTTTTTTTTTAAATGTCCAAAAAATGTAAAAAAAAAAAAAAAAAAGGAAAAAGAAAGAAAAGTCTGAAAAATGTCCAAAAATATATATAAAAGAAAAACAAATCCAAAGATGTAAAAAAAAAAAAAAAATCTGATAAATGCAAAAAAATGTAAAAAGAAAAAAAAAAAAGTTTGAATAATGTTGAAAAAAAACTTCAAAAATGTCAAAAAAAGGTCTGAAAAATGTCCAAAATATGTTAAAAAAAAAAAAAAAAAAGAAGACACAAATTGGAAAAATGCCCCCAAAACAGTCTGAAAATGTAAAAAAAAAAATAGTTTTAATAATGTCGAATTTTTTTTTTGTAAATGTCGGAAAATGTAAAAAAAAAGTCTGACAAATGTAAAAAAACAAAAAAAAAGAATGTAAAGAAAAATATAGTCCAGAAACCCTCACAGGTTCTGCATTTAGCATATAACAATATGCTCATATCATAACATGTCAAACTGCAGCCCAACAGGCAACAACAGCTGTCAGTGTGTCAGTGTGCTGACTTGACTATGACTTGCCCCAAACTGCATGTGATTATCATAAAGTGGGCATGTCTGTAAAGGGGAGACTCGTGGGTACCCATAGAACCCATTTACATTCACATATCTGGAGGTCAGAGGTCAAGGGACCCCTTTGGAAATGGACATGGCAGTTTTTCCTCACCAAGATTTAGAGTAAGTTTGCAGCGTTATTTAACCTCCTTCTCTACAAGCTAGTATGACCTGGTTGGTACCGATGGATTCATCAGGTTCTCTAGTTTCATATGATACCAGTATCTTCACACTAGCTTTAAAACTGAGGCCACTACAACCTCCAAGATCGATTGCGTTAAAGACGCGTTGTCGTGTTAACTTATAATAATAAGTTTACGGGAGCTTTTTTTTAAGCTTTAAATCTATTTTCATAATGTTTAACTACAGTGACTGTGTGTTGGGCTCTGACTGCTGACTGAAATGTAGGTGACCTACACTCTGTACTGTGCCTGAACACACCCTGCGTAGACCCAGACGGAGGACTGAAGCTGATAACGTGCTACTTCTGCTTCTCCTGCTGTGTAGACACGATGTTTAAACCTCTCAGTGGGAACAGCCAGCAGGTTCCTGCCTGACGATCTCTGTGTGTGCACGTTGATAACGGAGAGAGGAACTTATCTGGGGCTGTGAAGTGCTTTATAAGTACAATCTCAAAAATCAATTCTATAACAAACTGCCGCTTTGTGTGAAGACATTAAAAGGTCGAGTAATGAGTTTTGTTTTTTGTTGCTGCATTCTCTGATTAATGCCTGTTTAAAGACATTTACAGTGAGGAAACACAAGCATGTATGAGCAATATTCATTGATTTTGTATGTATCTTAAAGGTCTATCTTAAAGATGTATCTTAAAGATGTATCTTAAAGGTCTATCTTAAAGATGTATCTTAAAGGTCTATCTTAAAGATGTATCTTAAAGGTGTATCTTAAAGATGTATCTTAAAGGTGTATCTTAAAGGTGTATCTTAAAAATGTACAGGGCTGTGAAGCTTTGAATAGTTGGATTAAATTTTTTTCTCTTGGGAAGTTTTCAGGCAGAATAACAGCTCGTATCATGAAGTCAGTAGTAGGGAGACAGGAAAGGGAGGAAATCTAATTAAATGTTGACAACTGAGGACCAAAAGCAGTTAAACAGCGGCCAGTTTTTTTTCCCCCAACTAACGGACGTCTGATGGTCCACACAGCAGCCAGATTTCCCTGGTTGGTCGGCTCCCGTCAGTCATGTTTCTCACTGAGTGAATGCAGGGTTAATTAAAGCAGCTATTCAGGGTGCTTTCACACCTAACCTGGTTCAGTTCGGGTGTGAAAGCTGTCAACCGAACCGACACCTCTTGAAAAGGTGGGTCTCTGGTGTTTGTTTGTTTGGGTTATGATAGCGGATATGTGATTTTAGCATCTATACTACTAATAACTCCATCTGCTGATGGTGAAATCTGTTCAGGAAGTGATCCTATAATTGACCTGTATAAGGCCATGTACTGGACTTATTCATGCAAGTCAGTTGGTAACCATGGTAACACGTATACTCGTCAGTGCAGGTACTGTCCCTGATTAACAGCTGTTAAAAGTTGTTAAAACTACTGTGTTTGTATCTGACTCCGTGTTCTTTGTCACTTCATTAACTCCCCGAATCATCACTGAACAAGACATGCTGTTAATTTAGCATGAAATTGCTGCATGAACTTCTTTCAGTGTTCGCGAAAATTAGTGCCGTTAAAACGAATTTGCGTTAACGTGTTATCATCACGTTAACATTGACAGCCTTATTATTAATATTATATTCCATTTCTGCCAATAGACCCCCCCCCCCGCCCCCTTATTGTTACGCACTTGACCTTTGAAGTGAGACCTTTAGAGAAATACCTGATGTGAGCTAAATATAGAAAGATATTAGTTCTTGATACTGATCCTGTGCTGCTGCTACATGTCACAGATAAACATTTCAGTGGATTTTATCACAGGAAGTAAAAGCAGCGTACCTGGAGACATACTGTAGGCCTGTTTGTTGATCCCATTCCACTTCCTGTCAGCCTGTCGATCTTTAAGATAAGAGAAGACTTCACTGATACCTGAGGGGGAAAATGAAAGCGACTCACGCACAAAACACTTTGGGAAATGAACTGAAATTCAAAGTGTTCTCTTTCCCCACAACTCCCATTTGTGGCCACAGTGGTGAAACAAAAGTTATGTAGTCTCACTTTAAAGTCTGGGTATAGTAAAAAAAAACATGTGAAAAGACTGTGAACTATGAAGTACCTCTGTCTGTTAGAGGCTGTAGTAGGTTCAGTTTTAGAGCGAGAGTGAAGATGCAGATATCATATGAAGGAGGTCATGTTGCTCGAACTCTTTCTGTTTGAGAGGAGGTCGTGTTGCTCTGTCTCTACCTGTTTGGCGTGGAGAGGAGGTCGCGTTGCTCTGTCTCTATCTGTTTGGTGTGGAGAGTGGGTCGTGTTGCTCTGGCTCTACCTGTTTGGCGTGGAGAGGAGGTCGCGTTGCTCTGTCTCTATCTGTTTGGTGTGGAGAGCGGGTCGTGTTGCTCTGGCTCTATCTGTTTGGCGTGGAGAAGAGGTCGCGTTGCTCTGGCTCTATCTGTTTGGCGTGGAGAGGAGGTTGTGTTGCTCTGGCTCTACCCGTTTGGCGTGGAGAGGAGGTCGTGTTGCTCTGGCTCTACCTGTTTGCCGTGGAGAGGAGATTGTGTTGCTCTGGCTCTATCTGTTTGGCGTGGAGAGGAGGTTGTGTTGCTCTGGCTCTACCTGTTTGCCGTGGAGAGGAGGTTGTGTTGCTCTGGCTCTACCTGTTTGGCATGGAGAGGAGGTCGTGTTGCTCTGGCTCTACCTGTTTGCCGTGGAGAGGAGGTCGTGTTGCTCTGGCTCTACCTGTTTGGCATGGAGAGGAGGTCGTGTTGCTCTGGCTCTACCTGTTTGCCGTGGAGAGGAGGTTGTGTTGCTCTGGCTCTACCTGTTTGGCATGGAGAGGAGGTCGTGTTGCTCTGGCTCTACCTGTTTGCCGTGGAGAGGAGGTTGTGTTGCTCTGGCTCTATCTGTTTGCCGTGGAGAGGAGGTTGTGTTGCTCTGGCTCTACCTGTTTGGCGTGGAGAGGAGGTCGTGTTGCTCTGGCTCTATCTGTTTGGCATGGAGAGGAGGTCGTGTTGCTCTGGCTCTACCTGTTTGGCGTGGAGAGGAGGTCGTGTTGCTCTGGCTCTACCTGTTTGGCGTGGAGAGGAGGTCGTGTTGCTCTGGCTCTATCTGTTTGGCATGGAGAGGAGGTCGTGTTGCTCTGGCTCTACCTGTTTGGCGTGGAGAGGAGGTCGTGTTGCTTTGGCTCTACCTGTTTGGCGTGGAGAGGAGGTCGTGTTGCTCTGGCTCTATCTGTTTGGCATGGAGAGGAGGTCATGTTGCTCTGGCTCTACCTGTTTGGCGTGGAGAGGAGGTCGTGTTGCTCTGGCTCTATCTGTTTGGCGTGGAGAGGAGGTCGTGTTGCTCTGGCTCTATCTGTTTGGCGTGGAGAGGAGGTCGTGTTGCTCTGGCTCTATCTGTTTGGCGTGGAGAGGAGGTCATGTTGCTCTGGCTCTACCTGTTTGGCGTGGAGAGGAGGTCGTGTTGCTCTGGCTCTATCTGTTTGGCGTGGAGAGGAGGTCGTGTTGCTCTGGCTCTATCTGTTTGGCGTGGAGAGGAGGTCGTGTTGCTCTGGCTCTATCTGTTTGGCGACACCTGGAAGCTGCTTGACATCCTCCTGGATCCACCTTCTCACATATGTTCACATTATATGTATTATTTTTTGTCATGAATTGTCTATATTGTATTTTCATCATGTTGTTACTCTGTACACACGACATCTATTGCACGTCTGTCCATCCTGGAAGGAGGATCCCTCCTCTGTTGCTCTTCCTGAGGTTTCTAACATTTTTTCCCTGTTAAAAGGGTTAATTTGGTTATTTTTTTTAATTTAATTGGGTCTTTAAGTCGTTCACGGACCGAAGACGTAATGTTTTAGGGGTTCAGACTGATGAACGTCATCCTTCTCTCCTCTGATTCCCCCAGGACTTCACCATGACTCTGTACCTGAGGCACTACTGGAAGGATGAGCGGCTGTCGTTCACCAGCAGCACCAACAAGAGCATGACGTTCGATGGTCGTCTGGTGAAGAAGATCTGGGTCCCCGATGTCTTCTTCGTCCACTCCAAGAGGTCCTTCATCCACGACACCACCACCGATAACATCATGCTGCGTGTCTTCCCTGATGGACATGTCCTCTACAGCTTGAGGTCATTTCAGCGTCTCACTTATTCACATCTTCAGTCTCACGTTGATCTGCCTCACAGGATCTCTCCTCTGAAGCAGAAAGGTTTTTAATTGACCTTTGTTCACAGCAGAAATTTTAATTTGTCACAGCAGTAGAAACACATTAATAATGGCTCAGTTCCAACAAGTGAAGCCAGAGAACGTATATCGCTAAGAAGTGAAAGTCAATTATACGTTCCATTGCAACATCAGCTCCCAGCAGCAGAGCTACGCCTCCGCCATTTTGGACTGAAAGCGACTACCGGACGCCAGTAAAAACGTGCCGTACAACAGTAAAACTAAATAATTTCTATTCTATTGTCATGTTTAATGTCTCTACTGAAATGTCCTGTGTTGAACAATAAATATATTATAAATATTCATACTATTATAACTACTTACTTATTTATTTATTAAACTTTTTTTCCCGGCTGCTTCCCAGAGGAGCATTCATTTCATAGTTTATTTGATAGGGACCAATACAATATACATAGACAACTTAGAAACGGCTATCTGATGCAAGTATCATAGTGCTTATAGCGGATGCTAATTTGCAACACCTGTCCCTAGGAGGGCTTTTTATGAAAAAGAGATTAAAACAGGAATGAGTACAGGAAAAATAAATAAATACAAACAAGCACACATTTAAAAACATTACATTTAGAAGCTAGACATGAGTACAGGTTTGTCGCTGAATTAAACAGGATTTGGTTGCTCTCTTAAAAGTGGTAAAGTTTGCAGCAAATTTCAAGTGATCAGTTAGTGCGTTCCAAGACGTTCCATAAAATGAGAGATGGACATAAATGGAAGTTAGAAAAATCCAGCACACAGATTTTGAGAGAAACTTTTACTTGTCAAGGATCCAACTGGAATGCATGTGCAAAACTTATTTTGACAACCTCAGAGCCGAAAAATCCTCGCGCACTCCCCTGTGATGTGTGGTTCCCCCCTGAGGGAGCCATTGCTTTAAGGCATTACTTTCATCCTTCATCCTGATGGTGCTCACTGCTGCTCACATTCAGATTAACAAACAATATCATAAAGTACATCTTAAAACAAGGAATGACTCACTAAAGATAGCCATGCTGTCATCATGTATTATATGGAGGTCTTTTCTAGTCCCCATGTGGTTGAATGCAGATAATCCAGTGACATTAATGAATGTATACGCTGCACTAGTCCTCACCGTGTGTGTCTTCCTGTTGTTGAGCAGAGTGACGGTGACGGCAGCCTGTAACATGGACTTCAGCCGCTTCCCTCTGGATTCTCAGACCTGCTCACTGGAGCTGGAGAGCTGTGAGTAAATGTTCCATTTATGCTTCTAACAATCATGAAGTGGTCATTAGAAGATGTAATTATCGTGGTTTTACTTCAATTCAGAGGTAGAAAACATCACCAGACGTATCAAACATTACATTCATTTAAGGGAATACTTATGGAGGCTCTGAGAGGCAATTTTTTCTAAGTGTGATTTAAATAGTTTTCTCTCCCGTGTTTATGACTTAAAGGGACTTTAAGTGGCCGTTAAGTCAACGACAGTCAGCGTCCTGGTGCTCGCGCTTGTGCTCGCTCTACATAGACATGAACGAGCATCGATCAAAACTAGTGAGGTGACACACGTCAGATAAAACCACAATATCACTCTGTATTTCACCTGCTTGGCAGTAATGTTAGCTGACCAGACGAAGGTCTCTCCATGAATCAATGCTGATACTGTGTTTTCCTGCTTCAGCCTCCCGACCGCGGTCAGAAGGAAACGGGGAGACACCGGAGTTTTGGTCGATAGACGATAACGTTACTCTCTCCGGAGTCACTCCGTCAGGACTGATGCGACCCAGTCAAGAAGCGAACGTGGGCGTCCGCGTCATCGCTTTCAAAGTTCTCTGTTTCTGCCCGTCCAGACTAAAACACGACCCTCCGGAGTTTTAAAACTAAAACGGGTTTAGCAGAGTTTTCAAACGTCTCTGTTTTAGGGGCTCGAAAACGCCTCGAAACTGTGACAAGAGCAGTGGAAGAGGAAGGAGCTCGTGCAGCGTCGCAGAATCACAACTCGAATGCATTTGTCGATTCTTCCACTGTAACACCTGCTGCTGTTTCCTTCTCCTGCTGGTTGGATGGTGCAGGTTGTTTACGCCGCCTCAGGTTGATGCTGCTGCTGCTTCGGTCTTGGCCACCAAAAGCCGATCCTTTTTTCTCTCAGAGGTGCTTCGTCATCGAGCTCCTATCAGCATATTCACATTCACACAGGAATACTGAGCAACTGTGGAAGACATGGCAGGAAATTAAAATACGTCTGGGGCATGTTGTTGTTTGTTGAAAGTCAGTTTCATTAAAATTGATGATAATTAGTTATGAGCCATTTATTTAACCCTTTGAGACCCACAATAGACCCGTTTTAGTCTTTTTTTAGGGGGGTCCAGGGGGTCTTTAGGGGGTCCAGGGGGTCTTTAGGGGGGTCCAGGGGGTCTTTAGGGGGAGATAGCAGTTCAACAGTAGATGTCACATAGAAGTGGTGTACATCATCTGAAAGCTGGGAACCTGAAGATTAATTTGAGATGCAGCTCAGCACTGTGCGTCAAAGTGTTCTAGTCATAAATCAGAATTATACAATGAATGAATGAACGACTAATTTATTTTCATGTCTGGTCATTTACATAACCCTCATGAGATTATTCAGACACATTAACCAACAACAAAACACGCAAACATTTATTCACATCATCTAACAGCACAATACACCAGCATCATCCAGACATCCAGATCTGATTGGACTGTGTGATGTTCTGCAGATGCCTACACAGATGAAGACCTCATGCTATACTGGAAAAGCGGTGACGAGTCTCTCAGCACCGACGATCGCATCTCCTTATCACAGTTCCTCATCCAGAAGTTCCACACCACGTCTCGCCTGGCCTTCTACAGCAGCACAGGTACACACACACACACACACACACACACACACACACAATATCATGACGTGAATAACAATTATTTTTCTCCAAATGAATCACGGCTGCAGTTATTTCTGCCTACAGGTATAGACCTATAGTCACTGAACATAAGGCTAATTTGACCCCTTGACCTTTCCTCTAGCTCTACCTTCAGGACTAATGTTGTATTTTTAGCTCCAACGAGGATATTTATAAAGGATTCTTCTGTGAAACAGTCAAATAGAGTTATAGTAAAGAGAAAAAGAAAGTTAGATGACGTTGTAGGGGGAGGTTGGTATCAGCAATCTGTTGTGACTTATTCCTTTATTCATTATTTCTTTAAGCATGTTAAACGGTGTCAGTTATAATCAGCTGTTTTTTTATTGCTATATTATTATTATATTTGGGCTGTGCATCTTCTATAGTAGGCCGATAATACTCCAATAACATCCACACTGGAACATTAAAGGGTTTAGGTGGTGTCTTTAGTGTTGATAGTTAAAGTGTTTTCTAGGGTGACCAGATCCCAACAAAGAGTATGTTTGTGTGGGACGATGTGGGACAATGTGGGACACGTTACCAAGGCTGAGAGGTCGTCTACAATTTAGATATAATGTCTATCTAATCGAAATAATAAACATTTCTATTCTGCCCATTATCCTCTAACATCTCTATGCTTTAATGCATCCAGAGGTCGGCACGTCTCTCTTTGAGCCGCACGTTTCTTGTGAGACTCACAATGTCTTCGTGTGAAATTGAACAATAACTGGCAGATTTCACCAAAAAACTCTGAGAATCTCCTTCCACCGTCTTATAAATACTTATAAGTAGTTTCACAGTCTTTGTTGTAGCTGCTCTTCCTTTTCTTTGTGCTAGTTTCCATCATATTCCGCCTGAATCTGCAGATTGTGTCTTCGCGGTGACTCGTATTTTTCCCCGTTGGGCGTAGCGAAGACGGTGAAATGTCAACCTGCACTTGACCCACGTGTGCTCAGTTTGACAGCAAACGCGGCGCCGTGATGATGACAGACTTCCTGCTTTCTTCACAGCTGTTGGATAAAGACAATTTTTTTTTAAAAAAAGGTTCTGAAAACTAGAGCCGATGAAAATGTGGGACAATAAGGGATAAAAATGCTGTGCAGTCCCTCGTACAGTCGGACACCTGGTCACCATAGTGCTTTCCTGTGTTATCTGTAGTATAGTAGGGAATCAGTCAGGATGATCCTACATATTATACAGAGACTGAATTTATACAGTGAATAACAGATCCTAGGAGATTCTGGGTTTGGGGGGTCTCGCCCCTAGAAAATGTAAAGGTTTTTGACCTAAAACTGTGCAATTAGACATCATTTAGGACCATTATTATTACTAGTAACATGATTATGTTGGAACTGCAGAGTTGGTGATAATTATCTGAGGCTTTATAACTAAAAGCAGCTTTCTCATCACACAGTCATTGATCCACAATGTAAAAATATTGATTAGAGGGAGGAGTGGTGAACCGGATTTATCACTGCCAACAAGCAGAGAGAGAGAAAGTTGCTTCTGAAATGTATTATCAGGGTGAAGCTGGTGTAAAATCTACTGTTTTATCAGAGAAAAATGTTGCATTAAATTAAAACATGTATAACGTTAAGTTATAGCAGCTGTCCGTTCAGCATCGTAACAACACAGGACAAAGGAGCAGGAATGATTTTACATTTTCTCTCCTGCTTCAATGTGTGTTTTCCTTTTACTTTTAACAGCAACAGGTCCAGTTCAGTTCAGCAGCCTATCAAACACTTAAAGTAGGCCAGCACCAATCTGTTCACACTCACAGCAATAATACTGTCAAATTAGTTTAAAAGGTTTTAAACTACCTTTCTCTTACGAGTACACACTGGCTGCCGTCTCCTCGACCGATACTCTGAGCTCAGCAGCACATAAAACATTTTCTTTCCAAACGTGCAAAATGTTTCAGCCGGCATCGAGACTTAATTGGCAACATTTTTATGCAAATCAGATGAACTGAGTCTGTGCAAATTTACATCTAGCAAATACCAAGCTAAGTAGAGATATTACAGTGATGCAAAACGTTGTTCTCCTGAGAGTAAATAGCTGTAGGTTCAATAAATATTCCCTCATCAACAGTCAGGTTTTAGGTTCTGATTTTACTGTTGACGGGATTATTATATACATATGCTATGTTACAATATTTATAATAATATATGTTGCAAGTTGAAATACTGTAATACAGTAGTGTGATGTGAGTGCATGGCTATCATTTAGATGTAGTTTGATAAAGTTGCATAAAAGTGAAGTTCAGTTACTACACAGAAATACTTTGATGTAATGTCGTGTATGTTATCAGGGATTTTAAAGGGAACTGACACATGCAATTAGGGCAATTATTTATTTTTTTATTGCTTTTCCATTATAATCACCATGTTAATATACAGTAGTTTAGTTTACTTACAATTTATTCATATTCCTTAGCTTCTTACCTTTGAAAAGAGACCATGTACTGTATATGCATATGAGCCTTATGATGGAGGAGCTGCTCCTGATTCATTTTGCGCAGTGATTCTAGGTGTTTTTTTAGGGCGCAGGAGTGTCATGTTGATGGATGTGTACTTTGATATTAGCCAAAGTATATGACATGACATTACATCAATCACATGTTATACTAATAATAAGGTTTTAAATACTCTGTATATGTTGAGCACAAGTATTAGATGCAGTATATGAAACCTCATGTTTAATGTTTTGTGTGACCTGTTTTCTTCTTTCTTGAGTTCCACCTCGTCTGATCGTGTCTCTCGCTGTTATTTTTGCAGGCTGGTACAATCGTCTCTACATCAACTTCACGTTGCGGCGCCACATCTTCTTCTTCCTGCTGCAGACGTACTTCCCCGCCACGCTCATGGTGATGCTTTCATGGGTGTCGTTCTGGATCGACCGCCGGGCCGTGCCGGCCAGAGTTTCCCTGGGTAAGAAGAAAAAAAAAATAACTCTTGTCAAAAGTCCTTTGAAGAGTTGTGTGCGTGCCGGAGGAAGATCTGTCTGTAAAATGATGAAAGCTAGCTGTGACATGGCTCCACCAACTGGGAACACACACACACACATGCATGTGTGAACACACAAACCTCCCACGCGCCAACACTCTCACTTTTCTTTTGAATTATTTTCTGTATCGGGGCTGTTGCTGTACTTGTTTCCCCGTCGCTGAGATCCTCTCGTGGTTCATCTCATCGCTCTGATTAACTTCAGCTGTTAGGACGGCATATTTTTACAAAATCCTTTTTTTATATCTTTACTGCCGTTTCTTTTGTTTTTCTCCTCTCCTATTGGCAATATGTAATTATATCCCAATTATATCTCACTCCCACGCACACCGTCCTGCTGCCACTAATACTCACTACTAGAGCACCACATGTGGATTAATCCACCGCTGAAAATAGTCCCCAACAAAGCAACATTTCCTCCTGTTTGAGTAACGTCTGTTAAAAACTACGGTCTACCAGCTGTTTGAGGAAATGACTGAGTGTTATTATTATATTAGTGAGCTGTATTTAAAGATTTATGTCTTCAGTAGGAACCAACATGCTTTGAGCTGAGAGCCACAGACAGAGTAGGGAAGTCAGAAAGAGACAGAGACAACAGACATATTGTTGGTTTTAGTCCTTTCATGGAATCTGTTGAAAGGTTCTAGAAGATGTAACGTCGAGCGCCGCTTCACCAAAGTCCACGGCAACTTTTCATGAAGCTTTCTGTCTGGTAGCAGTATACGAACGGAGAAGATAAAGGAGCTGAAAACAAAGCTTAAAAGACGACAGTCTCTGTTTACCAGACTGAGGAAGAAGAAGGTCAACGCTGCAGCAGAGGCTTCGTTTAGTGGAGCTCATCCTAACGAAACAAAGAGCCCTTCACCTACGGAGGGATTTTAATAGAAGTGATGACTGAGGTGGCTGAAACGTTATTAAAAGATAATAAAGACCGAAATGATGTCTGCTGTTGAGGATGTACAACTTGGTGCTATGAGGAGCTCTCGGCCAATTTCATTTTGTCAAATTAGTTCTCAGAGGAGAAAAGGTTGGAGACCCCAGTTATACACTCCATCAAGTTCTCATGTACTTTTAGTTAGTTAGTTTACAACAGTGGTTCTCCAACTGTGATGCGGAATGAATGTTTTGACGTCTAAATCTTTCTCACAGTGGAACAGTAAACATTATCCATCCGTGGTATCAGTAGTTCTCACTCAGACAGGCAGTCAGTAGGTTTACAGAACAGACAGATATCTGACGGGGACAAAAACAAAAAAAACAGACGAATCTTCGGAGACGAACGAGACAACGTGCTCATCTGAAAGTAGGACGAAAAAACAACATTTTCTCTGCGGTTAAAAACTGTTCTGTCTCCTGCACTCACCTCTATTAACGGGGCGGTCTAACAGCATAAATTACATTTATATTAATATAGATAATAATGAAGGCGGTGGGAGATGATGGCAGCCGACAGTATGAGACCCAACAAAGACATTTAGAAACATTACATCCCAGTCACGTCTCATCCTACCAACCTGTTTAACATACGACGACTACAGACTGAATAAACTATCAGAAACAACCATCAGGAAAACTGAGTTCTTCTCAAAATCAACAGATTATTATTTTAGGAAAAGTTACAGTTAATTTGCATATTGTGTCAAACAAAAATAGACGTAGCACATGAAGAGATCTATGTCTGGCCTATAGTATGTGATAGGTGATGGTGAACACAAGAAGATATTTCTTCCTCCAAAGGGAGGAATGACAGATAAAGTTTACAGAAACACCTTCAGGCCAACACACTGGTGACGTGTCAAAACATCTATTGTTCCTTATGTGTTCCCACAGTACGGCCTGCTGGGTTCTGATGGAAACGTATCACTTCTTATCTCCAAGTGTCAACTTTCATCCCAATTGTTTCAGCACATCCTATCTGCCATACCTTGACTAATTCTTCTGTGTTTGTGGTGCGTCAAGTATAATGTGAACGTACACAACACGGCTGATATGTGCCAGCCTGTAGCTACTAGATGCTCTATTGTTCTGTTGCCAATTCAAGTTGTGGGCGACAGAATTAGAGAAAAAGTAAATGGAGTTCTGTTACCAAGACTTCCCTCAGCAGCTGTTCTTATCGTCTCCACTGTAGCACGGTATGGTAGGAGTCACTCGTAGTATCAACGCATTAACGCAACTTCTGATTCTTTTGTTAGTAGTGGGCACAAAAGCTCTAAAGCTAGAGTGAAGATACTGGTATCATATGAAACTATAAACCTGATGAATCCATCGGTACCAACCAGGTCAGACTAGCTTGTTACGAAGGAGGTTAAATAACGCTCCAAACGTACACTAATTTTTGGATGAGGAAAAACTGTCATGTCCATTTCCAAAGGGGTCTCTTGACCTCTGACCTCCAGATATGTGAATGTAAATGGGTTCTATGGGTACCCACGAGTCTCCCCTTTACAGACATGCCCACTTTATGACAGGTGGTTAGATTTATGATAGGGCTTCTGGACAATATCTGTCATTGTTTTGTGTCATTAATTGATTTACAATAATAAATATATACACACATTTGCATAAAGCAGCATATTTGTCCACTCCCATGTTGATAAAAGGATTAAATGCTTTACTAATCTCCCTTTAAGGTGAACAGATATAAAATGTGAGATCATTTTATTAATCGCTATTAACTATGGACAATCATGCAATTAAATATTTGAATTGATTGACAGTCCTATTTATAATCCAATAATATAATATTTATAATTCTGAAATGGGCCATAATGAGTACTTTTACTTTTGGTACTTTAAGTATATTTTAATGCCAATATTTTTGTACTTTTACTTTTTGAATGCAGGACTTTTACTTGTAACAGAGTTTTTCTACACTGTGGTATTACTACTTTAACGTGAGTAAAAGTTCTTGGTACTTATTCCACCACTGATAGCGTCTCACCTGGAGAGCTGACTGGGAGCCTCACTCAGTAATATTCATTGCAGTGCTGTTGGTCCACGTTGCATCATATTGTATAAGTAGTGATGTTATTGCTTCAGCTATCCAACACTGGGTCAATACTGATCCAGAGCAGCCTGTTATAATGTGTGTGTTCACTGTAGTGTGACTAGAACATTGTGTATGTGTGTGTCCAGGCATCACCACAGTGCTGACCATGTCCACCATCATCACCGGAGTCAACGCGTCCATGCCCCGGGTGTCCTACATCAAGGCGGTGGACATCTACCTGTGGGTCAGCTTCGTCTTCGTCTTCTTGTCCGTGTTGGAGTACGCCGCCGTCAACTACCTGTCCACCGTCCAGGACCGCCGAGAGCGCAAGATGAGAGAGCGGGCGCGGTCTCAGGTTGGTTTCTGCTGTTTGGTGCTGTGAGGAAGAAAACTTCAAACTGGCATGAAATATTAATAAGAAAGATTCCATCCCTCTCTCTCTCTCTCTCTCTCTCTGCACCATGAGCAAGGCCAGTCTGAGTTCAGAGAATCCCGACTCCCAAAGCTCTAAAAGCTCCAGACAGTCTCGCTGACTTTGTGCAATTTCACTTACAGCAGCATCTGTGAGGCTGCCTGGATACATACAGAGAAACTCAGTGTTTGTATTCAGCAGTTAACTGGATAGTTTGAGAAAGTTGGTAAAGTATGAAACAGTTAGCCTGTTGAACTAGAATAACTGGATCTGGTTTTGGATGAATAAAGGAACTCACTACATACTCTGTTAAATGTTCCTAAAAAGACTACGAAGCGAAACAAAACCCACGAAGAGCATCACAAACATCAGGGCAGCCTGGTCAGTCCTCTCTCAGGCTTCATACACAGTTTAAGCTAACAGACTTCCAGCACTTTTCCAATACTTTTCATGACTAAAGGTTCTGTGAAATCTGTGCTTATGTTAAAAGTCGGGCCGTCAAAGTCAACGCGATAATAACGTGATAACGTACATTTTTTTTAACGCTACTAATTTCTTTAACGCATTAATGCAGTCAATCTGTCTATCAAAAATAGTCTGAAAAATGTCATGAAAAAAAAGTCCGAAAAAAAAGTCTGAAAAAAAAATGTTAGAAAAAAATGTCTGAAAAAAAAATTTCTGAAAAAAAGTTTGAAAAAAAGTCTTAAAAAAGTTCGAAATAAAGTCTGAAAAATGTCCGAAAAAAAGTTGGAAAAATGTCCGAAAAAAAAGTTGGAAAAATGTCTGAAAAAAAGTTAGAAAAATGTCAGAAAAAGAGTCAGAAAAAGAATGTCCGGAAAAAATATGTCTGAAAAAAAGTCTGAAAACGTCTGATAAAAAAGTTTGAAAAAAGTCTAAAAAAAGAAAGTCTGAAAAATGTCCGAAAAAAAAAGTCTGAAAAATGTCCGAAAAAAAAGTCTGAAAAATGTCAAGAAAAAAAATCTGAAAAATGTCCAAAAAAAAAGTCTGAAAAATGTCTGAAAAAAAGTTAGAAAAATGTCAGAAAAAGAGTCCGAAAAAAAATGTCCGGAAAAAATATGTCTGAAAAAAAGTCTGAAAAACGTCCGAAAAAAAAGTTTCAAAAAAAAGTCTAAAAAGAAAGTCTGAAAAATGTCAGAAAAAAGAGACTGAAAAATGTCCAAGAAAAAAAAGTCCTAAAAATGTCTGAAAAAAATGTCTTACAAATGTCTGAAAGGAGCCAGTTGAGGTGGTTCGTGCATCTAGTAAGGATGCCCCCCCCCCTGGGCGCCTCCTAGAGGTGTTCCAGGCACGACCAGCTGGGAGGAGGCCACGGGGAAGACCCAGGACTAGGTGGAGAGATTATATCTCCACACTGGCCTGGGAACGCCTCGGGATCCCCCAGTCAGAGCTGGTTAATGTGGCCTGGGAAAGGGAAGTTTGGGGCTCCCTGCTGGAGCTGTTGCCCCCCCGACCCGACCCCGGATAAGAGGTTGAAGATGAGTGAGTGAGTGAGAGAGTGACTAACATCTGCAGTTAGGTTCAGGCAAGAAAACCACTTAGTTAGGTAGGTTGGGCTAAAATAAGTACGTAAACTATGACCCATCCACCTAACCACCACCACTTTCTTGCTTATACGTCACTAACTCTTACCGTAGCCTTTATACGCAGATGCGTTTACATTGCAGTCAGTACAGGATACACGGCGTACAAAAGACACGCGGAAATCAAGAAAGGCGAGCTTATTGCACGCTGAACGCCTTGTGAGTTATTGTGGCATTTATACGGCTTTTTGTGCGAACGGGCTGCAGATGTGGCTGCTCCCCTTCCTATGTCACATGCAGGCTCATTAGAATATAATAACTACCTTTGCAAAGGTGCACCATATTATTCTCGGAAGCCAATCAGAGCAGACTTGTCTTTTTCAGTGGGGGGGGTCTTAAAGAGACAGGAGCTAAAACTGAGTGTTTCAGACAGACGGTGAATGCAGTTATATTCAGACAGACAGGATGAGAATAATAAAGCGTTCTTTCTAACATTAAAGCATGTAAACATGTTCTAGTAGAATCACAAAATACAAGTATGAACCTGGAAATGAGCACGATATGTCCCCTTTAACTTCCAGCGTTAATGTAAAAATTGTTTAAGGATATAGAATAAAACATTTATATATTTATTTAATAATATTTAATATACACACACAGTAAGCTTGGGTTCCTCAGCATTCAGCAGGGAGTACATGTAGCTGTAAAAGATAATGAGCTTTAAAGAATGAATATACTGGCGATGTTGTTCACTGAGCAACCAGTGCAGTTTGGGGACTTTATTATTGGACACAAACGGCCATTAAACTGATTCAGAATTTATATTACAGTAAATACATCAAGGCATAATAAATATAAAAGTTTCTGGTTGTTTTGTTTGTTTGTTTCATTTATCATCATTAGGTAAATATGACAGAGGGAGTATGGGCATCATGGGGTTTATTGTACTTGTGCCTGTAAGTATTTCTCACCTCATTAAAAATAGTAAACTTACTTTGTTTATTCCAGCCTCATTTTAAAAAATGCTGCTTGATTTCTGGTGTTTTAATGTCAGATGTCTAATGAACAGGTCAGTCAGATATTATTAAAAACTACTGTTCTGCAATCCTCTAATGCTATTTAATGTTATCTTGGATTTCTACAACTGATTAATAATTTAAACAGCTGACCACCAATGCCCACCAAGCCATCTCCTCTGCAGTCTGGGGGGGGGGGGGGGGGTGTGCTGAGACAGCGCTGTTTAAAGCAGAATTTGATTAGAGATTTGAGTTGGCTTATATACTTTACATCTGAATGGCTGGAATAGTTCTGGCTCATTAGCACAAATTACACTGCTGGTTTGAATGTTAATGATAAAGTGGATCTATGAGTAACTTATGAAGTGAAATAAAACGTGTGAGAGGCATCGTTATACGTATTATAATGATGCCTCTCACACATTTAATTTCTACAATCTGGCTTCACCTCCCAATCTGCTTCAGCAATTTCCCATCAAGTTTGTTTTTATAGATCAGAGGGGAACCTTTATAGGGAAGTGGAGTACGCCTCCTTTAGGCCCCGTTATGTGTCTATGCAACGGTTATAAATTCATACAAGATTCATAAAACAAGATAAAAAAGTATCACTCTGGTTGATCTGGTCACAACTCGGAGACATACACCGATCAGCCATAACATTATGACCACCTGCCTAATATTCAGTAGGTCCTCCTGACCCGTTGGACTCCACTAGACCTCTGAAGGTCTGCTGTGGTATCTGGCACCAAGCCGTCAGTAGCAGATCCTTTAAGTCCTGTAAGTTGCGAGGTGGGGCCTCCGTGGATCGGACTTGTTTGTCCAGAACATCCCACAGATGCTCCATCGGATCGAGATCTGGAGAATCTGGAGGCCGAGTCAACACCTCCAACTCGTTGCCGTCCACATGATGTAAAAGAAAACGTGATTCATCAGACCGGGCCACCTTCTTCCATCGCTCCGTGGTCCAGTTCTGATGCTCACGTGGTGGTGGACACGGGTCAGCACGGGCAGCCTGACCGGTCCCCATACGCAACAAACTCAGATGCTCTGTGTGTTCTGACACCTTTCTATCAGAACAAGCATTAACTTGTTCAGCAGTTTGAGCTCCAGTAGCTCTTCTATTGGATCGGACAACACGGGCCAGCCTTCGCTCCCCACGTGCATCAATGAGCCTCGGGTCTGACCCCGGTTTTCCTTCCTTGGACCACTTTTGGTCGGTCCTGACCACTGCAGACCGGGAACATCCCACAAGAGCTGCAGTTCTGGAGATGCTCTGACCCGGTCGTCTAGCCAGCACTATTTGGCCCTTGTCAAAGTCGCTCACATCCTTACGCTGGCCCATTTTTTCTGCTTCCAACACAAAGTTCAAAGTTCAAAATGTTCACTTGCTGTCTAATATATCCCCCCCACTGCCAGGTGCCATGGTAACCAGATAATCAATGTTATTCACTTCACCTGTCAGTGGTCTTAATGTTATGGATGATCAGTGTGTATAGACAGTGACGATGGTTTGAAGAGGTTCCCGTTGGTTCCCGTTGGTCAAGAAGAAATGTTGATCTAATGGTGTTAGTAATGGTAACTCAGTTAAAGGGATTATCAGTGAAATTAATACCAAATTTTGCAGTGTTTCTTGCCTGTGGTTGTTGAGAATTCTTGCTCTGGACCAGAGTGTTGGAGAAACCAATGTCAACCATCTACTCTGATCACTGATGGGTTTGATCTCTTATTTTAACACCTCAGACTCAGGTTGCCTGATAATCTCCCTAAACTTTGGTGTAATCCCTTCAATTTCCAATGATTCTACTGTATATTTCCTCCCTGCCAGTCGCTGCCCTGCACCTGCGGGATCTCCCAGACGCGAACCATGACCATGTTGGACGGCACCTACAGCGAGGCCGACACCAACAGCCTGGCCGGCTACACCGAGGAGCCCATGATGCCGGAGGAGGAGCACGAAGAGCTGCACGAGGTTCCGGAGAAACCCGAACACATGGTGGTCCATCTGTCGGTGAGCAGCGAGTCCACCACCACCAAGAAGAAGAAGAGCCTGCGTGGCCTCAACATCATCCAGAACACGCACGCCATTGACAAATACTCCCGGATGTTTTTCCCTGGTTCGTACATCTTCTTCAACCTTATCTACTGGTCTGTCTACTGCTGAGAGACACTCCTGAGTCTGGACTGAGGCCAGAGACAGTGACGTATACTCTACATGTATATGCTGCATCAGAATGGGACACTGATTCTGAGGGTGCTGTTGTGCTGTATTTCTGGCTCTGCAAGTGCAAGTTCTGCAAAAATTCAGCATGGAGACTTTGGGATTGATTGAGCACTCTTTTGATTTACCTTTTTTTTCCTCATGCAGCAATTTGAATGTTCATTAACGCTCTAAACTATAAACAAAGAAAATAATCATTTGAATGCTGTTTTTAAACTTCTGATGCTAATTCTCTCAGTTTATTTCAGCTTCATTAACTGTCAGCTGCTGGTGAGAAGCTCTGCGTCCTCATTACTGCTGTTCCCGCCAGCGTCGGTGGGAGAAAAGTACATTTTTTTTTGTATTTGACTCGTGACATCGATAGATCGGATCAGGTACGCTTTGTGTGCGTTCATGCTGTGAGCTGCTCAGTAGATGTAATGATTGTCAAGCTGAGATGATTATAAAGGTACGTTCACACCAAGCGCGAAGCGAACTTTTCACGCAGCGTGATTAAATAGAAAGTCAATGCAAAGAGGCGAATAGACGCAAATACGCACTGGGCTAAATTTGCGTCCTTCGCGGGAGTTTCAACTTGAACGAGAAATTTGCGTGACGCTGTGTCGCTAAAGCCTCTCAGCGTTGGGATTCTCCTCCTGACGTTGTTGAATCAGAAATGGAGGAAATAAATCTTGTTTGTGTCTGTGGTCTTCCAGAGCTACGATAGTACATCATATCTGTACAGAGACCGGACCGAACTCTGTGTAGAAACCACAGACTGTCTCTGGTAGAAACAACAACGTCTCTAGATGACTTTATGTTGAGTGTTGATGGAGCAGCTGTTATAGCCTGGAACTGATTGATCCAAACTCCATTCAGAAAACAAGCATTTTAACAGTCGTTTGCTTGTCGTCATGGTAACCGACCTGACAAAGCATGAATTCAGACTTCTTACCAATTGGCATTATTATTTAGTTATTTCGGCATCATTTTGAACCGTTTACTGCAATCAAATCACAACACAATCTGTTTATTTAGGGTTCATACCTCAGTAGAGACGTGTGGCTGCTCGATACAGTCAGTGGAATAACACTGGATGTGAATACAGCTCGCCGCCGGGTGATGTTCTGAACCCAGACATGACAGCGTTTGGTTTTCTGACATATCTGGGACTTCACCAACATGTACAAAGCAGCAACAGTGGTTATTTCTTCCATGGTTGAAAGAAACAGTGTTGGTATCCATGGAAACAAGCTCCTTATCCTCTCGAATGAACACAAATGATGCCGGTGGTCCAACTCGCGCGAGTAAAGTGAGGCGAAAATTCGCTTCGCTCTTGGTGTGAATGCAACGTAAGGTTTTTAGGCCCATTATCTATCAGTCGTGACTTAATTATAAACAGTGATGACAACTTAATTTCTTATATGTCAAGATAACACTATTTTTGGACCGTATTCTTTAAGCCTGTTATCTCAAAACAACGATGTTATAATTTAATGTTGATGGATCGATTAGACTGAGAGGGAGCAGCCATGTTAGCAGCTCTGTGAGGCTGTATTTAGCGGTGCTTTCAGCTAAATGCTAATGCTAATGCTTACGTTAACATTCTGTTGATGTTTAGCAGGTTTACCATGTTCACCATCTTTAGCATGCTAACATTTGCTAGTACAGCTGAGGCTGATGGGAAAGTCATTAGTTTTGCTGGTGTTTGGTCATAAACTTGATGGTGATGCCAGATGAAAACTCTGGATCACCAAAGTTATTATAATTCATTCTGTGGAGAACATGAATGTCTGTAAAGTTCATGGTAATCAATACCCAAGTTGTTGAGATATTTCACTCAAAACCAAAAATGTTGGTGGTGTAAGAGGCAGATCAAGTCAAAGGGCACGACAATCAATCTAATATCTGCCTGAATATGTCGGTCTGGACCAAAGGAACCAACCCTGAACCTTCCTAGAGCTCCACTGCTAGCATGGATAAAAACTCATTTCTCTATACCGTGACATATAAGTCAGGTCCGTCCACATGTAGAGCTAATTTTGACCAAATTTAAACCATGAAATCGTCAAAAGAAAAAAGTTATTTATTGCACATTCCCATCCACTACTGTTGATGTGAATATTAGGAGTTTGGTGCACCAAGAA
Organism: Sebastolobus alascanus; assembly: GCA_916701645.2. Lineage (NCBI taxonomy): Eukaryota > Metazoa > Chordata > Actinopteri > Perciformes > Sebastidae > Sebastolobus > Sebastolobus alascanus. Next base: position 315,619 of record CAKAOJ020000407.1, read on the forward strand.
ACAGTTGGTGGGCGCTAATTATCCAGTCAGGTGCCATTACCATATTATTGCAGAAGAAGATTGCTCAATGTGATATAATTAAATGAGCACTGGTCTAATCTGAAATGATGGAAAATCATTTCTGTTTGCTTCATGTATTAATTTGAGGAACGTTAAGTCTCCACATCGCTCTACACAGGTTTATTTTTTTTATGCTCAAAAATGCAGGTGGATGGAAACGCACTTATAGAGACACTCCAAAAGGGAAGAGAGCAAAACTGAACATCTATATAGGAGATAACTATCTTCAGCACCACTTGATCTCTTGAGGAAATTTGATATTTCAGTGATGATCTTGAGATAACAGGCCTAAAAAAATATTGGCAGTCACGGCCAATCTCAACTTTGGTAGCACTGAACATGCAAATCGTGTATTTTTCACTGATTTCGCACTCGTTTTGATAAGGTCATGCTGTTCTATAAGACTACAATGACTTTTTGATAAACTGGTCTCTTGGTACTGTAAACCTTCGCAGCAAGGTAGTTTGCACAACACAACACTGGATTACTTAAAGGAGCATCTTATTTATTGCTAATTGCCTTAGCATATATGACGGACAGGTACTAGAGATGACTGTGGTGATACTTATATTATAATATCTAAAAGGTTTATTGTCCAGTGAGACATTTTCTCCTAAGGTCACTGTAGTCATTTAATCCTTGTTGGCAGACAGAACGAACAAAAACTAGCTTAATAAAAAACAACTTCAGAATTTATCAGCGACCCGACTGAATGCAGCCATTCATTCAATATCATTTAAGATTGATTTCTTTTGGTCTTTGAAATAAAAGTAAAGTGCAGATTTGGGACATTGGAATCAGCTTTCTTGTCCGTGTTGCACTTATCAGGCAGAACATTGAGTTTCCCTGAACTTCGATTTGTGACTTCTCATAGTGTGAAAACGCGCTCACCCAGCTGATGTAGCTGGTAACTGATCTAAGCTTTCATCGTAATACTTTTTTTTTTTACTAATATAATCTCATAAAAAGAACTAACAGTGACCCAAGTCTCAATAAGAGGGTTTGCATATGATTTATAGCAGCCCAGTCGCCAGGAAAAAATGTTGGAAGTGTACGTTTATGTTGTTTTTCATTGTTACGTTATGGTTGATACGTAAAGTATGTAACGTCACAAAACAACCGTAACGTTACGCTACGTTACGTTACGCTACGTTACGTTACGTTACGTTACGTTACGCTATGTTACGTTGTACTATGTTACGTTACGCTACGCTAGGCTATGCCACGTTATGCTATGGCACATTCCGCTACGCTACGTTACTTTACATTGCGTTACGTTACGCTATGTTACGTTACGCTACGCTAGGCTATGCCAAGTTATGCTATGCCACGTTACGCTACGTTACGTTACGGCACGTTATGCTACATTACTGCACTTTACGTTACGCTATGTTACGCTAGGCTACGCTAGGCTATGCCATGTTACGTTATGTTACGCTACGTAACGTTACGTTACGTTACGCTAGGCTACGCTAGGCTAGGCTACGCTAGGCTAGGCTAGGCTACGCTAGGCTAGGCTACGCTACATTACGTTACGTTACGTAACGTTACGTTACGTTACGCTAGGCTACGCTAGGCTACGCTACGCCACGTTACGTTACGTTACGTTACGTGACGTTACGTACAAACAGGTTCTGTTTTGCTCCTCAGGGCCGCTGCAGTTCTACCAAAGTGAAATGTGAAAAAACATCAGTTAAAGCCAGGAGAGTAACTAACGTGCACAACGTAACATTTTCATGAGGTGGTAAAAATTGTGAAATTATTCCTGTAAATTGTAAAGAGCCATACATTTTCTGAAGTCATACATGCGTGAAGTAAAAAAAAAAAAGAAAAAATCATTTGAAGCCAAGGTAATGTACACAGTTCTTTTAGACCCCCAAAAAATATAACAATAATAATTTATTCATATTATATTAGAGTGACATTTGAAATATACTGGTTGTGCTAATGTATTGTAACAATGTAAAATATTTATAAGCTTTTAAAAAAAAAAAAATCAAATGATTTTGTATATTAGTGTAGCCATTTATAGATCAACCAAACTGCCATATGTCTCATTTATTCTAATACAGCCATGACTGGTTCTGTCTAATGACAGCATCTGATGATACATTCATTGACAGTTGAGTATGTGATCTTTGCTCAACTGAAAATTTGATAACATTTGAATTGATAATATTTGATGTCCACAGTAATGCTTTACTGTCTCAGTATGCACATTTATAAAACCTTTTTGGAAGCTGTTCCTATCTCATTAAACATGAAGCCTGTGGTTGAAGTGTTCTGTAGGCCTATCACTGTAAGCATTCATGAGTTGCTACTGACATTAAAGAATGTTATAATGTATTTATCAGGGGACATTAAATGGAATTATGATGAACTAAATATGCCTTTGATTTAGAAACATTTACATTCTGTTTACAGTACTTTTACGGTGCTACGTTCCTAAAAACGATGATGTTTTTTTTGTCGGCTTCTGACAAATGGCTGTTTCAAAGCTTCCGACCTCGCCACACACCAAGGCTGATGTGGAGAACGCATTTCCAATTCAGCTTTTTTTTTTTCAGGTTTGCTCATCACACTGCCAAGCTGCTGACAGCTGCATGCAAATCTTTCATCTCCTGTCCAAATAAGTAATCATTTCTGCAGAGTGGGTGTGTGGTGAGACTTGGAGCTTTGGGACAATCAGGGTTTAACTGATCTAATGCCCTTATTTAAAGCAGGCATAGACCTACTGCATCACTGTTGGAGAGGAGGGCACAGAACAAACTTTCAAAATCCAAGCAGACGCATACTAATGTTGAGCCAGCTCGTTCGCACGAAAAGGCGTATAAATGCCACGATAATGCGCAAGGCGTTAAGTGTGCAAAAAGTACGCCTTTATTGATTTTCGGGTGTAAATACACTGCAATGTAAACGCATCCGTGAAAGACCTTTCATGGTGGGTGGGCCAACAAACACCGGACTTTTAACCAGGAGACCCGTCTTCCAGACCGTTGTTGACCGGTGTTTTGGTTTGTAAGTTATATTAGTGACTTTTGTTATTGTTTCCATACATGTTTTACTTAGTTTACTTCCGTATTTTAAGCCCGACCATGACCGTTTTCCCTTACCCTGACTAAGTGGTGTTCTTGCCTAAATCTAAGTCACGACCTAAGTTAGTGGGTTTCTTGTCTAAACCTAATTGCGGACGTTTGCGTACTCATGACATGTAATGTCCGTGTCTCGGTATTTATACACCTTCCCCTGAGACCTGGTTGGTTGCGCAGAAAAAGCAGGGAATAGAACCTGACTCCACTTGAGTAAATGCATTTAGATCACTTGTTGGAACACGGCAAACAGACAAAGCCTCAATCCCTCCTTTATATATAGACATACATTGGTATCTGGCATCGAGTAAGAAGCCTTGATGCATTTCTTGGACCATTTTATGTATTGAAAACGGAGTCCTGACGGTGAAGGCAGACAATTTACAGAGATATGCAAAGCTTATTTGTTAAACAAACACATGGTTTACTTGGCAGGAGAAAAAAGGAGATGCATGAAGAAGTCCCCACTTTCTGAGCTACCGAGGCGCTGCCATCCAGCTCTGGGATGGAAGCTGACCAAGTGTGATGTTGTTTGACATTATGACACAGCGGAGCTTCTGACAGCATCTCAGTGCCCTAAATGTGGAACAGCAGAAAGACACAAACAGGGAGCTCATGAATATGTATCACCTGAATACACATGCACTCGGAAATAAGAGTGCTCGTGGGCGAGCTGAATGCTAAAAGGAGAAGCTCCTCACTTTCTGACTTGTAAGTCATCACACCTACTCTACATGCTGGGATTCATTCCCAAATTCAAGGTGCTGACATTTTAGCAGACCTGGTTATCAGGAGCCTTTTTTTTTTTTTGGGAGAATATATTCACAGTTGATGTAGAATGTGTTACTGATTGAAGTGAAGAGGGTCATGCCGCTGAATCTGTTCAGATGTTTTTCTCCATTTCAGTTACAAAACGCAGCTCTTATTTTATGATGACGGTAGAGGAAAGCTCAAATTGTACAAAAATGGGAAAAGCATATTCTCTGATGAACAGTAATCCTCCACGGCAATCAGATTCTATGAAAAGAACAAAAAACCATCAGTGTGTTAGTCCGTCTCTCAATACTTTCTGACTTCCCTACCCTGTCTGTGGTTCTCAGCTCCAAGCCCACTAGCTCCTACTGAAGATATAAATCTTTAAAAACAAAAATACATCACAAATATATAGTTTCATTTGTTTAATGTTAATTTCCTCAAGCAGCTGGTCACTGTAGTTTTTTTTTAAACATTAGTCAAACAGGAGAAAATAGTGCATTTGTTGGGGACTATTTTCTGCGGCGGATTAATCCTCATTTGGTGCTCCGGTGAGTATTAGTGTCAGCAGGACGGTGGATGTGGTATTGAGTCAAAATAAACTACAGTGTGTGTTCATGGTGAAGAAGGAACAAGTCATGTTTGTCCATTAAAGATGGTCGTGTCTAGAAGGTAACCCACAAGTTGCAAAACTCTCGCGAGATGGTTAAGGTTAGGAAAGTATCGGGCAGCGAGTCTCATGAGAGATTTTGCATGTTTTGTGGTTTACCTTCTAGACACGACCATTAAAGATCAAACCAGTCACAGCATCAACTGGGAAGAGGTCAGAGGTCATCATCCATCTAAAAATAAATAAATTGCTTTATATGTAGGGTTAAAAAAAGAAGTGTTTCCCAATGTGAAAGTCATTGAGGATGAATAAGTATTAAATGTAAAAGCATGCACAAAAGAATTTACCGTTGTAAATACATAGAGAAGAAAAATATAACTAAACCAAAATCAACATTATAAAATACTTTAATAAAAAATCTAGTAAGCCAACTAAAAAAAAAGAAAGAACTAAAGCCACTCTGAAATAAAGCAGCAGATGTTTGTATTCAGTTCAAACTCGACCTTAGATAAACTTTAGTTTGGCTGCATGCCAGCTGCAGTTTGAATAGGATGTCTGTTAGGACGGTTTGTGATTTCCATAGATAGAAAAGGAAGGAGACAGATGTGACTGGAGGGCAGTCACATTGCTTTCTCTTTAACAAAACATCTCTGTCTTCTTCTTCGCTGTTTGGAGACACAAGTTAGAATAAATTCACTGTCTTAAAGGGTCAGTTAACCCATATTACTAATGGTTATTTGCCAACATGTTGAGATACTTCAGATGATCCATTGACCTTATAGTTATTAATCAATTTAACCTAATAATAAATGCCAGCAAATAACTGTGGTTCCATATATGCATAGAAGACCCCGCTGTTGCAGCATGTTGTCAATGGTGATCTAAAAGTTCTATTCCATGAAGAGATTACTATTTTTAATTCAAACCCTGGATAAATTCTGATAGGTGGCTGCTGTTCTTTCCACCAATAGGAACAAACTTTGAATCAGTGACGTGTGAGAGGCTCTGAGGCTCTGAGGCTCTGAGCCAGCAGCTGCTCTGGATCGGTTCCTTCCTCTGGTTCAGGCTGGTCTGCTGCTGAGTTCACGTGCTGTCGGAAACACTGAGATACACCGTGAGTGGAACTTAGTGTGAGTCTGGAGTGAACTGTCAGAAATACTGACATACTGTGTGAGTTGAACCTAGATTTAAAGAGAAGAAAAATAGATGAATAAATAAATGTGCTCAGTGAAAGCCTTTGTGGTCTCATGAAGAACTTGTGTTTATTTTGGGAGCTCTTTCCTCCCATTTTAATGTTAATTTACGTTGGTTAAAAATGACATGACATGAATAAATATGATCACAAATAACTAAAATGTCTTTTAGTAAATTTTAGAATAACACATTTTTACAATTTCTGCTAAAAGCCCATCGATAGCTGGTGCTCTTAGGACCTGAAGGCATCACTTGGTTTCCTTCAGAACCTTCCCCATTGGATAGCCTATAAATGTTTAATAAAGCATTTATTTGTGAGGACAAACATATAGTAACTAAGGTTACTGTTCACCGTGGGATTCTACACAATTTCTAACCCATAACAAATTGTATAAGTAAATGTAAAAAAAAAGAAAAAGAAATAATTTTCTTCAGTTTTGTTTACACCTTTTACTGTATAATGCTGTTTCTACAGTTTATTATTGGGAGGAAGCTTCTTTGATGGCTATTATTTAATTTAGTAAACTATTGGTGATATTATTTTAGGTGAATTTATTCATCAATCCAGAATGACTGACGTAGAAAATATGAATCCTTTTTATAGATTTATGAATCCTTAATATAAATACTTTGTGGTAAAACATGTGAAATTACACATTAGTGTAGCTCAAAAATTCTTGGTACTGTAGGTGCAATATTTTTTCAGTGTATCTTTTATTATTTGATCATATTTAGTTTAAAAATGGATTAGAATATACTTTTTCATTTTATTTTGCAGTGTAATGTGCATAAATATAATTATATAATTATATTATAATTTTTCCACTTGTGCAATTTTGTTAATAGTCTGTTTATTGTCAATACTGTATATGCTGTTCCTATTTTTATATGTCCTTCTATTTAAATTGTTCATAATTTGTTTTTGTTTTTTTTAACTGTTTTAGCTGATGCTTCTTGTTTTCTGCACTATCCCTGTGCTGCTGTACACTGCAAATTTCCCCACTGTGGGACTAATAAAGGAATATCTTATCTTATCTTACTGTACCTGCAAGCACCTTCCTTTCATTCTTTAAGGAAGCGCAGAAATGCATGTGTTTTTGTTTAGTTTTTGCTATTTTTTTATTATATTTTAAACGCATTGTATTGTGTCTAGTCAGTTTCCTCGTTAGTTTTGTTTAAGAATAAACGAAAGTCGCATTTCTGTTGTAATCTCGGGTCGTGCTATAATTTACAAGGAGTCTTGAACGCAGCACGACAGTGTGGTGTTGCCCCTCGGCTCTACTTCCGGTATGCCATAACTTCTCTGTGCAGAACACAGCGGGGATCCGTTCACACCGATCACACCGCTCACACCGGAGTCCTGCTCACACCTGATGAACACGAAGCCGTAAGTGTGTTTTTATTCTTATAAAAGTCTTAAACTGAGCAGCTGCTACATGCGGAGTCTCTCGGGTTTACGACGTTATATTAGGGGACTATAATGAGCTGCGGATGTGTTCCTCTGCACCCATATATGGGTTTGTTGTCTGTTGTCCTAACGATGGAGCTTCACCTCTGAATCAGCATACAGGTCGTTAACACCAGACTGAAGTTCTCTCAGGTTAACCGCAGCAGATAAACAGAGTTAATATTACCGTGAATATTTCAGTGGCACGTGTGAGTGAGCTGGATTAAGGTTAGTGGTAATGCGCGAGTTTACTGCACGAGCTGTCAAAGTGAGGGGAGGAGCCGCAAAGGTGAGTCTGCTACAGGTTAACCACACAGGTAACTTATCTAATGGAGAAGACAGTTAGGGTCACACTGAGGAAAAACATTATCTGAGATTACCAGAATAAAGTCATAATATTGTGAGAATAAAGTCATAATATTATGAGAATAAAGTCATAATATTGTGAGAATAAAGTCATAATATTATGAGAATAAAGTCATAATATTATGAATAAAGTCATAATATTGTGAGAATAAAGTCATAATATTGTGAGAATAAAGTCATAATATTATGAAAATAAAGTCATAATATTATGAATAAAGTCATAATATTATGAGAATAAAGTCATAATATTGTGAGAATAAAGTCATAATATTGTGAGAATAAAGTCATAATTTATGAGAATAAAGTCATAATATTGTGAGAATAAAGTCATAATATTGTGAGATAAAGTCATAATATTATGAATAAAGTCATAATATGATCAGAATAAAGTCATAATATTATCAGAATAAAGTCATAATATTATGAGAATAAAGTCATAATATTGTGAGAATAAAGTCACAATATTGTGAGAATAAAGTCATAATATTATGAGAATAAAGTAATAATATTATGAGAATAAAGTCATAATATTATGAGAATAAAGTCATAATATTATGAGAATAAAGTCATAATATTATCAGAATAAAGTCATAATATTATCAGAATAAAGTCATAATATTATCAGAATAAAGTCATAATATTATGAGAATAAAGTCATAATATTGTGAGAATGAAGTCATAATATTATGAGAATAAAGTCATAATATTGTGAGAATAAAGTCATAATATTGTGAGAATTTAGAAACTTTATTCTCATGATAATACATCTTTTTTTCTCGTAAACTTATGACTTTATTCTCGTAACATTACGCCTTTTTTTCTCGTAAAGTTATGATTTTATTCTCGTAATATTAAGACTTTTTTTCTGGAAATAGCATTACTTTATTCTCATTAAATTAAAAAAAAAATTCTAGTAATATTATGACTTTATTATCAAAATCTCATTTTTTTTCCCCCTCAATGTGGCCCTAAAACTCCGCCGTTAGGGTATAACGGTTTTCACCAGAAGTGGCCCCTATAGCATGTGTTGTGAGTTTGTTAAAACTACAGAAAAAGACAGAGAGAATTGTAAGCAACGTTACAAGCTAAGACAAATAAACAACTGCAGTCGAGAAATGTTTTAAATGCTCTTTCCCTGACGACGGGGACTTCTCTCTAAATATGACCAAGTTTCCAGAGTCTGAGGCAGAACGAGCAGATATTTGGTAGAAGGAATGTTGTGGTGGTGGAGGGGAGAAATGAGTCATGCCGCCTGCATTTTATTTTCCCCTCTAAGAAATGCTGTGGTGCCTCTCTGTGCTCCTGCAGTGCCAGGTCTCCTCCTGCCATACGTTTTACTGCACACTCTTCATCGCCAGTTATGTTCTCTCAGAGTTTTTCCTCCAAGCAGCCTCTACTGATGGCTGAACACACGGAAGTTTCTGCACAATGCCTGACTGGCTGCAGTTGAAGGAATTCCTGGAATTGTGCAGTTACCATGTTCTTGAATATGCACAGAACAGGACAGGGGACAAGTTATTTAAATTACTACGAAAAGTAATTCCGAAGTTTTGTGAAATTCTTCTTCTTATGATTTCTACTGAGAGAGAGAGAGAGATTTGCTTTTATCTACAGCACATCTCTTGTCCTTGTTCAAGTCATTTAAAGGCAATTTAGAATTGTGCTTCCAAAGAGTTTAGGGGAAGAGATTTTTAAAAAAGAATGGCCAAAATCGAAGCAGCGGAAGCCGAGATTTCCTGACTTTTTATGCTGCGTTCCAGCCAAAGTCGGAGGTCGGAATTCCCCAGTTGATATTTCCAACTTCCCACCTCCAAGCTCTCCAAATGCACGATGCCAAAACGTAAACAAAAAACATGGCCGGCTGTGACAAACTGGTTTTCTGCAGTGCAATGCATATACTGTATAACCGAAACAGAGGAGGACAAATGACGCATTCAGAGATTGTTTACCGGAACCAGCTACCTAATAACATACTATAGATAGATAGATAGATAGATAGATAGATAGATAGATAGATAGATAGTAACTTTATTGATCCCGAGGGAAATTCAAGTTTCCAGCATCACAGTTCCATAGTGCAAACATGTTAGTAAAAACGTCACAGGTATTTACCTGCAGAACAGGTTTTACTATATGATAGTATGTAATTAATTACAGGTAAATATACTTTACGTTGGCTTTTAGTTATTAACAATAACAAAACAAAACGTATTAACAATGTGCGCTTCCATTGTTGTTTGACGTCCAAGTTTACCAGCAGGAACAAAGACTTTGAGTGGCGTTCTATTGTGCTTTTAGTCCCTGATATGGGAGAAGCTCTGCTAAAATCCTACATTTCCCATGATGCAACCTATATGAACTTGTTGTTAGACCCTGCCTACTGTGTAAACGCCCATGTCTTTTCAAACTTCAAGCTCCTAGTTTGTAAGATTCCTGTTCGTGAATACGTTCCCCTTTAACATGAAGAGCCTGCTGATCTAGAGCCAGCTGATCTAGAGTCTGCTGATCTAGAGCCTGCTGATCTAGAGCTTGCTGATCTAGAGCCTTCTGATCTAGAGCCAGCTGATCTAGAGTCTGACTCCTGTTCTTCTTCTTCTCAGGCCCAGGTCTGGTCATGACGCAGCAGGAGGAGCAGGAGTTCATGGAGAGCCTGGAGGCGGCCATCTCCTGGATGCGGGCCATCCAGGAGAGGCTGAAGGCCAACGACAACACCACGGGGCCCCGTGATGCTCTGGAGACCCGACTCAGGGAGACAGAGGTGAGATTCTTAACTTAAGGACCCGACACACCAAGACGACGGTCGGCCGTCGGACAGTTTGGGGTCGTCGGTGAGCGTTGGTCTAGTTTTTGCGGTGTGTCCCGCACCGTCGGCTCTAGTCTGCCCGTGTCGGAGTTTTTTTCCGTCCGTCTCAGCATGTTGAATCGGCGGCCGGGCTCGACGGTGAGAGAAATCACTCTGATTGGCTGTTCAGCTTAAACCAATCAGTGCACGAGAAGAGAAACAGAAGTGAGGAAAGCAAGAGGAGTAAAGTCAAGAGGACACATGAACATCAGGAATGAAGCTAAGTGGTGAGTGAGAGTGATGTGAAAACGGTCGGCAGACGCCGCTTTGTTTCATGTACGTATCATAACACCGGCTTGTATATCCGCCGTCCTCGGTTGTTGAATGATGAATACAGACTACCGCTGAGCAGAACGTACGTGCTAACTGGCCGTCGGCTGTAGTTTTTGTGGTGCGTTCAAATGCAACGTGAGACGATGCAACAGGTTCTTTGGACTTGGTGTGTCTGGGCTTTTACTGTTTGACCCTTCACCTCTGACCCTGCTGCTACTTCAGTACTTCAGTCTTTAGACTCCAGAGTGATAACAGCTGCAGCTTCTGGTCTCTGAGCAGGGTTCAGTATCTGAATGCAAAAAAAGTAACGTGGGATTTTTTTGTTTGTTCATAAGATAATGACATCTTAGAGCTAGGGGTTGGTAATCTTGAGAACTAGCAAGAGTACACTAGGTTTTAAAAGTGATCCAAACTAAAAACCCAGCCCAGTGTTAGCTAGCTGCTCCAAAAATCACTCAATCTAGAGAGAAAGACTCCAAGTCGGCACAACTCGTCCCTTCAGGCCTCCCTCAAAGACACTCCCATTTGAGAGTATTATTTATTTAATGTTGAATATACACTACACTATGTTCGATTTTATATTGACTGTAATGCTTTCCCCTGTGCTCTGCTGAATGTGTAGAAGATCCATCAGTCGGAGCATGAAGGCCGTGTGAAGATGGACATGGCGCTGGTGGCGGCTGAGAACCTTCTGCAGAGCGGAGATGAAGAGCTGAGGAACCAAACCCACGCTAAGCTCAAAGAGCTGAAAAGCCTGTGGGAGGAGACCTGCACCTACATCATCCACTGTCACAGGTGAAGCTCTACTCACCGCAGACTGCAGCTGCACAGCTGTGTGTAGTGATTAGAGGGTGTTTGATTCTCCTGGTTAGTCTGACCTGAGGCCAGCCTCGGCTACATCCATAGTTAAGCCGTTGATGCTGTGTTTTGAGGAGCTTCAGATGTGTGTTTTCAGGTAATTCCCCACTTGAACCATCAAATATGCTGAAAAGCTTCATCATCATCAAACACTGCCGCTTGGTAGGTGGCCCTACGTTTCCAACTGTGACGCTGTAGGAGCTCCTCTAGCGTCAGTTTAGGACGTTGTTTCAATATACGCCCGTTACATGCATAGTTTCTTTTCAACATAAACATCTGTATTCACAGGAAACCTAGTTTGCGCTCATTACATGCATACAGTCTCCTGATCAAAATAAACTTCCAGCGTAGGTTTACTTAATTTTTAGGTTTACTTACACAACAAAGCTACTTGCTTAGGTTTAGGAAAAGATTGTGGTTTGGGTTAAAATAAGTGCGTTTATTTATTATTTAAGTTTATTATGTAACTGGTGATAGAAAAAGGACGGAAGTTACGTAACAAAACTACTGTAAAATAAGTCAACGTTGACTTCACACGGAACACGAACAGCGGCCTCCTGGATGAAAGTCCTGTGTTTGTTTGGGCTTCTTTCCATTGTACTGCCTTACCTTTATGGTGCAAATGTAAACCGCGGAATTAGGTGAATGATGCAAGATTTCTTAGCTATCATGGTGACGCTGACATACTGTTATTATAATGCTAGTGTTAGGCTGCGGAAAAGACAAGTTGTAGGCTACAAAATGTCCTAATGAGAGTGAAAAATGGCCTTCACTTTCCCAGATCCCGGGGTGACATCGTACGCCAATAAGTACATTTTTCTGCGGCCGGAAAGCGTGTTCATGTGTTTCTGGCGGGAATAAATTCTCTGTAAAACAGGTCAACATGTAAGAAGAGTCACATGATCTGTTTACTGATTGGCTGTGGATCCTCTCTGGCTGCACTTCGTCGCTAAAAGTTAAATTTTTCCCAACTGTTGTTTGGCAGCACTTTGGCTGCAGAATGAAACAGCTGCAGCTCGCTGAGCTCGGGAGCAGCCGCCGCAGCTTTCCATAGACATTGTGTGGGAGTTCACCGCAGGCCAACAGTCTAAAACCCAAAGATATTCAATTCACAGTGATATAAAACACAGAAAGGCAGCAAGTCCTCACACTGGGGAAGCTGGCACCAGAGAATATTTGGCAATTTTTCTTGATAAATGACTTTGATTGATGGACTAATCGATTATTAAAAAACATATTCATGTGAAGACATATTAAAACATATGTAGTCTGTAGTAAAGCAGACCCAAACTGCTCAGCCTGACTCCTCTTCATGTGTTTCCCCCCCCATCCAGTCGCATAGAGTGGGTGTGGCTCCACTGGGGCGAGTACCTGAAGGCCTACGAGGAGTTCGAGCTGTGGCTGACGAGTCGGCAGCGCGGTCTGGATGTCGCGGTGGAGCTGCAGCTGGGGCCGAAGGAGAAGCTCTGGCAGGTGGATCAGCAGAGGGTGGTGGCGAGCGACATCCACGGCCAGGCGGCGCTGCTGGAGAGGCTGCTGGACGAGGCCGCCGCGCTGCACAACAGAACCCAGGATCCCAGCGTGGAGCCGCAGGCTCAGGAGAGGCTGCAGGAGGCCTACAACGATGTCAGAGACAGAGCTGAGGTGAGCTGCGTACTCATGTGGTCAGACTGCAGAGCAGCCTGTTGCATACTTACATACAAGGTGTGCATATGCTTAGAGACACTGCAATAGGTGTGTGAGAGATGCAGCTGCAGTAGTATAGCTGCTAATAAAACAAGAAAAGTGACTTCCATGCACAGACATTCAGCACCTCCGTACAAGCCCAATGGAACCATCCTTTGTTTCATAACCACAGTTTTCACTGCAACAATTCGACTGTGAGATTGGCAGTCAGAGTCAGGCTCCATGGATCGAATCGTTGAATAGTTGACTATTCAGGGTCACCCCTACAGCAGGCTGTCATTAAACATTTAAAAGGTTTTGTTTTTTGTTTTTTACAGCAGCAACTTATAAGCCAAGAGGATGAACATAATGCTGAAGTAGGCATGCTGCATAACTCTGCTCTTAACAATATAAAAATAGTATAATGCTGCGCATAGAGCAATTTGTAGTAAAGTGTTGCATAGGCCATGGCCTCGGGGCAAACATCTCTGTGTCTCATATCAGTGATCGGGGTCTTGCACTTGTGTACAAGTTTGGACGGAGCCTTGCACCCAGTCTGCTGTGACTGCTCTGGTTATGCTAATGTAAAAAGTATGTACAGTACATTTGCTTGAGGTTTATTCGAAAGTGCACACAGTTCAGCTGGTTGAACATGTGTAGAATAATACTTTAACAGTTTCAGCACATGAAGAGAGAGAGAGAGGAAGCAAGTAAATGAATAAGAACCATGCAGTGAACAAAAGCTTGTTAATAAAACAAAAGAGAGTTCCTTTGTCTGAATGAGGAACTGCGTCTTTGTTAACAGGAAGTACAGAGCTTAATGAACACTGGCTTTAAAAGTTGTTACACATATATACAGTACGTATTGTTGACTAAGTCTGCTAGTTTTGTGAAGGATCAAGGGAACAGGAATTGTGACTTTGAGGTTAAAAGGCTGAAATGTTTTCACTGGGGACACACGGTCCGTCAGCACGGCGTAACGTTAGCGAGTGTCCGACAGACCGTGTGTGATGACGGTGAGTACGAAGTTATCAACCAACTTCCTGTTTCCTGCAACAGCGCCTCAGACTCTCTTAAGGTGGACTTTAAGGTGAACCAGCTTTTCTCTTTTAAGTGACGAGCCGCTCCTCTGAGGTTTGCTCAGCTTTTTATTTCATTTTTAATATTTCTTTTAACCGATAATAATCACAATAATCCGTTAAAAAACGGTTAATGATTAACATCCCTATTGTTCCCTGAGGAGATGATGGTGTGGGGGGAGGCTCGCTTTGTGTGAGTGTGTTAGTGGGATTTGCATTATATTTTAATCACAGTGAGCGTACAGTGTGTGCCAACAAATCAGTGATCCCTTAATTTACATGGACAACATGCAATTCAAACTTTAACTCGTGTTTACTTCTGTACCTCACTCTCTCTCTCTCTGTCTCTCTCTCTCTCTCTCTCTCTCTCTCTCTCTCTCTGACTGAATCCCTCAGACACAGAGCGTTCTGATGTCTATAATCAAAGCTGCAAAAGAAGACAACAGTTTGCTGTGTTTACTGATTTACATTCAGAGCAGAGATACTGTTGAATTAGTCATACACGCCGGCTGCTTTTCTCTTCCGTGAGCCGCACAGTGAGACGGCTCTTCCTCTTCCCTTTTCAGAAAGCTCTTTCTTTAACCGCACACACACACAACAAGTCAATCTTTACCTCCATCAAGCATTCACACGAACACACAAAGTCTGCTGGCAAATCTGTACTTTTGGCTCCAAATGGGAAAGTTGTGATATAAATAATGTTTGACGGGGATACTATTTTGTGGAAGCACCTCCTACCTGTGAACTCTTCTTAGTCGTCTCTGTTTTCTTCAACGTGCTCTCAAGAGTCTCGGCGTTGAAGTAACAGATCTCAGTCTTGCAGGAGAATACAAATTCACATCCACACTCCGCGCTCAGATACCCAAATATGAAGCTTGTGATGTGCGCTGAATGATCTTCGTTCATGTTAAACAGTGCGCTGCTAAAAAATGTGTTCTCCCGCTGCGCTAGGAGCGTCTGACGCTGCTTCAGAAGATCGCTGAGGAGCACCAGACGTACCAAGGCTGCGTTCAGAGGTTCCAGTCCTGGCTGCTGTCAAAAACCAAGGAGCTGACTGATCTGATGGAGAGGGAGGATACGGCCGAGAACAAGCTCAAAGCCTTACAAGTGAGACTCTCTGAAGCTGAATTAGGAAGCTGCTGTTTGATGTCTTTGTTGTTTTCCAACAGGCAGAGGGAGAATATTCTATTTGGAGTTTGAATAAATAGTCTCAGCCGTGTAACATCTAAAAGTACCAACCAAAATGAAAAGTGAATATAATTATCCTCATGGTGGATGGTGCCAGAGCAGCAATAAGTCCGGTCTATAGCATGGTGGGAGGCAAAGTAGAACATATATAATACTGCAGTATTATTAGACATATATTATTATTCTGTTTAATCCCACTGCAGCTGCACCATTAAAGCTCAGTTGATTTTTAGGGCTGTCAAAGTTAACGTGATAATAACGTGTTAACGCAAATTCATTTTCTTTTAACGCATTAATGCAACATGCATCATCATCATATAAAACAACCATGTCATACTAGCTTTTTTGTTTGTTTGTTTATTTAGATCCCCATTAGCTTTTGCATAGCAGCAGCTATTCTTCCTGGGGTCCACATAGTTTACATGGTGACAATACAAAATACACATTCACACTACTCATCATAATACACTAACAGAACACATCGTAATGCACGTCTACTGTAAATAAAACAATAACAACTGACACAGTTTAAATAACACAAACACAAAGAAAATAGAAAGAAAATAGAAAGGCTCCGACTGAATCTATCATATTCTAACAGATAAATATCATCATTTAACATGGAATGCCCATAACACACTTGCACACCAAAAAATACCTATTAATTAATAAAGTTTTTTCTTAAGTAATGCTCTTTTAGTATTTTTTTAAAACCATATATGTCATTTTGTTGTGTAATATGATTTGGGAGTGAATTCCATTCTTGCATGTCGTGAAGGAGGTTAAATAACACTCTGAACTTGCGCTAAATTTTGACATGGAAAAACTGTCATGTCCATTTTCAAAGGGGTCCCTTGACCTCTGACCTCCAGATATGTGAATGTAAATGGGTTCTCTGGGTACCCACGAGTCTCCCCTTTACAGACATGCCCACTTTATGCGTGAAGTCCAACACATTGTAATGTTTCTTCTCCAGGCTCTGGACGACAGCGTGGCCGGCGAGGAGAAGACGCTGCAGCATATCGAGGGAGTGGCGGAGGCGGTGAGGGGGAACACGTCTCCCTCCGGGGCCGAGGCGGTGGTGGAAGAGGCCGAGGAGCTGAGGCTGGGCTGGCAGAGGCTGAGGCAGGGCCTCTGTGAGACGGAGGACGGCCTGCGCTCCAGCCTGGACTCCCACAGTCAGTACATGGCCAGATGCCAGCGGCTGGGAGAGGACATCGGACACCTCAGGGTGCTGCTGCAGGGCCTGGACCAGGAGCTGGAGGGGGGGGGCCGCGAGGGGGGGGGCCGCGAGGCGAAGGACCGCGAGGCGGGGGACCGCGAGGCCGGGGACCGCGCTGACCGGACCGAGGAGCAGATGGTGGGCCAGTGGAGGAAATACACGGTAGGTTTTCTAAATGTATCAGCAGTGTTATAAAGTTTAGTGGAAGTGTAGTCGAGATGCAGGGAACTTATCGTAAGTATTTCCGTGTAATTTTCATAAAGTTCTGCATCAGATAGATAGATAGATGATAGCAATTTATTTATCCCCGTGGGGAAATTTCAGTATCACAGCAGCACAGATTCTAACAAAAGACAGTTCATAAAATAAAATAAAATTTTCTATTCTAAAAAAGAATTAGAATAGGAATAAGAATCGGACAGGGCATACAATAAATAAGAATACAAAATATCCAAGGGATAACAACACTAGTAAAATTATCTTATAAGGGTAAATAAAAGGTAAATAAATATGTGCATTATAAATAAATAAATTATAAATTATAAATTATAAATTATAAATTATAAATAATTATGTGCTATAACAGTAGTGTAAATATTATATAAATGTGAACAACGTGAATAGGACTAAAGGGGCAAGATCGAATTGATCGATTGAAGACATCAAAGATGAAGCTTCAGAATACAAACACAGCGGACAGAAGGTAAAATTCTCAGGTAGTGAAAGTTCAGGTGGATGTATGTATAAAAGAGACTTACACTGAGAGTGTGTGTCTGTTAAACTCATAGACTCTATAGAAGTGGACGTAGTCACCGTGATGTCCACCATTATTTTGTTGACTGCTGTTTTGAAGTCTCGAATTCAGCATTCGTCTTGGTTCTTGGAGCCAGAAGTGTTTTTTTTAGGTTAAGTTACAACCTGTGAACACATCGGCAATAAAAAATGCTTTTTATGTGTAAAAACTTACATACAATCCTGTTAAAATCACATCTCTTCCAGGGGAGAATGCTCCCGCAGCCCCCCCACATGATTTTAGTTTTCTATCTTGTCACCTTTGTCTAAAGTTTGCAGGTCTGAAAATTCAAATTTCAGCTGCCAGATTCAGTACTTGACAGCTTTGAGACTCGGTGCTACGGACACGTTTCAGGTGGAAGCAAAAACATGATTGAGGTTTGATCCCCGGCTGTAGGTTTGAATATGTGAGTCTCCACTCCAGCATACCAAATATATTTGCACCCCATCTGTCCTCGCCCCCATCGCTTCTCTATTTCTTGCTTTTATCCATTCTTCTCCGCGGTTGCTCACAGTCATTGTGTATTTCTCTCGGTGCCTTTCCTCTTTACATAAACATCCTTCCTCCTCCAGCCGCTCTTAGAGGTGATACAGTCTACGAATCCTGACATGATGCCTCTTGACTGGATTCTTTTTCTCTCCATCACACTATATTTTACAGCCTATCTCACACGCCCGACACACTTGGAAACAGAATCTCGCTGCCCTGTCAGTGGAGCTGCTTTATCACTTTAGTGGATGAATGCCTCAGAGAGGTGTAGCAGAGTCACAATCACATTTATATTTCTATCTGGGACATGAGCCAGGTCCATCCATCTCTCTGTGTGGCGAGTCACCGCTGGCTGTGGTAAGATAAGCAGCATTGTGTAGAAGGACAGTGGGAACGTGACGAGCTTTGCCTCTATAGAATTTAGCTTTTTTCATATACATGTTTGCAGCATGTGACAGATAACGGGCAGAATCAGCAGGAGATAATGAGAATGAGTTCACAGAGGATGTTCCAGAGGTAGAGCTGTGTACCTGTGGAGCTGCTTCTGCTGGGTGTGACTGGAATGCTAAATGATCCGGTGGACAAATCTGTCTGTCATCTGCTTCAATCCAGACAGGCTGTCACCTCGCTGTGACACAGCCTGTTCTTAACTTTCAGCTGGAAGACGTGGAATGGATTGTAAACAACTCCACTTTATCTAAATTGCTAAATATGCCATTGTAGTTGAAATATTTCACTCCTGAGTGGTGATGGAAATGAATGCCAAACGATTACAGAACACGCTGCAGTAATGGCTCCAACCTTAAAGAAAATACAGCCGTGTGCTCTTATTGAATAAGTGTGTTTAATAATTCATGACAGCACATATTGCAATTGCTGGAAATAAGACATTCTAAAAATGTTAGCCTCAATAAAAAAAATAGTTTTTCACATCTCTGTTGAAAGTTTGATATATACTTAAAAGCTGAAGCAGGCAGGTCGGAGCAAATATAATATAAAACGTTCACTATATCCTGACAGTAGTGCATGAGACAGGTAATCTGAAAAAAATCATGTTCCTCTGTGTCCTCCGGTGCTCCTAACGGCATCTGCAAGATTTCACACAACGGAGGAAAACAACCAATCAGAGCTGATCTGGAGTCTGCCGTCTCTGAGCAGCTGTAAATCACTCGCAAACTCCGATCAAACGGTCAAACTAGGCAGCTCTGATCAGATATTAATCAGTATTCTGTTACTGTAATGCCTATTTATTCAATAGTTAGATTTGTTAATGAAGTTTGGTGTGTGGGTGGGGGGGGTTTCACATTATCGCAGCTGTGCATTTCGATGGACTCTTTTCACAGATGTGTCATAGCAGGATAATTGCAGCTGAGGTTGCTGATAAAAGTCATTCTGGCTGCGTTTCTTTTTGTCGTGCCAATTAGCAGCCCGCCAGTAATTACACACTGTTGGTGCTTTCTCCTTGACACAGATGTAGATAATTAACAATGAGTAAGTTTGCTTCGTGAGTGACATTAGTAATGTCTGCAGTCTGTTTACATGGTCCACCTCCAGGACTTTTGCATTGTGCATGCACATCTGAATGACACGGAGCCATTGTTGCTTTTATTAGTTGCACCTGTGCTGTTCTTGCTATGTGGCGTCAAAGGATCCATCCAAGGTCTGTTGGGAAATACAACAAAAATGGAGGCGCTACGTAAAGCTGAAAAGAGGCTCCAGATAGCTCACAGAACAATTCTATAATTTAATTTAGCAAACGCTTTTGTCCAAAGCGACGTACATCTGAGAGTTCCTACAACACAAGCGAGGATCTAGAGAGGAGGGAACAAGGATCTAGAGAGGAGGGAACAAGGATCTAGAGAGGAGGGAACAAGGATCTAGAGAGGAGGGAACAAGGATCTAGAGAGGAGGGACCAAGGATCTAGAGAGGAGTGAACAAGGATCTAGAGAGGAGGGAACAAGGATCTAGAGAGGAGGGACCAAGGATCTAGAGAGGAGGGAACAAGGATCTAGAGAGGAGGGAACAAGGATCTAGAGAGGAGGGAACCAGGATCTAGAGAGGAGGGAACAAGGATCTAGAGAGGAGGGAACAAGGATCTAGAGAGGAGGGAACAAGGATCTAGAGAGGAGGGAACAAGGATCTAGAGAGGAGGGAACAAGGATCTAGAGAGGAGGGAACAAGGATCTAGAGAGGAGGGGAAAAGGATCTAGAGAGGAGGGAACAAGGATCTAGAGAGGAGGGAACAAGGATCTAGAGAGGAGGGAACAAGGATCTAGAGAGGAGGGAACAAGGATCTAGAGAGGAGGGAACCAGGATCTAGAGAGGAGGGAACAAGGATCTAGAGAGGAGGGAACAAGGATCTAGAGAGGAGGGAACAAGGATCTAGAGAGGAGGGAACAAGGATCTAGAGAGGAGGGAAAAAGGATCTAGAGAGGAGGGAACAAGGATCTAGAGAGGAGGGAACCAGGATCTAGAGAGGAGGGAACAAGGATCTAGAGAGGAGGGAACAAGGATCTAGAGAGGAGGGAACAAGGATCTAGAGAGGAGGGAAAAAGGATCTAGAGAGGAGGGAACAAGGATCTAGAGAGGAGGGAACCAGGATCTAGAGAGGAGGGAACAAGGATCTAGAGAGGAGGGAACAAGGATCTAGAGAGGAGGGAACCAGGATCTAGAGAGGAGGGAACAAGGATCTAGAGAGGAGGGAACAAGGATCTAGAGAGGAGGGAACAAGGATCTAGAGAGGAGGGAAAAAGGATCTAGAGAGGAGGGAACAACAGCTTCAAGTCTGATCGGACACATAGAGGCAACGCACCGTGTGGATAGAAGCAGATATTTTTTTTTGTCATCATCATTAACAATATCAACAACGCCATCAATGTCATCATCATCATGAATATCCTATTCAACATCCTCAACATCCTCAGTGTCATCAAAATCATCGTTATCAACATCATCAATAGCATCAATGTCATCAGGTGTTCATGGTGATATAATAACAAAGTCTCAAAGTACACTTTTAAACGTTTTTTTTTTAAGTGTTCAATTGAGAAAATGTTCACAGTGTGACCAAGTTTTATTGAATATTGGGGTAAGCCAATCAGAGTAGGGCGGGTCATGCCTTCACCGTAGTAAGAAATAAATATTGCGACTGGGAAAGGTCCAATGATGTCATTGTGCATAATAATTACTCATGTTTGTTACAGGAAGACTATTGGGTTTTTTTCAGAATAATGATAAATAATAATAGATTTTCCCATCTGAAATACTGTCTTTAACAAAATTACAATTACATTACTATTTTAAATTTACTCATGTTTATATTTAAGCCCTATATTTTAACTGCACTATTTTATGCCTTAGATTATCATTTTGCTTTTACTTTAACTTGTGTGATTTCTCCTTTTATATATATATATACATATTTTATGAGCATTTTTGAAGGAACCTGAGACCAAAGATTTTTATTGCCAATGACTGCTTTGCTGGAGAACCTTGAACCTAATGGAACAATGGCATGGCACCGTTAATACAGTATTGGATTTTAATTGATTTACTCAAGGAGCAGTCCTTTTTTCAGAGGGTTTGTTGGCATTGCGACTCCTCTGATTGTATAGAAGTCTATGAGAAAATGAGCCTACTTCTCTCTTGATTTATTACCTCAGTAAACATTGTAAACATGAGTTTATGGTCTCAATCACTAGTTTCAAGTCTTCTTCAATACAGCATGATGTTCATTTAGTAAATTATGGTCCCATTTAGAGTCAAATAGACCATAAAGCAGGGGATGCTTTAGGGCGGGGCTACCTTGTGATTGACAGGTCGCTACGACCTAAAAACGACGGCCAAAAACATCCACATTAACCCACAAACCACTGTGTAACTCAGGTGTCTGTGGTAAAAATCACACCGTTTGGTTTTCTGCTGTTGTGTTCGTGAGCTCACTCTTTCTTGTGTCCTCATGTTTTTGTCCTGCAGGGTGTGAGGAACACTCTGGCAGGAGAGGAGTCGCAGGTGGAACTACTCAAGGCTCAGCTCAAGGAGCTCTTCAGGTTCTCAGAGGACTCGCGCCACCTCTCTGATGATGTCCTCGCTGTTGTCAAAGAACATCAAAGGTATGTGACAGGAAGAGTACGGCTGTTTAAAAAACCCTGAAAGTCCAAAACCTTATGGACCCATATGTAGGGCACATAATACCTGCAAGTAAATGTGAATTCCTGATACACAGACTCAGACATGAAGTATTTGAATACACTAATTATACCCCGCGACAACGTAGTCGGGGGGTATATAGCGCCTCGTCCATAAAATCAGGAACACCGTTCTTGCATTATTAAAAAAATACACTCCCATTTGGAACAAGTTCTGACTTTCTTCTTAACAAAAAGCCACTTAACATTCTCTCTAGGGCTGTTAAAGTTAACGTGATAATAACACGTTAACGCAAAAATGCCACTAATTTCTTTAACGCATCGACGCGACTTGCAATTTTTAGTGGGCTCAGTTTTATAGTTAGAGTGAATAACTGGCCTCCTCATGAAGGAGGCTGAATAACGCTCCAAACTTGCGCTAAGTTTTGGTGCTACCAGCACGTTTACAAGGATGCACATGCACACTGCGGACATGAGGTTGACGGGATACACGTTTTTTACAGTGTTTATACTGGATGGTAATCATGGGGTCAACATTGAGCTGCTGAGCCTCTATTAAAGCCCCGTCTCTCCTCTCCGTGTAGTTTCTCTATGCTGGAATACTATCTGGTCCCAGGTTTGCTCTGTGGTAATGTGATAAAACTAGATTATGACCCTGGGACGCTCTGAATAAAGGTTCATCTTATCTTATCTTCAAGGAAGGTCAGGTAAACTCAGACCCAGTTGACAAGGGGTCTGGCGCCACGGGGCATTTGCCCATGTTAATGCATATTAATATTAAGGTAGTGGTGGTAATGCAACAATGAAAGAAGAGCAGAAGACGACAAGAAAAATTAAAAAAAAGAAAATATTTTACGAGGTAGGAAACGTTTTCAAAACTGATAATGATATCTAGGGGTGCTTGGGTAAAATCCAGACCAGAAACAGAATCAGGTCATGATTAAATGTGCTTCTCTCGCCTTTTTAACAGTATAAACTACTCATAATAAGTAAATATTCCACATCTCTGAGTTGTATTTTCCTGCCGCAGCACATCCTACTTTTAGCTTTTAGTGCTACTTTCAGAGATTTGTAGGGGCTTAATGGAGTGCTCTAGTTTTGGATGTTTAAAACTCAGACTTGAGTTAGCTGTTTGAGCGATGTGTTCCCTCAGCTGGGAGGTAATACTATTTAAGTGGTGTTTTGGTTAAAAAGCCTGAAATAAAGTCACATGAAGGGACAGTTTCACAGTTTCCTCTGTGACGTATAACAAACCATTAGGAGTCCCATCTGTGGGTTTTTGTAGTTTTTATGCCCTAATTATAATTATTTGCCGTAACCCTATTTGTTCTTCGTCTTTCCTATTGCTAACACATAGTAGTAACACTTTATTAAATGGGTCCTTTATTTCCTAATAGATTCCAGATAATTTGTTGAGTTTCCTGGAAAGAACTTTGTGATTTTGGGGGTAATTCTAAGAAAAATGAAGACAAAGTTCAGACATTCAGAGGCGTAATTTTAGTGAATTTAGTTAGTTGTCCGTCTCATCCATCCATCATCCATCATCCATCCATCCATCCATCCATCATCCATCATCCATCCATCATCATCCATCCATCATCCATCATCCATCATCCATCATCCATCCATCCATCCATCCATCCATCCATCCATCACCCATCATCCATCATCCATCCATCCATCCATCCATCCATCATCCATCCATCCATCCATCCATCCATCATCCATCATCCATCCATCCATCCATCATCCATCCATCCATCCATCCATCCATCATCCATCCATCCATCATCCATCCATCCATCCATCCATCCATCATCCATCCATCCATCATCCATCATCCATCCATCCATCCATCATCCATCCATCCATCCATCACCCATTCATCATCCATCCATCCATCCATCATCCATCATCCATCCATCATCCATCCATCCATCATCCATCATCCATCCATCCATCCATCATCCATCCATCCATCCATCATCCATCATCCATCCATCCATCATCCATCCATCCATCCATCATCCATCATCCATCATCCATCCATCCATCCATCACCCATTCATCATCCATCCATCCATCCATCATCCATCCATCCATCCATCCATCCATCATCCATCCATCCATCATCCATCATCCATCCATCCATCCATCATCCATCCATCCATCCATCATCCATCATCCATCATCCATCCATCCATCCATCACCCATTCATCATCCATCCATCCATCCATCCATCCATCCATCCATCCATCATCCATCATCTATTCATCATCCATCCATCCATCATCCATCATCCATCATCCATCATCCATCATCCATCCATCCATCCATCCATCCATCCATCCATCCATCCATCCATCCATCCATCCATCATCCATTCATCATCCATCCATCACCCATCCATCACCCATTCATCCATCATCCATTCATCATCCATCCATCATCCATCCATCCATCCATCCATCCATCCATCCATCCATCCATCCATCCATCCATCCATTGACAATGAAATGAGTGAAAACCAAAAATAACCAAACATAAAAGCATCAAAATCAGGAATTCGGAGCAGCTCTGTAAAAGTGTTTTTTTAAGTAGTGATTTAAAATGGAGCACCGTTTCCTCCGACCCGATCTCCTCAGGCAGGGAGTCCTAAAGTCTGGGGTCTCTAGCGGCAGATACATCGTCACCTTTTAGGTTTTTAGCCGTGACTTTGGAACCGGGGCCAGGTTGTGGTGGCAGCAGGCTAAGCGAGTTATCCCAGACGTGCCTCTCCCTAGCAACGTTTTCCAGCTCCTCCTGAGGGATCCCAAGGTGTTCCCAAGCCAGATGAGATATATATAATCCCTCCAGTGTGTTCTGGATCTATACACCGGGGTCTCCTACCAATTAAACGTGCTCAGAAAGAAAAGAAAAGTACGGCACTGAAGGCTTTTCTCGATGGAAAAGACCGGCTTCGGCAAGAGTTTGATTGACAGATGGTTCATCAAATCACCTACCGAGTGTTTCTTGATAGAGCCCGCCCTTTTCCAAACAGTTCTAAATGACAGCTTCTCAGATGAGTCTGTGCAACAAACCATCTGGCGCGTCGGGTTATATTGGACCGTGATTGGCTTCCAACTGGTTGTGATGTATCCTGCTGATACGTCCAGGTGGTAAACTGAGATTTAAGATAAATATGAAAACAAACTCTGCACAGTGAAGAACAATAAGCAAAACACATGTTTTACTGGAGGGGGCTTTAATATTTTGCATCCCTATAAATAACGGTGCAGTCACATTCACAGTCCTTGATGTTTCCTGTGACAAATGCTTCCTTTGTCAGGAGGCAATTGCGACAAAGCGGGAATTAATTTGAAACGGCCAATTATTATTGTTTTGTATAAATAACAATGTTGCTTTGCTTTTTCTTAAATGTACTCTGAAAAGGTTTTCTTATAAACAAAAAAATTCACAATACATTCACTGTTTCTCACCAAAACACATTTGCAAAGCAGATTTTCAGACCTGAATTGTTTTTATTCATATCAACTAAAGCTGTCAGTCGATTAAAATATTTAATTTGCGATTGATCGCACATTTTTTATCTGTTCAAAATGTACCTTAAAGGGAGATTAGTCAAGTATTTAATCCTCTTATCAACATGGGAGTGGACAAATATGCTGCTTTATGCAAATGTATGTATATATTTATTATTGTAAATCATTTAACAACACAAAACAATGACAGATATTGTCCAGAAACCCTCTCATGTACTGCATTTAGCATAAAACAATATGCTCAAATCATAACATGGTAAACTGCAGCCCAACAGGCAACAACAGCTGTCAGTGTGTCAGTGTGCTGACTTGACTATGACTTGCCCCAAACTGCATGTGATTATCATAAAGTGGGCATGTCTGTAAAGGGGAGACTCGTGGGTACCCATAGAACCCATTTACATTCACTGATCTGGAGGTCAGAGGTGTCTAAAATATTTAAATTGAATAATGTTGAAAAATGAAAAATGTCCGAAAAATGTAAAAAAAAAAAAAAAATTGAGTAATGTCAGAAAAGAAATTGAAAAATGTCCGAAAAATGTTAAAAAATAATAATAAAAAAAAAATTCTGAAAAATTTCCAAAAAATGTAAAAAGAAAAAAGTCTGAAAATGTCCAAAAAATGTAAAAAAAAATGTTAAAAAAAAAAAAAAATACAAAAGTGTGAAAAATGTAAAAAAAAAAAAAGTCTGAAAAATGTCCGAAAAATGTAAAAAAAGAAAAAAAAGTTTGAATAATGTCAAAAAAACCCTTGAAAAATGTCAAAAAAGTAAAAAAAAAAAATGTCTGAAAAATTAAAAAATTAAAAAAAAAACAGTTGGAAAAATGTCCCAAAAAAAGTCTGAAAAATGTAAAAAAAAATTAAAAAAAATTTGATTAATGTTGAATTTTTTTTTTTTAAATTAAAAAAAAAAACAGATGTCCCAAAAAAAGTCTGAAAAATGTAAAAAAAAAATGTCAAGACAGATATTGTCCATAACCCTCACAGGTACTGCATTTAGCATAAAACAATATGCTCAAATCATAACATGGCAAACTGCAGCCCAACAGGCAACAACAGCTGTCAGTGTGTCAGTGTGCTGACTTCACTATGACTTGCCCCAAACTGCATGTGATTATCATAAAGTGGGCATGTCTGTAAAGGGGAGACTCGTGGGTCCCCAAAAATCCCATTTACATTCACTGATCTGGAGGTCAGAGGTCAAGGGAACCCTTTGAAGATGGACATGACAGTTTTTCCTCGCCAAAATTTAGCGTAAGTTTGGAGCGTTATTTGACCTCCTTCATGACATGCTAGTCTGACCTGTTTGGTACCGATGGATTCATCAGGTTTTATAGTTTCATATGATACCAGTATCTTCACTCTAGCTTTAAAACTGAGCAGCTACAACCTAAAAATCTCATGAATGCGTTAAAGAAATTAGTGGCGTTAAAACCAATTTGCATTAACGTGTTATTATCTTGATGGAGCGTGGGTCATTAATACTACAGTGTGTTCACCAACAGTCGTCACCGAGCTGCAGATAACATTTTATGATTAGGACGTCGTCAGACAGAATAAACAAAATGACAGCAGCTGTGGGATTTTTTCTGTTTTACATTTAAAATGAGGGATGACGGAGAGTTAGAAGCAAAAACAGGTCGTCATATTCAAGCACCGCCACAAAGCATCTGGTACCGTCTGAATGAGCTGCAGCGATGCTTGCAGGACGTGATAGATGTGACGATTTACTTTTGTTTTCCTTTGGTATATATTATTTGGCACATCTTTTTTTTAAAGATATATATTATGTGTACAACGTCCTAATCACGGCCTTGTAGGTCAGTTTTGAAATCCTCTGGTTAATCTCCTTCACACACGTTCTCTGTTGTAAATGTGCTCATGTTACAGTGTGAAAAGCAGAGCGACGAGGCTGTGTTCGGAGTCCGAGTCGGGGCTCAGAAACGTCCTCCAGGACCCGCTGCTGGTCTACGCACAGTGGAGCCACATGGTCTCTCAGGTTCTGGAGGCCTCCAACGAGGTTACTGACTTCTCCAACATCGCCATGTTGGTCCAGAGCAAAGAGGTAAAACACACATATGTAATGATATAATGACCTATAATAGCCCTTTTTTACACAGAGACTCCGCCGTATACTGCCATAAATCAGATCCACCGTTATGCCGGTTTTGCTTTTTTTTACAGTGAAGCAAACAACAGCGTAGCATAATGTTTCCCCAGTGTGTGATTTTAGATCACACACGTCGGTATTACGGGAGCAAAAGAGGCGCAACGAGTAAAACAACAGTGTTGGCATCTAGTGTGTGTGCGTGTAGTCAAAGACATTAGCCCCGTTTCCACCACAGGAACTTTCCCCTCGAACTAAGAACCTTTTGAGGTGTTTCCACCGCAGGGACCAGGGTCTAAATTAAGCTCCGGGGACATTTCATGGGGCTTTTTTACCCCCAAAAAAAGCCCTGATCGGGGGGTAGTACTTTCTGAAGTACAGGAACTTTTGGGGTGGAGTTTGCTTCATAAATCAAGGAAGTACTATAGTATCGATTTAGGACGAGAGGAGGACATTTCTCTTTGTTAGAATAGGAAGAAAGCTGGCGGTGCTGTGAATGAGAGAAAGAAAAGTTATTTCCTGATTGTTTCATGGCGGTTACGCTCTAAATCACAAATAAATAACCATTAAACACTCAACGGATGATTTGCTGTGGAGACGGACGCTCTTAGTTTCATTTCATTCATCACATCCAACGTTCATCAGCAGTAAATATCATCTCAGTGAGACAAAATCTAACATTTATTTTTAGAGTAAACAGACGACACGCTGAACGTCAGGCTGCAGAGTGAGTTTACTGCTGTGACCACCAGCAGCCTTCCTCTCATGTCATGTTGCTTTTTCAAACGTCAGCGGATTAATTTGTCTTTAGACCGCGGTGGAAACGCAGTCAACACTGGGCCGAAGGAACCTTTTAAGTTCCTTGAAAAGTAGTCCCGGGAACTTTTGGTGGTAACCCAGCTATCGATTCGGCTGCGTTAAACCGAACAACTCCGTCCCCCCAGAGTGAGATTCGGATCATTGTTTAGCCGTCTGGGTGCAACTTTACTGTTTAGTTTCACTCTCACCGGTCTCATAGCGTTGTTTTCAGTGAAAAGGCTCTGATAAATCCACTGCTCAGCAGCAAACAGACACAGTCAGAGGCTCGTTGGTGAACATAGATATTTCCCTCAGGAGCTGGTGGAGTCCAAACCAGAGCTAAACATGAGTTCCTGCTACAGTAGGTGTCTCCAGGACTACATTAACCACGATGACTCACACACAGACTCACTGTCGCGGCCGCTAACCTCAACGCGCTCTGACAGAACGGTGTTCAGTCCTTTCCTTTATGGCATGTCAGCCTTTCTCACAAAGCTTCACTCTGCTGTTACACAATCACATAAAACAATGAGGACAAACAATGTCACTTAATAACACCTAGTCAGGATGCAGTGAGTCACCGAGGAAAAGGAGAAAGAACAAGCAGAAAAAAGCAGCGGGAGTGGGGGGGGGATGTGAGGTCAGTGAAATAAAATGCCCACATTTATACACCCTCCTAAAAAAAGATCAGACAGATTTATAAACTCTCCAATTTCAAATCTACAGTAAAACACATTTCAGATTCCAAGCTCCTGTAAGAGTTGCATCACTGTGGCAGCACTCTAGTATTCTCATAAAAAACCTGTAGGGAGTTCAGTACGGAGAGGTTGAACTTAAAATGATGTGTGAGTAACATTTCATTCAATGTTAAATAAATAAAGACGTTAATATTAGAGCTGTCAAAGTTAACGCGATAATAACGTGTTAACTTATTAATATCAAATCTCCCTTTAAGGTACATTTAGAACAGATAAAAAATGCGTAATTAATTTGCGATTAATCATGATTAAATATGGACAATCATGCGATTAATAGTGATTAAATATTTAAATCGATTGACAGCCCTAAATAAATAGATACATACCCATGGAATAAATAAATACATTTAGATATGAAATAAATCCTGAAATAAATAAATAAATGAGGCTATAAATAAATAAATATGTAAATGAGTCAATATAGTTCAATAAATAATTTTTTTTAATTTAATTTGTTTGTACTTTTATTTATATAAGGGGACTTTTATTTCCTAAAGCCACATTTATTTTGGCGAAGTCGTCTCACAACGGCGCGGAGTGAGGCGGAGGGTGCACTAACTAACTAGCTAGCTAGCTAATTCTTGTACTTTGGTCTGAATCTGTGAGATAAGAATATATCAGATGGAAATAAAAAAAATCCCCTGAAATATATAAAAGGAGTTCTTTAAAAAATGAGCAAAACCTATTTATTTATTGAACTATACTGACCCATTATTATATATTTATATTTATATATATATTTATTGCCTCATTTATTTCAGGGTTTATTACTTAGGCATATTTATTTATTTAATATTGAATGTCATTCCAGAGATTTGATTCTAAAATGAAAGTAAATGCACTAATATTCTTTGTGGATGCTCTTACTTTGGTTTTAAAGACATTTGTGTGTTTTTATTGCAGCGTCTGCTGAAGGCCAGCGTCCAGCTGCAGGAGCGGCTCAGTCTGCTGCAGGTGAAGGGAGAGCTGCTGGACTCTGTGTTCGGTTCTGAAAGGTCCGACGGCCTGCAGGGCGAGCTGAGTTCTGCCATCAGGAACAGAGAGCTGCTGCACGCTCAGCTGCTGCAGAGGAAGAGCAGACTACAGGTACTTGGTATTTGGCTTTACTTCAATTTGAATCGCTGGTTTTAATTACTTTTTAATTAATTTTTTTTGATGCAATCACTACTACAGTATGTGAATAAAAATCTACTTTTAAAGAGCCAGTGTGTAACATTTCGGGGGATCTATTGGCAGAAATGGAATATAATATTCATAACTATGTCTTCATTAGTTTACCTGAAACTAAGAATCGTTGTGTTTTCGTTAGCTTAGAATGAGTCCTTCATATGTTGTTCCACCATGTTTCTACAGTAGCCCAGAACGGACAAACCAAACACATGTATAAAGAGAAGGAGCTGACGGGAAGTTAGAGGAAGTAGACACGTGGGACTACGTCCGGTTTTCAAAATAAGGTGTTAACAAAGGGAACTGTATATAAAAAATACATTTATGGAAATAAAATTGATCTGAAATAATGCCAGATAGGCCCAAAAAAAGTTGCAATAATACTGCATATCACGCTATTGAGCCAATCATTATCACCGCACGGGAATTCCCTCACCGCGACAGCCTTAGCTCTCTCTTCTAGCAGCACACAAAGCTTTTCAATTGATTGTTTCTGAAGACCTACAAAAAGAGCTTTGCAATAGTCTAATCTATTTGAAATAAAACGTTTTCCAGCATCTTTATAGGATAGGAACAGCCGTACTTTGACAATGTTTCTTAAGTGATAAAAAGCTGTTTTGGTCAAATCATGGAGGTGAAAACAAAGAGGATATACAGTATATACATAATATACAGTCCAGACATGAATGGCTGCATAACAACACACTATAATGATTCCCTTGTTCCCCCGTTCTCAGGGCTTAATCTCAAGAACCAAGGACTTTGGAGACGCCTATGAGTTGATTCGCTCCAAGCTGCCGGCTCTCCGGGACCAACTGGTGGCAGCCGACGGCCTCCAGCCTGACATCCTGGCCAAGAAAAGCCAGTCGGACCAGTTCAGGGTGAGTTTAATCCCAGACTAGACCAGGGCCAAGTCAGACTCAGTTAAACATGTGTGCTGTGTACAGTACAGTCTCACGTTGTAGCCTCCGGCAGGTTAAAGCAGATGAGTTCGGCTGCAGCTTGTTCGAGGTGACGGTAGATAACCGCAGTGCAAAGATCAGGAGGTTTTATCAGATTCTATAAAAAGACTCCAGTGTTGATGGATGTTTACACAGTTGGATCCCTTACGAACAACATGATTAATGCTGTGTTTCTGATTCACTACATTTACTACACATCAAGTACACTTTGCATAGCAGGCGTTTGTGAGAGCATGCTGTAGTGTTGTGATGTGTTTTAATACCTTCAGGCAGTCGTTGGTTTCAGCTCATTTCAGATCACGATGAGAATCAGACTGCAGAGACTTGAAACTTGAGGTTATCGGTGTCTGCTTTTAGGGTTGTCAAAGTGATTGATTCATTCATTATAAAAGACGGTGCTGAATATCGTAGTTTCTACAGATTAGATCATTTAAACGATGCGTTGCCTGAACCACAGTTGTGTGTCGGTTGTGTTATTTCCCATGGCACGCTGTGTGTCCTCAGGTGATCCTGAAGGACCTGGAGGACTGTGAAGCCCACATCTCAGCGCTGGAGACTCTGGTGTCGTCCAGTCAGAGCAACAGGACCCAGTTTGAGAGACTCTACGCTGACTGGAAACACCTGCACACGGCAGCCAGGGTGAGACGGGAGAGAGAGAAGAGTTCTGAATCATTTCACTCACAGTTAAAGCTGCACCATTCTAGCTGCTGCAGATATTTTGCTTATGCATTGCACGAATTTTCAAATGTTTTCCAGCTGATCTTTTTTCTTTCGTTTGCAGACGAGGGTGAATGACAGCGAGGGGAGCATCGCCGACCACGAGAGCTTCCACGACAGCCTGCTGAACATCGAGAAGTGGCTGATGATCATGAAGCAGAAGCTGGAGTCTTTCCACAGCTCCTCAGGAGGCTGGAGCGTAGAGGGACGCCAGCTCGAAGTTAAGGTGTGTGTGTTTGTGTGTGTGTGTGTGTGTTCCTCCACCTCACA
The DNA here is from genome assembly GCA_916701645.2 of Sebastolobus alascanus. NCBI lineage: Eukaryota > Metazoa > Chordata > Actinopteri > Perciformes > Sebastidae > Sebastolobus > Sebastolobus alascanus. The sequence goes on from CAKAOJ020000407.1 coordinate 348,018, forward strand.
ATCAGCACGTTTAGAGGACATTAGTCCGTCCTTATTTATTTAAGGGTTTACATTGTGCACTTTAACCCTCTGGTTAGTAGATCTCACATAGAAAATAGTGTAAATCATCTGAAAGCTGGAACCTGGAGATTAATTAAAGATGCAGCTCAGCACAGTGAGTCAAGTTGTTCTAGTCATTAATCAGAAATAAACATGAATAAATTAATTAATTGATTGATACAGTATATCACCATATAGCATTTCTTCTGGTAATTCAATAAATAAATAGTCTATATCAAATAAGCACATGGTAAAGCCTGTTGTTGTGTACTCCTGTGTGAATTAAACACTTGAGTATTTTCATAAATTAATTGAGAACTTTAGTGCAAAGTCAACATAACGTTTTCATGTGAAATTACAGAGAAAAAAATGAATAAATATTTCCAGCTATATTAAATGATTTGACCACACTGGTGTATTCCCATAAGAATAATTCTTATCCATTCAGATTTTCCGAGCAATTTGAGTTATTATGTGCTTGTTATTATCAATTTGGACGACGTAATTGCGCATCATGATATCATCTCTATATAAGATTTCATCAGGATATGATGCCACTGAGAGAAGATAAATTATCGCCCAGCCTTACTTAGGATAAACTCATGAATTCATTCACATCACTTTGACCCACTTGAGTCTGTATAACTCCGATGTACATTATTTCACTGACCTACCTGCCGGTCTCATCACCACTTTGGGTTGAGATTCTTCATTAACTCAGAGCGTTGTTACTGCTCTTTTAAACTATAATAGATACCAAGATATGTAGCAGTGTGCAGAAAAGTTTCCTCTTTAGGAATAAGAAGCTAACCCCCATGTTATCAGCCGTAGAACAGACACCACGGGGGAACCAGAGAGGAGAAATCCATTCCAGTAAAATAACACTGTTGGTTCAGTGTGTTTGCCCACATTAAACAGCTCCAGAGGAATCCGTGAGTGCTTCACCACAGACAGGAAACGTGATGTGTTGAAGTTTGAAAGAAAAATTCACGCTCTTTCTTATCATCCAGCAGCCGGCGAGCGAGTGTCGCAAAGCTGCATTCAACAACTTGTTTCTTTGGTCTAAAGCATCACAGCCGAGCCAGTATTAAACATTAATGTGTAGTTTACTGACAGCATGTTACCCTAAACTATGGGGAGTTAACCCCTTGAATCCTATCGATGTCATTGGCTGCAGCCTCTTCCTGTGTCAGCGAGTCACTCATGAGTCAGTTAAACCAGAACACACAGATGTTAAAAACACAACTTAGCCTAGAAGGAAGGACGCAAGTTGCGAAACTCTCGCGAGATGGTTGAGGTATCTCAATACTTTCCGTATGTGTTTAAAAGCCCCGTAGCGTTTCAGTGGACAGAATCCCTTCATTTCCTGTCGAGGCTTTTATTGTAAAACACAGTTCCCGTACTGTACTTCACATGTAGCTTCTGCCATCTTGTGGCACTTGTACGTTACTACAAATAAATTAACATACTGTACACCCACAGTGACTGAAATAGGACAATATTGTCCACATGTCGAAGTGTCCTTGAGCAAGATGCTGAACCCCAAACCTGAAGGCTGAGCCATCGGTGTGTGAATGAGTATTTAAATTACTTACATTTACCATTAACCAATATCACTGAAGCTGAGTAATCCAGACGGGGACTAACATCATCACAGTTGGATACTCGTTGGATCCACAAGAGTCTCAGCTTTACAGTGATACAGGTTGTGGTGGGGGAGCTGGTCGTTTGTTGGAGTTATCCATTTCTAAGCATTAGCTGTGGTTGCACACTGTTAGCCGTGTAGCGGAGCAGACTACAGGCTGACAGAGGAAACCAGGAAAGTTGCCGAAGGTCTAATTTTTTTTTAGGTTAGGTTACAACCTGTTCACATATTGGCAATAAAAAAAATGACTAAAAAACATTTATAAAAACTTGCATACATTCCCTTTAAACTGCTGTTCTGCAGATGGCTGCTAGATATTGGCATCACAACAATAGTAAAAAAAAAATATTGAGATTTTAGGGTCAAGTTTTTTTTTTTTTAAGGTAGAGATTTTGCCGTAAAGGTTTAACTTTAATCCGAACCTCAAACCCAAATGTGTGTGAAGCCATCTACTGAGCTTTGGAGCTAGATCATGTTTGTTGCCTAGATGATGGACATGAACATGTTTACTTCACTAAAGCAGAGCTGTTTTCTCTCCAACAGCTGGACTTACAGCTGTAGGTGTGCTGAGATTATTGAACATAAACTACTAAGTGTCTCACTGTGTGAAGTGAGCGGCGGCTGCATCAGGATAGCGTTTGACCTCCTCTCTCTCTTCTGACCACCGTGTTTATTAACCTGCTCCGCTGTCTTCGTCCACAGAGAGCTCTGGGAGAGTTTCCAGAGAAGGAGCTTCAGCTGCAGCAGATGGAGGTCCAGGGTCAGGGGGTTCTGGAGAGGACTTCAGAGGAGGGACAGGTCCACATCCTGCGGGACATTAAGCGCCTACGAGAGTCCTGGTTGGCTCTGTACAACATGAGTCTCAATCTGCACAGGTACGTGAGTTGTTTTAGTTTGGTTTGTTTAGTGTTGTGGTAAGCAAGACTATCACAGAACGACTCTTAGCCCAGTTGGTCCAGGAGTCTCCAAGCTTTTTTTCCTCTGAGAGCTAATCTGACAAAATGAAAGTGTCCGAGAGCTTCTCATAGCACCAAGTTGTAGAGCTGGAGGTCAGAGGTCAATGTAAAGAAAAAAAAAAAAAAAAAGTTTGAAAAATGTTCCAAAAAAAAGTCTGACATATGTCAAAAAATGTAAAGAAAAAGTCTGAAAAATGTCTGAAAAATGTAAAAAAAAAAAATAAAAAAAAAAGTTTGATTAATGTCGAAGAAAACTTGAAAAATGTAAAAAAAAAAAAAAAAAAAGTCTGAAAAAAGTAAAAAAAAAAAAAAAAGTTGGAAAAATGTCCCAAAAAAAGTCTAACAAATGTCAAAAAAAGTCTGAAAATGTCAAAAAAAATTTAAAAAATAAATCAAAAGTTTGAATAATGTCGACATTTTTTTACCCTCACAGGTTCTGCATTTAGCATAAAACAATATGCTCAGATCATAACATGATAAACTGCAGCCCAACAGGCAACAACAGCTGTCAGTGTGTCAGTGTGCTGACTTGACTATGACTTGCCCCAAACTGCATGTGATTATCATAAAGTGGGCATGTCTGTAAAGGGGAGACTCGTGGGTACCCATAGAACCCATTTACATTCACTGATCTGGAGGTCAGAGGTCAAGGGACCCCTTTGGAAATGGCCATGACAGTTTTTCCTCGACAAAAGTTAGCGTAAAGTTTGGAGCGTTATTTAACCTCCTTCATGACAAGCTAGTATAACATGATACGAGTATCTTCCCTTTAGCTTTAAAACTGAGCCACTACAACCTAAAAATCATAAGTTGCATTGATGCGTTAAAGAAATTAGCGGCGTTAAACCGAATTTGCGTTAACTCTGACAGCCCTAATCAATACTATATTTAATTAGAGGAGCTCTTCCTGTGGTTGTGATGCTTTAGACTTCCAGGTGAGTTATTACTTATCAATCAATCAATCAATCAATCAAACTTTATTTATATAGCACCTTTCAAACAAGCTAAATGCAATTCAAAGTGCTGTACAGACGATTGACAAAATGCGGAATGTTTAAAATGGACCTAGAGACCAATGCACACCAAAACAGACAACACAAAAGTTCCTCAAATATGAAAGCAACCAAATATGGGCATCCAAAATAACAAAAGATAAATAAAAAACAAGGAAATAACAACAAAAATAAATAAATAAATAAAAACCGTGAAACTACACAAAGTAAGCAGATAGTATTAAACAATAAAATTCCAAAATAGTAAAAACAAAGGAGTAAAACAAACACCATATAGATGATGATAAATAAAATAAGTATAAACAATAAAACCATAACATTTTAAAATTATAAAACACTACATAAAAGCCAGACTAAATAGATGGGTTTTTAGTTTACGTTTAAAAATATCAATGTTTATAACCTCTCTCTCTCTTTGTGTCCCTCCCAGGCTGCTGAACAGCTCCACAGAGGAGACAGAGTCGGACTCGTGGAGTGATGGAGGCCGGTCTGTAGACAACACATCCCCAACAGCAGAGCTCAGTCTGGGGGAGGGAGACAGTCGGGGCCGGGCCGGAGGCTCCAGGAGCCAGAGACGAGTCCGACAACAAGACAAGGCCCAGATGTTCGGAGCCGTGGCTACATGTAGCTCTGGACCTGGGAGAGGAGCGAGTCTGGAGGGAGAGGAGGGGATGACGGGGCCGGCTGGTTGGATCCAAGGTCACGGTGAAGGTCAACATCTCAGCCCATCAAGACAGACGAGGACAGTGGACGCTCCTTTAAAGGAGACACAGTAGATTCTTCTGCTTGGAGGTTTTTCAGCGGAGCCGGTTCCAAAGACTCCGGAAGTCCAGACGGTGATAAGTCAGCGGGGAGCGGCAGCAGCAGAGACAGAGGCGGAGCAGCGTTAACCACAAAGCTCAGCTATGGTGAGGGGCGAACAACGAGCTCTGGTGAAGGCAGCGTGGAGGCAGCGGAAGACCAGAGTCCAGGAGGAGGAGGAGGAGGAGGAGGAGGAGGAGCGTTCATGCTGTTCAGAAGGAACCCGACCAAGCAAACATCATCAACAACAACGCAACTCACTAAGGTATTGTCATACTTTCTGCCCCTTGGTGTAAATTAATTTACTTTCAATAATAAACTCAATGTTCCTCCACTCAGAAACACAGGAATACTAAAAGGTTATGGCTCTCCTTCCTCAAAGGCATAGTTTGGAGAAACAGATGTGATGTACTACTGTGGACGTGGGCAGCAGCTTTTTAGACACCTAAAACAAAAGCTCACCTAAAAAAAAAAAAGTCAGTTTATGTGTACACTATATTTAGAATATTTTCACCGCTTTACCTTCCGACGGGGAACTGGAGCCGTTCCATGCTCTCACCAAACCCACCAGTCTGTTTGTGTTAGTGTGTGACTTTGGTGAATCAATGGAGGCAGTGGTAGACCGGTGTAACGGGAGGTTTCTCTTCTGTTTGCTTCCTCTATGCACAGTTCATGGTTAAGTTGACGGTTAACGTTACACTCCAACGAACCACAAACAGCTCCGATGTCCGGATTTATTCGCTTACAAGCACTTCGGGACACCCGTTCACCTGGGAGATACAAACCCGGTCTCTTAGCTTATACATTATACATTATACATCGACTATACATAAGTATTTACAGACACACACTCACCTGGGAGATACAAGCCCGGTACCTCATACAACCCTGCTTCAAAACACCTGAACTATCCCTTTAATACAGTGTTAAACACTATAATACTTCTGAGTTTTACAGGCTGTTGCAAAGCACCTCAGCAGAACTGAATTACTGAATTCATCCCAAATTTGATCCAGATTCAACAAACCAAACTTTTTCAGCACAGTGGTTTATTGTTTGTGCTGATAATTCAACAAACAGTATTTTCTTTCCCATGTCAGATGTGGGAAACATCCAACCTGTCCTGTAAATATGACTAAGGGGATAAAAAGAGAATAAAAACCCCTGGCTGCCTGTCGAGGCTGAATCACAGATCGCCTTTCTTCATGGCCGATGATGTGCAGAAGATCTTCAACAAAGTTGAGAAAAAGAGAACGTTTGACCGTGAAACTGCTCAAACTGCGAGACAGCTGAGCAGAATATCTGAGCTGCCAGTAATCCATCCAATCACACAGCCAGAGGAGTGATCATTCGGGCACTTAGGCATCACAGATTAGACATCGAACGACAGACGATCTGACTCAAAAAATCTCGATCTCAGCTCGAAAGTGCTAATGAGGGTAGAATCAGTCACAAAAAGGTTAGTTGAGAGCTCAGCATTCACTCCAGTGATGCATGCAGCTGTTCAGACATCAGTCTTCAGATGTTTACTCTGTTTTTTTTCTAGTTTCACTTGTAGCTCTGAATGGCTGTAATCACCTTCGCCCACTTTGCACTTATCTGGCAGAAGAATTGTCCTTGAAATGAAATCGATAGAAAAACAGAGAAGCACAGAAATGTGTTGACAGATGAAGTGCTGCTGTGTTCCAGCCTTTTCTCTCTGATGGCTTCGTTAACAGTCCAAACATCAGCCAAGTATCCACAGAAAGGGCACGAAATGACTGTTTACTTGTTGACAGATGAGTGTAAGAGTTTTCTGAGTTGTTTTGTGGGGGGGTCTTACAGGGGGGCGCAGGAGAGTACAGATCCAGGAGGAGGGAGTTTGAGGCCTGGCTGTCCAAAGAGAATGAACTCCTCTCAGGCATCTTCAGAACCAACGGAGCAACGCTCGGCGCCAAAGATCTCCAGATCCGACAGGACACGCTCAAGGTGAGCTTCTGTTAACGCTCAATCATTTACACACACATGTTGAGACTGTTCGCTGCTCACCGGCTTTTTGTTACGCGTATGAATATGGTTATAACCTGATGACTTATGGAATTATGACTTATTGTTATTTTGACAAGTTTGTCTGCATGTTTTTCTTGTTGAACAAACGCTTGTTTTATAGACAGCTGATATATAGAGAGCTGAATTATTTATATATTACTGTTTATTTATTTATCTGGTTTGTTCAATATTAAGTAATGATTTGGTATTCTTGACTGATAATGAATTCATATTTTGATAAGGATAATTATATCAGTAATTAATTTATATTTCTATATGACAGAGATGAAAGGTAATAATTATGGTTAAACAAGTTTAGGAAAAATAACTTGGATTATATGTTTAGCTCAATAAGGACGCTGGTTACTCATTAATGAATGAGTTATGGAGAAGGGGTGGGATTAAATAAGTTTGTACTTCTTCTCACTCCTTTTCGAATATGTTAACCAAGGCAAGTGTTTGACAATTTCTTTTGCTTATGATTTTCATTGTATGTGGATACTGCTTTTTTTCTGGCAGTCCACTTGTTGTATGATGATTCTCTTTTTCTTTAATTATTAATATTATTTTACATGTTCGAAATAAAATTTGAAATGAAATGAATATTTAGATGATTTCAGAACGAGACACAACCGCCTGTTTAGCAGCGCTCTCCCTCAATACTGGACCAGTTTCAGAAATGATTGTCCCCATTAGTCACTGAGACACAAAGCATGGGACAATAAGGTCCAAGTTGAAATATACCAAAGTTCCCCTTTAACTCTCAGTAGACTGATGTAATGTTCAGCCTCATTCTGCTGACTCTGAAAAGCACCTAAAACCTGAAACTGTCTGCTGTGTGCCGGCACAGACTCTGAGGTCAGAACTGACCTGGGGTCAGGAGCAGTTCCAGCTGTTGCTCCAGGAGAGTCAGAGCAGCGAGGCTGGTCCTGGACCAGCAGAAGACGTGAGTCTGGAGGAACTTCGCTACCGCTGGATGCTCTACAAGTCCAAACTGAAGGATGTGGGAGACGTCAGGGTCAGGACCGGTGCCAAGGTGAGGACGTTGTAGAGTCAAAACTGCATACAGTTTCCTGTTAATTGGTTAGATTCAGCTTCTGTTCCTGGGAGCCTTTGTGTTCATCTGACTATGTCTTAGGTTGATGTTTGAGATTCCATCAACAACCTCATCAGTCAGATTCAGACCATTCAAAACCAAGTGTAGTTTTCAACCACATTCATACCAAAACATGAATATAAAGACACATTTTTTCCATATGTTTTTGACTGGACTGAAGAGGGTCGACCAAGTGTTGGAGTTTCCTCATCGGCCGTTGCTCTTTCAAAATGAATGTGACTTTGTATAAACCACGCATTGCAGTCTTCTATCTGAATACAGAGACAGATAATGATAATAGATAATAGATAATGATGTATAACTCTAGTATGTTAACTCCCCTCCAAGAGGCATTATCGTTAGGGATGCACCAATTTCTCTCCTGGTACCACGTGAACCATACAGAGGAAAGTTTGCAAAGATAAAGAAAAGTAGTAGAAGAGAACAATATGCATTGACTTTCCTGCAGTCCAACACTAAACCTGTGAGTTCATACTACATCATGTATGACCAATCAACAGCTGGATCAGAGCCTCTGTCTGGTAGTCTCACCTTCTGTTCTGCCAGGTTCAGGCTCTGGTTCTCCACCATGCTGACTGTGTTGTTGATTGTAGGAAGTTTTTTTCAGTTCAAAACACGTAAAGCAAAATTTTGTGACGTGTGAGATGATTTACTGACGTCCTATGAATTTGTTTATTTTTGCCTTTTATTAACTGTAGACTAGAGGGGGGTAATCATGCATTCATGAGCTTGCACTAACTGATATCATGTGGATCCCCCCTTTAAGTGCACTGTTGTTGTTTCACCACAAGGTGTCAGTGTAACATTATTCAGAGCGCTGCTCGTACTGACACAGTTAAAGTTCCCTGTCTGTCCCACATCTGTAACGGAGCTGCTGCTCAGTAGACAGACTGCTCTCCAGATGTGGTGAAACCAAATGAAAACAAATGTATTCACAATCTCGTATGATGATGATGATGATAAGAAGAGTGTGGTCCCGCATGAGTCAGTAGTCAGTAATGTGGTTTGGATTTAGTCTGATGACCCAGTGCACGAGGTCAGAGTGTGTAACTCTGTCAACACTGTGATTATCTCTGCAGAGAGTCCAAACCAAACAGGAGGAGCCGGACATCACAGCAAAGGTGCAGAAGGTAACGTTTAAAATGATGAGTCAACATAAGTGGACATGATGCTCCAATACATCACATACTCAACACATGATAATAGAGGCAGCTCATGCTGCTGCAGCTCACTATTATTTATCTGTCTATTTGTGTCATTAATCTATTTAGTCTATAACATGTCAGAAAATAGTGAAATGTCCTTCACAGTTACCAAGAGCCCAAGCTGATGTCTTCAAGTACGATTTGTCAAGTATTTAATCCTCTTATCAACATGGGAGTGGACAAATATGCTGCTTTATGCAAATGTATGTATATATTTATTATTAGAAATCCATTAACAACACAAAACAATGACAGATATTGTGCAGAAACCCTCACAGGTACTGCATTTAGTATAAAACAATATGCTCAAATCATAACATGGCAAACTGCAGCCCAACAGGCAAAAACAGCTGTCAGTGTGTCATTGTGCTGACACACTGAAAAAAAATAATAATCAAAAAAAATATTGAATAATGTCTAAAAAAAATTGAAAAATGTCCGAAAGATTACAAAAAAAATTACAAAAAAAAAAAATTTAATAATGTCGAAGAAAACATTGAAAAATTTGAAAAATGTAAAAAAAAAAAAAAAAAAGTAATAATAAAAAAAAAAATTAAAAAAAAAAAAATTGAATAATGTCGAAAAAAAAATTGAAAAATGTCCGAAAAATTAAAAAAAAAAAAATTACAAAAAAAATTTACAAAAAATGTCCCCCAAAAAAGAAAGAAAAGTCTGAAAGATGTCCGAAAATGTAAAAAAAAAAAAAAAAAAAAAAATTGAATAATGTCGAAGAAAACATTGAAAAATTTCCGAGAAATGAAAAAAAAAAAAAAAAAGTAATAATAAAAAAAAAAAGTACAAAAAAAAAAATAGAAAAAAAACGAAAAAAAATTTGAAAAATGTCCGAAAAATGTAAAAAAAAAAAATTTAAAAAAAAAATTACAAAAAATGTCCCCCAAAAAAGAAAGAAAAGTCTGAAAGATGTCCGAAAATGTCAAAAAAAAAAAAAAAAAAAAAAAAATTGAATAATGTCGAAGAAAACATTGAAAAATGTCCGAAAAATGTAAAAAAAAAAAAAAGTAATAATAAAAAAAAAAGTAAAAAAAAAAAAATTGAATAATGTCGAAAAAAAAATTAAAAAATGTCCGAAAAATGTAAAAAAAAAAATGTAAAAAAAAAATTCGAAAAAATTTCCCCCAAAAAAGAAAGAAAAGTCTGAAAGATGTCCGAAAATGTAAAAAAAAAAAAATGAATAATGTCGAAGAAAACATTGAAAAATGCCCGAAAAATGTAAAAAAAAAAAAAAAAAAAGTAATAATAAAAAAAAAGTACAAAAAAAAAAAATTGAATAATGTCGAAAAAAAAATTGAAAAATGTCCGAAAAATGTAAAAAAAAATTACAAAAAAAAATTTTGAAAAATTTCCCCCCCAAAAAAAAAAAAGAAAGAAAAGTCTGAAAGATGTCCGAAAATGTAAAAAAAAAAAAAAAGAATAATGTCGGAAAAAAACTTGAAAAATGTCAGGAAAATGTAAAAACAAAAATTAAAAAAAAAAAAATTCTGAAAAAGGTTGGAGATATGTCCCTAAAAAAGTCTGACAAATGTAAAAAAATTGACCTCAACTTAATGCAAAGGGTAGCGCGTAAATTACGGATCGTACCACGTACCGTTAGAGGTTGAAGTTCTGCACATGGCGCTCTCTCTTTTGTCTTTTTAGCTGTGGTGCCTGTCACTGTTTATCCAGTTCTTCCATTTAGCTCAAAGGAAGTAGAAACAACAGGTATTCTTCCTGAGTAGTGGAGGATTAGTGAGGGAGAATGTTTGAGTCTTAAACATCTGAACCAGCTGCTGTCCTGCAATTATTTAACTTATTGAAATTTCCCAGAAGTCTTTGGGTTGTGGAGAGCCAATCACCTGACCTGACCACCCAGGACTGGCATTAAGTCAAGCATATCAAACCAACCCCCCCGACCCAACCCCCCCCCCCCCCCCCCCGACCCAACCCCCATTCATTTAGTGAGCAGTGAGCAGATTAAAGCATGACCTCCCCCCCCCCGGCCACCCTGTTGACCCCTAAGACGCCCTCCAAACATTCCTGTTTATCTTTTCACACGGCTTTCCTTCAGCCTTTACCTTCAGGAGAGGGGGTTGGGGGGGGGGGGGGGGGGGTTATTGACTAGATGGTTTGTTGAGTCACTGCATTGTTTTTCCGCTAACACCCACCATTAAACAGTCACTTTACCAGATGAACTGACGTGCAGGAAGAACTCTGAATTTAAGTTCCTTATAGTTCTTTGAGTCTAATGAATCAGGACACAATGTGTTTTCATCTGAGAGTGACGGCGTCTTTGTGTTGCATGTCAGCTCAGCAGTCTACACTCCTGTCTGCTTTACTTGTGTTAGGCTTCATGTCTCTAAGCTGTCAAACCCTCTAATAACCGTGTGGTGCAGTAAGTTTATCAGCTCTATCTACTGTTTTCACCCAGCTTAGTGTTTACTTCATCTGCCAGCGTTCTCATGCTGGGTTACTCCTCTGTTGACTTACTGACGCACTGAAAGTTACTCTTTATTTGAACAAGTAACAAAGCAATAAAATGAATTAATAGGTAAAAACAAAAAAAAATAATTGTGCTGGTGAGATCAAATAAGACTAACTCGCAAGAGTTTTTGTACGTTTTTGCAGATCTCAAATCAGATTTTGCAATTTGCAGGCTCCCTTCTAGACACGACGGGTAGTTCTCAAGCTGTGAGCGGTATATTCTAATAAGCCTGCATGTGACATAGGAAGGTGAGCCAGATCTGATTGGCTTGTTGGATCACATGTTTACTGATCTAAACAGCCAATAAAAAACTAACCGGGTCGTCTGATTTCACAGTTTGTGGGTTGGTAGAGACTCCAGATACCCAAAGCTATGATTACAAGCACGAGTTTTTCATGATATGTCCCCTTTAAATACTGCAGTGTTAATCACCGGTATCTTAGATTATTGTTATATGTGTTTTTCTACCATTATTAATGTATTCAGTTCATCACAGTAGGTTGAGGTAGTTTATTCTGATTGTAACACACACACACACACACACACACACACACACACACACACACACACACATACCTTTGTTCTGTGTGTGTTTGCCATACGGAGGTATGATTAGCTAGTTTCACTTCCTCTTCCATCAATCATTAACCTTTACTCACACAGTCCAACATGTCTCTCCCTTCCTCTCTCTCTGTCCATCTCAAGTGTTTGACCACATTGTTTGGTTTCAGTTGTGTTCATGTTTCTGTCCTGCAGCTACCATTCCCCCCCCCTCTGTGAGGTGCAGCCGTGATTAAAGTCCGTGTAAAGCAATAATAAATCTGCATCCTGGGCTTGTTACACCACATGAGAAATGTGTTACTAACCACCCAGACAAATCTGAATGATTCAAAAAATCTTTCAAAATCATGTAAAATTCTTCAGTATTCTCTGCTCTGAGATGCTGGGGGCCGTTGGCAGTATTCAACTAAAGTGGTTTAGATCATCTGGATAAACTGCTTAATATATGTTGATACTGTGAGATATATATACATTAGTAAATTTAGCAAAACAAACAATTATTCATACTTCATGATGGCAATAAGTCACAAGAAACAGCTTGCTTCTAAAGTGCAGAATAATATTTTTCCCCTCCTGGTGTCTGAGGGAACTACGGTAGATATTTGTGCATTAGTAAATGATATTCACACAACAGTGTTCCAGAGAAGCAGCCCATCTGTTGCTGTATTAGTGTTGGATTCTGGGACTCGGTGGATTTTTATCTTTGCAGGCAACTGTTTAGTTTCACAGTGAGTTATTTCCAGCGGCGCCGGGTGACGCGGTGCTCAGAAGGTGAAAGATGGACGTAGGCGGTAAAACATGATTCACAGAGAGATGGGAGAGAGTGTCGGGGCCTGAGCTGATTCAGTTTACTGTGGTACATGATGTTTCTGACTGTGTGGGTGGACCGATTCTGCTTTCATCTTATCGTTTCCTAAACTCACCAGGCTTTCTCAACGTACATCTGCCCGTGGGCGGTGATGTATGTGAGAATGTGTCATTTTTAAAACATTTTTCAGCAGTTTTTGAGTGAATGAATGATCCCAAAATCAACCAAAAACAGGATTGTCTCACCCTTGGTGAGGTAAAAGGGCAGGATGTTCGTTTCATTACTTGTATTCATGTAATTAATTAGATGGTAACCTGCGTGAAAAATGATGCACAACAACAAAAATTTGGTTTATAATAATCATCCACTTATAGTGATCAATTAGACCCAGACAGACGTGATCACTAGAAGCTGTTTCCACTAAATCAAAGAAATTCAACTTGCATTTTTTTTTTTTTTTTTAATGATTTATGGCATTATAACTGTTAGAGCTGCCCAAACATGATCAGCGGTAAAATCTCTCTGCGCTGGCTGTGCTATTGTTTTGCTAGAGTTCAAATGATTTCAACTCGGTTGCCGCTGACCTTTCAAAGGGTAACCAATGAGATGAATAGCTTCCTTGCGCACCTTTTGATGGCATATTATACCTGCACTCTGCGGCCGACCTCACAGTGAGTGAAGAGCACATTTCTTATCGTGTGAAGGCAGCTTTACGTATAATACAGTGAAAAACAAGGCCACAGTGAGTAAAATGTGACCGGAGCAAAGACCGCCCTGAAACTGCTTCAGAGGGTTTTGATGTGTTTTCCACTAACCTCCCCCGTGTTGTTGCTGTTGTTGTTGCAGAAGCCCGGCTTGTTGCATCGGGTGTGCCGGCTGGCTCTTCCTCTGTGGCTTCTCCTGCTGGCTCTCCTCCTCCTCGCCTTCCTACTTCCTCTCATGGACGAGAGCGGCAGCTGCTCCCTCTCCAACAACTTCGCCCGATCCTTCAACATCATGCTGCGTTACGACGGACCGCCGCCCACATAGGAATACACCTCCATGCATAGAGTAATATCTCATCTCAATCTCTACAGCAACTTACAACCCCTTTCCTATGATCATCATGCGTGACTGTAACAGACCACAAACAGGACCAGTTCAGTCTAAAGACTTTGATATAAATCTTATACTCATTTTAAAAACGACTCCTCTCACTAACAGCTCTGCTAACACCAGTGAATCCTTTAATATCGTCTCTACTAGGATGGAAGGAAACCATAACCTAGAGGAGCACGCACATCTGCAGTCCCACGTGTTAAACCATTAAACCTCACATCCCTCTCAGCAACAGTTTAAAAATCATGATCAATTAACTACCAAACTACCCATCACCAAGAATAAACAAGAATCCAATATATATACTATAACCAGACAGTTTTAACATCCGTTAACCAAAGTTTTTTTTTTGACATCTTTCAGCGCCACGCCTTCCCAACAGTTTAAATATGGTAGAAATTATGTTCATCTGAACTTTTAATGTGGTAATAGACAAGTTTTCCAAGTGGGAAACGCTATGAATTCCCAGTTATGCTGTTCGCACAGACATGAGCTGACGCAGAATCGTGACGAGGAAACCTTTGGATATTTTATACTCCTCGAGGCAAACCAGTATTCTCCCAATCTGTAGGGGGCAGTATATCAAAAACTCCCATCTAGAGCATGGTGTCCACCTATCCGAGGCTGTCGGATGTGGACGGACATTGGACGAGTCGAGCATAAATCGAGCTTTATCGTTGACGCTGCTGTTGTAAAGACACCCGGACGGCTTTCTGTTTTCCCTCTCAGCCTAACATCGACCAACAGCACAGTGCTCTGATGAAGAGAGAGTAAAACATCCGCTGGTATTAATAAGAAGCTTTTCTTACTTTCTTTACTCTCTTTATCGGAGGTTCACTCTCCTGCTTCGCCGTCTTTGCCTCCTCAGTCAGCGAGGCTCTTTTTCTTTAGCTGGATAGTTTCCACTGTTTGTTTTTTTTACTAAACTTTATCAACAACACAGTAATATTACAATACAACTTACTACGGTTGTTAGGGATGCACCGATACCGATACCAGTATTGGGTATGACTCCTGTTTTGGTTTTCCCGGTAGATGTTACCCGGTGGCAGTGCAGAACTGCGTAGTGAAAGAAAGGCTTATTGGGAACCAGTCTAAACGCTGATGGTGCCATTATTCTACAGCCATTACATTTACTTCATAATGATTTATTAAATGATATATTAGTAACATGTACCAGAAGATCCAAACCAAAGACTACTTGACATGAGACTGTTGAACTCAACAACTGCTGGTTTTAATTCCTCCCTCCAGAAAACCAGGGTACCATTATAGACTCCCTGAGGTCCTGTAACTCAGTGCTTCAGCTAATGTTGTGCTAACAATGTGTAGCAATGTTAAAGAAGTAGTTTGCAAAAACTACAAAGTGCAGCAGCAGTGTACCGCCTGTTACTAAGGTAGGAAGTACACATGAAGATTCATAAGAACACGATAGAACGGGATCTTTACTCTGACGGTGTGTGTAGCTCTCCTCCCTCCGACACTCTCTGCATGTATCTCCACACATTCAACCACATCCGATGCTCTGAATTATAATCGAGGAGGACGGTCTCATTATTTGTTTAGTATTTGCAGAATGTACTTTGAAGAACCAAAAATGCTCTTTTTTTAGCTCGTTTCTGTCGGTGGAATATTCGACGGTTCTTTTGTGTTATTGCTTGTAAGCCGAAGTTTTTAAATCTTTATTTTGATCCTGTTAGCACTGATCTCACGGCAGCTAATCTGCTACTGTTGATGCAGGAATAATAAGGTGTCCGTGATCTTCATACTTTAGAGCTGTTTATGTTTCAGTCGGGTTGAAGCAGTTTACCCTCCTTCCTTCTTTCTTTCTTTAACTGTACTGTACAAGCATCTCATGAGAGCTGCTCTTTAAGGTGCTACTTTGGCTTGAACACTGTGATCAGTCTCTTTTTCACAGCCTGAACCAGCAGTGAAAACACTTAGAAAGCCGTCTGCCGTCTGCCTGACGTTCTCTTGGACCACAGTTTGCTCTCGATGCTGTAAACTTTCACCCTTTTTTTGTGCAAACCCAAAATAACTTTTTTTATACATCCTTCTCCCTCCTTCCACACCACACACTCCCCTAAAAATACACCCAAACACCTCCACACACCCTCTCACACACACACACACACACACACAGTCACTCTGTGTATTATTGATTTATCATGTTGCCGCGGCAACAGTGACCGAATCAAGCGAATGTGATTCGTCTTCTACAGCTCGTGTCTTTGTTTGCAAAGACTTCAGGATGTTTCCATGTTTCCTAATGTGAAATTCAGCTTCTGCTTGGGATTGAAGGAGCACAGATGAGTCTCAGTTTAGACACAGAAGTAGAACTCCCAAGAGGAATTAAGGAAAAAAACGTCTAACAGCCTCCACACTCCAAAATACGTTGGATTTTCTTATGTCACAAAAAAGAGAGGGCACTGTTCTCTCCGTGTTTTATGCTGTGTTCACATCATCGCAGAACGATACTGTAGGTCTTGCTAGAGTGATATAACATCCTGTAAGCTATGTAACAAACATGCAGTCATACAGTATATATATATAGTCTCAGTCATACATAGAAAGAGTGATATTGATTAACTGTCAGTTACTGTCAGCGTCGATTTTGACCAGTTAAAATTGTTTGGAGTTGCACGAAACTTTGCATAAATAGAGCCGGGGAGTTTTTTTAGTAAAATCATCTTCACAACATTCTGTAAAACAAATCACGTTTATGGGAAACATGGAGTTAATATCTCACACACACGTTCACCAACAACCCCAGCGGTGTGTTCGGCACAAAACGTGACTGATGACCTCTAATGTGTAAATATGCTGAGTTACCATGGCCTTATAAAGCTTTATGTACACCATCCAGTTGATCCGCTGTGCCATAACCACCTGTATTTATCCAGTATGTAGCTTTATAACGCACTAAACCAATGTACTGTATAACAGTTCTATATAACCAAGTTAAATATACGGTTTAGTCCTTAGTTATGTGTGTTAATGCTGCATTATATTATATATTATTGCACTGCCCTTCTCTGTCTTCTATTATGCATGAAGCCTATGCAATGCCTGGCTCCACTCCTACGTTGTGTCCATTGATACTTTATATGCAACATATGAAATGACTTGAATCTCCAGCCGGTGAGACGTAAACATACAGAAGAAAAGCTGCCAGGATACTTTGAGTACGCTTGTTATGCAAAAAACATGTCCTAAACAGCAGTGTCTGCTCTCAGATGGAGGTGTTCATTATAATTATAATATTATTATACGGTTATGAGCTTTTTTTTTTTGTAAAATGATACAATTCTATTTTATTAATGTTTTGAAACAGAGAAGAAAAGCGTCATATTATCCAAGAGAGCTTGTATTTAACCAATGTTTTTGTATTCTGATGAAATAAAAATGCAGTTTGAATATTCCGTGCTGGAATCTATTGTTTGTAAATGATTTGATTATGATTTTTTTTGACTACTGTCCCCGCAGCTGCACAGAGCGCCGTCCACGTGTCCAAATTGCACGAACTTAGACACTGCACTTCCTCGGGTCCGCAGCAAAACACCCGCCAAGCCTGAAGTAGATCGGATGAACGGTTCTCGAGATATGTGAAGGACACACACAGACAGACGGATTCCTTGCTTTCTAGTTAGATAGCCAACAGTACATCTACACTGAACACACAGCTATGCCTTATAGTTTAACATCAAGATATACAGTACAGGGTAAAAGATGTACAAAGTACTCATTGTACAATTACACACACTAAGCGCGTTATTTGATGTATCCTGTTACTATCTCCTGCTACCACTTTCTCCAGAGACATTATCACGCTCTCATCATCTGATCTAAACGCCTGCGTCCGTGTGTGTGAGTGAGTGTTCTTCTCACTGAGTGTGTGTTCAGCCTCCTACGCTGCTCTCGCCTCGTCCTCCCAGCCAGGCAAACCGAGCTGTGCTGCAATCTGGAGCTCACATTCTGCCAAATACCAGAGCAGCCTGTCTCCCAAAGAAGGATCCAGTCCTCCTCAATCTGCAGCATTTCAGAAAAATGTAGACAAAAATAAAGTTATAGAAAAAAATCTTTAGTTCTAACTCTAAAGTCTGTGTTTCTCGTGTGTTTGTCATCTGAGATCGATCTGTTGAATCCACTAGGAGGAGTTTCGAAAAGTTCCATGACTGCAAAAGTGCCTAAAATGGTGTATTGTCACATGATCTATGACATCACCGTTCGAGGTATCAACTATTCCTTCGCGATATAGCGATATAAAATTAGCCAGAGGGGTTATACTGTACCAACCAAATCTGAGAAGAATCCGATGAACCCTCTTGGAGGACTTCGAAAAAGTTTGCATAAAATGCATGAAGAACGCACGATATTCAAAATGGCCGACTTCCGGTTGGGCGGAGCTAATGAAAGCCAATGGAAAATAAGTCCGAAACGATGTTGGTACCAAATTTCGTGAATATCGGAGCAACTATGTACCAACAAAGACCTTCCACAGGAGTGTAACTCCTCATTTCAACTTCACCAATCAGCCGCTCCTGGTCCACTGAGGCGATTTCAATGCCAGCGACAGGAATAAATAGAAACAGCTGGGCGTCTAACAACAAAAGTTCAGCTCAAAACGGCGTGCCACAGCGTGCCACGTCGCGCTGCATCGCTCACGGCCAGGACATTCCAGTAACAAAGGACATGGTTCCTAAGCAGTGTTGTTAATGACATTGCGGAGCTCCAGACCTTTAGGATAAACTTCTAATGGGTGAGTACTGGTTTCTTTTTTTTATTATGGAGTGGAATCGGGGATTTAAATCTATAGCGCTGTAATTGTTACGTCTCATATGTTGGAAAATGTGCACCTACTGTAATCTGTGTCTGTGAGAACATCTGGCGGCTGAGTCCAGATCACGCTGTTCGGTTAGCGGTGATAAATTTGGCGCCCCAGCTGCTGTCCGTGGTTCTGATCAGTTTGCAGGATGGGAGTTGCATGGTGAGCCTCTCCATGGTGGCATTGCAATCTGTGTGGAGTGGTTGTGTTGTGTGCATGAGCGTGCACTTGTGTTTTGGGGCGAGGGCCCAAGGAAAAAAATTTGCACTGGGGCCAATCACAATTATGTTACGCTGCTGGTTGCTAGCTACCATATAGGGTTAAAAGCTATCACTTCATTCTGAATCAGCTAATGCATGTGATTTATCATTCAGCCTTAAGTAATCTCTCTTGAATTATAGAGTTGCATCTTTTTTTATTTTTAGTACCACAAATGCAGGTCTATTATTTATGATGCCTCGTCTGTTAATATTCACATAGGCACTTCCCATCAGACAGGCCCATCAATCAGAATCCACTCACTGCACTACATCCCACATCCCAGCATGCTCTACCAGTTTACCACTTTACGTTTCACACTTCTTAACAAAATTATTGTCCATCACCACAGAGGTCCGTAGTTTAATTCCCAGTGTTAGTACACACCGTCCTCGTCAAACGTTCTACAAAACATCATCGGGTTGGGGGCAGGGGAATGAGTAAAGTAAAGATGTATTGATGTAACACAAGAGCGACGAAATAAAATCTGCAAAACAGAAATAACATCAAGGAAAAATTCAGAACATCAGTGAAGAAAAGTGAGAGAACACCAGTGATTGGCTCTTTGGCCACACAGTGAGGAGGAAACCAGCTGAGCTGCTGCTGATTTGAAAGTGAAATGAGAAGCCCGAGTCTGTCATCTACAGTATGCAAAATTAATCAGAGGTTATATGAAAAGACAACAACATGGATTATCATATCATGGTTTTACTAGTCCTGCTAGTTGTAAATAAGTAAAAACACATTATATGATCATTATTGTTGATTTCCAAGCTGCTACTCATGCTGCCGTCTTCATACAACACACTGTTTCATCATGTTTCAGATTGAGACGTGAACTGTGGTTAGAGCTGCATGATGAGACTCAGCTCTGTGTTTGTGCAGTCAAGTGTTGACTTGCCCTTCCTCTAACTGCATGGAGAGTCAGTGGGAAGGGGTGTGTGTGTGTGTGTGTGTGTGTGTGTGTGTGTGTGTGTGTGCAGTCACACAACAGATGGAATAGGGAGATGGACACCACAGTTGTGACAGGAAAGGGAGGAATTAGTGTTTGTGACAACGTGTTGAGAGGTGGATGAGGAAGAGCTTTGTGACTGGATCAACTTGTTTTTCTGGTTCAGTTTTTGGGTTTCTTATGATTTTGTCTTTGGGACTTTTATTTTGAAAGAATGCTGTTGGCTACCAGGCATCAACCCACACTATGTGCAGCTAATAAACACGTCACAGTTAAGTGTCATCAAGGTCCGTCTTTGTTACGTCTCTACGGATTGACTAAACATTCCTGAAATGAAATTTTTCTAAATGATGGGATGTCGTCATCTTCTTCAATGCACCACATTAGCTGAGCTCCTCGGTTTGTCTCTTAAATTTTGCGAGACCTGTGGGGAGTTCGACAACAGAGAGCCGAAGTGAAACCAGAGTCTGTACTACGAAGCAAGATGTTGGGTTAGCTAGTTAGTGGGACACACACACAGATTATATATATATATATATATATATATATATATATATATAGATCATATGAATAAATAAATATAAAATGTTGTGACATTACCCATAATTCCACATGTGCAGTATGCCTGGACTCAGATCCAGACCCAGATAAATACAGCCTACATGTGTGATCTTGTGTATCCCTGAGGATACTGTTATTACCGACACCTGTACAAAGACAACGCCCACATATACTGAATATTTCATGAGTTATGGCTCACTTCCTGTTTATGTCTTCACAGCCAAATGTTCTGCAATAAATTACACGATGTTCCCGACAAAACTGCAGTAATGTGAAACCACTCACTCGGCACCAGAAGGATGTGATAGGTTGATTAAGTTCATTCCGAATTGTGACTCATGAGCAAGTCAGTTCAAGATTCAAGATGTTTATCGTCACGCCGGCTATACAAGTACAATCGTGTGAAATACTTTTTGCTGAGAAGCTCTATTAAAAATAATAAGTTATATAACAATAATAAAAGGAAATACCTTGTGCAAAGGCATATTAAGAACAAATACAGTATAAGAGGCAGTGAGATAAATATAGAAGCACTATAAAAATATTGCACAGACATTTATTTTTTATATTGCACGTATTGTATTGGTTGAGGTATTGCACTTGTTTATTGCACTTTTGTGTGAGAGTGTTGATGGATTATCTATTCAAGAGTCTACTACTTCAAGAGTTCCTGTAAATAAAGCATGTGCTCAGTCATGGTCAATAGATCCTCTTTTCATCAAGTCACAGTTTCACTTTGTCCAACGGTTTATCAAAGAACGTATGTCGCTAAGAAGTGGAAGTCAATAGTTCGTTCCGTTGCAACGTCAGCGCCCAGCAGCAGAGCTACACCTCCGCCATTTTGGACTGAAAGCGAGTATTGGACGCCAGTAAAACGTCCGTCCGTTTTCTGACACCCCCGTCCACCCCGGCCTCTTTCCTAACGCAGCGTTCCCCGCTCTCTACACTTCCTGGTTCACAGTAAAGTGGATTACATTCAAATTGATGTTGTGCTGACCATCACGATAAAAAAAATTAGAAATTCGTGTCTACGTACACAAATCAATACGTTAAAATTCGTGACTATTTCATGAACTGCTGAGCTGCAAGTACAGCAACACAGAGTTTAGCTGTAGATTATGATGTAAAAGTACAGAGTAATTCAAAGAATCCACATTAAAACTTCCTGGTTCAGAACTTCCTGGCTCCTGCTAACTGTTTTGCAACTTGCAGCTATCGTTCTCCCTCCCAAATAACGTTCTTCGCCTTCTGACACACTATAATGAGTCTGTAGTCGGCCTCCTCTCATCTGTGGCATTCTCTGCATTCCTTACCAGCAATTACAAGGCTGATGCACTTACAGATAGGAGCCGAGCACCCCGACAGGTTCAATGAACCCAACACAAGTATGTGATTACATGAGATTGAGCCGCATCACAGAGACGACAGCAGCGGAACAACATGCAGAACCTTTTTCAGCGCAGTGACTGGAGGAGTTTACGTTGTGTGCTGATTGTAAGACAGTAAATTGAAAGATTGTTCCGGTGGAAGTATTACTGTGAGATCTGATTATTGGTTGAACAGCTGCGTGCAGAGAAATGTGCCAGATGGCTTTTAAACAGATTAGACTACTCTAGATGATATCGGCTGCTGGCTGATGTCTGATTTTAGCTCACCAAAGATTAATATCAACTTTAAGGTTGATTTACTTCAGTGTTTTTTTTTACCAGTATAGGAGGATGATCACTTCGCTCTCTGAAATAGTTACGTAACATCTGCCTCTGCTTTATATTGTGTGGGCCGAGGTGCTCTGACTTTAAAAGATAGCACCGGAGAAGGGAGAAAATAACCTCCTAACTGTTCCACTGGGTTAATGTGGGTCAGTATGCAAATGTGCTCTTCTCAGAAAAATCTGCCTCTCTCTCTCATCTCATCTGTGTTTATTTATAGGAATCCAAAATGTGGATGAGCTCGTGCTGGTCTCTACATGTGGGTTAATGGAGTGTAGGCTGGTCCTTGAGAAGTTTATTTAAATATCTGCCATAAAGTTCTGACTTAGAGGTCTCCTCTTTATCATGTAATGTCAGGTTTCTTAGTGTTGTACAATATACATGATCTGTTATAAACGTACCTGACTTCACTTCAATAGGCTTTTTGTGAATCTTCCCAGACATAATTTAAATATTACATAGTTCAACATTTTGGGAAATATGCTCATCGGCTTCCTTTCTGAGAGTGCGATCAGAAGGTGGATAATAATCTCATGTCTGTATGTTAAATACGGAGCTGGAGTCAGAACTGGTTTGGTATCATCCTCCAAACATCCACCAAACCAAAAAGACTTTTTTTAAATCAGTGCCTGTCTGTCTACACACCCTCACCTCTTCTTACCCTCGTGTAGAGCCACTGTAAACTGAAACACGACTGTCCGTCTGAAGCGTATAAACAGGCTTCACTAATATCATCCTCATTTCCCGTGTGGTGACAGCGTACAGAGACCAGACACAGATTCAGCCTGGACTTAATGACTGCAGCGCAGGAAGAGACGCAGCACAGTTCAGCTGCTGTTTACGCACAAATTAAACCAGAATAAAATACTAAATCATCATCATCCAACTCACATGTGCTCAGGTGTTCTTGTTATACCAGTGAAACACAGAACACAACTATCTTTTTTTCTTATGTAACACAAACTAAATATTAAGAGTTCCTCTCTAAGTGGTTTACTATTTTTTACCTGAATGGTTCTGACAGCTTATATTTCCTGCTGCTGGTTTTACATTTTTATGCCAAAGAAAGAGTTCAGACTAAATCTTCCAAGTGTTCAGTGAGATATTAAGACAATGACCAAGAGAGTGTTTCAACATGTTTCCAGCTCTTGAAGGCAGATTAAAGTACGTTCATGCAGGTTTTTACAGACTAATACTGATTGAAGCTTTTCAGATCCTCACCTGAACCATGTCAGTGACTGGTGACAGTAAAAAGATGATTTTTTTTATGTAAAAAGATGTTCCATAATTTCCTAAAACAGCTGGTCACTGTAGTTTAAAAAAAAAAACTCAAACAGGAGGAAATAGTGCATTTGTTGGGGACTATTTTCAGTGGCGGATTAATCCACATTTGGTGCTCTGGTGAGTATTAGTGGCAGCAGGACGGTGTATTAGTGGGATGTCTCTTTCCCAATGTAAGTCTATGGGAAAAAGTAATTTTGGGCCCAATGGCATCACGTGACGGACACGGAAGTTGTAATTCTACTGTTTGGTACTCTATGAAAAATTTGCTTCAAACCCCAGCACTCTTCCTGCTGGCTCAGCCGTCGCCATGTTGAGAGCTGTGTGGAGACAATCAAATCAGCAAATGTTCACATTTAGAAGAATGTAGAAAAAAAAAATGACTTATTTTGTATTAATTTATTCAAATGCTGCAATCCTCTTTTTGTAACTGTGAAGCACTTTGTAACCCTGGTTTTCAAAAGTAGTAGAAAAACTTTGACATTTATATCATATTTACCTGAACATTTATTTTTCCTCTAAATAAGATATATATATATAAAAAAAAGTTATGTTTTGTTATTGGTGCTGCAACAGTCGGCATGCACTGATATCTATAGTTATTTCAAATGATACTTATGAGGAAATATGTCTCTAATATGGGTAAATATATAAAAAATGAAATAAAAATCTATGTGGAAAAGAGAGAGAGAGAGAGAGAGAGAGAGAGAGAGAGAGAGAGGGAGAGAGAGAGAGAGAGAGAGAGAGAGAGAGAGAGAGATGTGGGCGGGTCCTGGATCAGCTCCATCCCACCTCTGAAACACCAACCAGGTGCTGCAGCTCCTTCCTTCCTCCTCTCCACTCTCCCCCTCGGGCTCTTCCTCTCAGAGCTCCATCCACTGATGTGACGGAACAAACCCGCAGTAAACAGCAGCCAGTGAGCGACCCGGAACCCGAACCCTCCCGTGTTTGGACCCGGCTCGCATGGCTCTCTGTCGGCCGGCCGGACAGTAGCAGCCCGCTGCAGCAGCAGGAGCAGCCTGTCCTCCTCCTCCTCCTCCTCCTCCTCCTCCTCCTCCAGCCGGGGGGGGGAGCTCTGTGAGTGTTCCTGCCCGGATCCTGCAGCACTCTCCGCGGCTCCAAATGGCTGGACACGAGTGGGAGGACTGGTTCGAGAGGGAGGAATTTATCGGACAGATCAGCGACATCCGAGTGCAGAACCTGCAAGGTAGGAGCATCCTACCTATATATATATATTTATATATATTTATATATTACCGGTGTTTGATAACAACAGCTCTCTGTGGCCTGGACACGCTGCACTACCTCGTTTGTTCCGGATTTTGGGGAACTTACTCAGGACGCACAGAGTCCCAAAGTTTCTATATGGAGCTGCTAAACATTACAGTCTGAACTCAGGATCCATCTACTGCTGTGGTGCTTACATAGAGACTCTATGAACTCTGCAGGCTGTTAGATGGTTGTGTGCAAAGAGAAAAGCATGCAGCCTTTAAACAGTGGTTTGATCCCTGCAGGACTCTCTGTCTCTGTCTGTCTGTCTCTGTCTGTCTGTCTGTCTGTCTCTGTCTGTCTCTGTCTGTGTGTCTGTCTGTCTCTGTCTGTGTGTCTGTCTGTCTGTCTGTCTCTGTCTGTCTCTGTCTGTGTCTCAGTGTAGAACAGTAGCCTTCAGAGTTAAAGCTCTACAACAAGTTTACAGGCTGTGTGCACAAGTTTTAGAGCTGTGAATGATGAGTGGTTTCATTGTGAACTGACTGACAGAAAATTACTCTTATAATCAATACTTTTTGATAATCTATTTATCATTGAAGACTTTGGGTTTGGGACAGTTGAACAGCTCATGAATTGCTGTCCATCCTGCAGCTTCTTCTGTTGCATCCTGCAGGAATTCAGAAAGAATATCTCATTACATGCATCACATATCTGTGTGTCTGCTTTTAGATCACAGCTTCTCAATCTGTTCTCACCCACAGACCTGAATATAGAGAATGTACTGCCCCCCCCCCCCCCTCATGTATGTCCCTTGGAATAATTCTCCACTTCTCTAGTCGTAGTTATGTGAAAGAACAACACGAGAGAAATGTGCTAGAAAGATATTAGACATCGCAATATTCGATTTTCACTACACGATTATCGTGGCCAAAAGAATTCACGATATTATTATCACGATATCTGTAGAAACATTTTAAAAAATTAGAATGCTATCAATCAGTCAAATTCATGTTAAACTTTGTTTATTGTGTGTTTTGTCTCCTTTTTGGGTAAATTAATTCCAAGTGTAGGAAGGTGGAGAGACGGTCTGTTACTGTAACTGCACAAAAAGTTGGATTTAAGAAGCGCTGGATTTATTTAAATTACAATGGATAATGTGTGTGATCATTACATTACATTCATACCGTTTTGGTCAAATCGACTTAAGGCGCCAGTTTTCTCCATCAGTGACTTAAAGGAACACTTCACCCACTAAATGACCATTTGTATATAAATCACTCATCAAGTGTTCCCTTGAATTCTCTAAGAAAACTGAGTTTTTCTCACATGCCCTCACGGTGAATGAAGAATCAAAAGATGGAGAGAAGTCTTGATGAATTGAAGTAACAACAGCAAAACTATAAAAAAAAACATCTTTTACTAACTCTCACACAACTCATGCAGAATAATATAATAATAATAATAATATATGTCTTTGCAAAAAGCGTTATAGGAGTGTTTTAGTCATTTTCCATGAAGTTTGGGGGACTCACAAGAGTTAAATAATGTGCAACTAGTTTGAGATGTGGAGTATACTGTTATATACTGTATACTTTTATATACTGTACTGTATACTGTGTATAAGTGCTGTGAGTTAACCAAACAGGACTCTGAGGAGATTAGAGGAGCAGACTAACAACAATCGCTCTTTAAAGTGGAAGTAATTGATTTTAATGAGTGTGATGAGAATGAAAGCTTTTGTTCAGCTCTAACCCAGTTTATCCCAGAAGAACTAGAAAGACTCCCGATGCATTCAATGGCTCAGAATACAAGTAGGAATAGTGGAACAGCATGAGTATTAAATACTAAAACATTACAATACCAGTACCCTTAAAGTGATACCGATACCAAGAGAGTACTTCATTCAATACCCATCATGTCAACAGAAGCTGTGTGTGTCTCATTGGCCAGCTAATCACGCCGCACTGCACAGCGCTCAAACAGCGGTTCCTGCTGATAACGCCATTGGCTGCGAGCAAAACAGTCATCTTTTTCTAGATCTGGGCACAAAAATCGATCGATTGCAAGTATCGTTTGACTGGAGAACTTTTGATACGACTTGGTACTGGGTTGTTTTGGTCGATACCTTAAAGGTATAGAGTGCCGATACTCAGCCCGAATTTTGGAGCACCTTATGTACAGTAAAATTCGAAAGAAATTCCCATTGGTGAATCAATTTATTTTCATTGTGAATTTGAAAGTGGCCACTCGGCACCCTTTGGCCCGCGGGCCATAAACTGAGCCCAGAAGAATGTGATAAAATGACTGCTGCAGCTCCACAACCTGTAGTCTGTCTCTGCTGGAGTATATTGTGTACTAATGAGTAGGTTGCAGAGACTCGCTGCATGTTAGCTGGCTGCACGGCTCTCAGATCTGCTGCACGGCTCTCAGCTCTGCTGCACATTCCCTCTTTGGCACCAAACAGAGATTTTTTTCCTGTGAACTTGGACTTTTCCCAGCCTCTCGGAAAAAAAACAATGCAGAAGTTCTACAGTTGCTTTTGTCCATTTTCTCTTCAGCGCTCACGGATGAGCCTGAATGATACTCTGCATGAACGCTGGTAGAGCAGCTAGTGGTTTAAAACAACGGCCTGAAGGCTGTTACATAACACATGATGAGAAGAGGAGAGAGAGAGAGAGAACACACAGCACACTGCCCACACAGCTCCTCTCTCTCTCTCTCTCTCTCTCTCTCTCTCTCTCTCTCCCTCCCACCTCATTTGGATCCAGGTTTCTCTCTCTCAGAATAGGTACTGTGTTCTGCCAACTTACAGTATATAGCAGTTATATCATACTCTAAAACTGGATTCTGATTGGCCGGAGAATGTGCATTATTTTCAGATGACTGTATGACTCTGATGATGTCATGATGGTTCTTTTGGGCTCGGAGCCTGCATGTCAAATGGTGGGTGTGAGTTTTGAAAGACGTAGGCGTACAGTATGTCCAGAGGCGCTGCAGGTGCATTTTCATATCCCCACTAACAGGCTTTCTTTCTGAGCGCCAGTGCCTTTTTTTTTCAATAGTTCCCAGTGAGGAGAAGTCGTATGCGGTCGCCTCAGAGGAAAAAGCGCTGCAACTTGTTTGTGCAGCCGCTCAGAGCTCTTCTAGTTGAAAATCTGTGAACTTTTCAGAAAGGTGCTGGTGTCGTCACTGTGGATGAACTGCTCCCCGGCGTCCTGCTAGGGATGTGACAGTGAGGAAAATGTCAGGTTTCCATCCAACGCCACTCCACGCCGTGCACGCCGGATGTCTTCTGCTCGGCGATTTCCTCATTAACGTTACGGTTCCCTCCTAATATTGGATTTAAATCCAATGTGTTGCCAAATAGGCGTTTTTGCTTTTCGCTTCGACACCAAATCCTCCGCCATCGTCTCGTCTGTCAACTCTCTCTCTCGTCCCGTGTTCGTGTAATCTGACTCCTGCTGCTCTGAGCTGAAATATGTCAGGAAGAAAAGATGGAAAACGAAAGAAGAAACCTCAGAATCAGAACAGTCCATTTGATAGAAGAGGAAGTGACCAAAGTAGAAACCTTCCAGGACTTAATTCTGTTTGGACAGGTTGGGAAACACGATGCTGGAATATGAGACAGAACACTTGTGAAGGTAGCCACAGGTGTTTGTCTTTGATAACAGCGTGCCTCGTGGTGTTCTGTCCTGTACTCCACTCTTTGCTTCACATGGCTCCGGTGAACTCGGTGTTCTATCTCAGCCTGCTGTATCTCCCTCTCTGATCGGTCTGTCATGTTTTCTGCCATTATGCTAAGAAATAGATGATCCACAACACACTGTAAAATAACCCATAAAGCAGAGGTTTTACTTTGTGTTAACCAGAAAGGTTACAGTGTGTTATCCTTTTGTTACACAATGTGTTGTTTATTTCTAGGGTTAAAGTTAACGTGATAATAACGCGCTAATGCAAATTCATTTTAACGCCACTAATTTCTTTAACGCATGAACGCAACTTGAGATTTTTAGGTTGTAGCGGCTCAGTTTTAAAGCCAGAGTGAAGATACTGGTATCGGAGTAAACTAGAAAACCTGATGAATCCATCGGTACCAACCATGACGTCATGTTGTTGCCTGTTGGGCTGCAGTTTGCCATGTTATGATTTGAGCATATTGTTTTATGCTAAATGCAGAACCTGTGAGGGTTTCTGGACAATATCTGTCATTGTTTTGTGTTGTTAATTGATTTACAATAATAAATATATACATACATTTACATAAAGCAGCATATTCGTCCACTCCCATGTTGATAAGAGTATTAAACACTTGATAAATCTCCCTTTAAGGTACATTTAGATCTGATTTTAATCAATTACTAGCCCTACCAGAACTATGTGTGTTCAGACTGAGCTATGACTCAGATGAGAAGGAGAACATTTTTTGATGCACCTCACAGTTTCAAACCTGTTTTCTAGGAAGACAGTAGATGTAATTCCCCCACTCTGTAAAGACTCTCTGAGACTGTGTAAAGGTGTGTTCATCCACCATCTGTCAGTGTGTTCATGTCCCGTCCTGCAGTAGAGACGTCATATCTGTGTCTGTGTCTGCGAGGCAGAAACACGTGTGAAGGGTTCCCTGTAAACCACCGCGGTGCTGCACTGCTGCGTGTCAAGCAGAGTTCAGACAAAGCCAAACAGAGAGGCTTCCCCCACTGCAGCGCTCTGTTGCCTCTCCACTGACTGACTGAGACTGTCTGCAAACAGCAGCGAGCACACAGACACACACAGAGCTCTGCTGCTCACACGGGCTGAAGGTGGCGTTCCTGAACTGGAGCCCAGGAGCAGGGTGGAGGGCAAAGAGCCTTCACAAGCTCTGCTGTGAGTTTCCTGGTGTCAACAATGGTCCCTTCTCTCTTCAGCTCATCCCCTCATTGTTTTAGATCTCTCTCCTCCGGTCGCTCCTGCAGCAAAGCTTTTATAAACAGTTTCAGGTGTCCACTTGATTCACTGCAAATAAGCTTTCTCTGCACAAACCCTCAGGCTGATATTGACTGAGGAACAGCAGAATTTGTGATGAGGCGGCACATGTTACACACACACACACACAGACACACACACACACACACACACACACACACACACACACACACACACACACACACACACACACACACACACACACACACACCATGGATGAAGACTGCGCTTTAAAGACTGCAGTGTGCTACTAAAGAAAGAGCATTTTACAGGCTTTCAAATACAGTGTGAAGATGATAGCATACTGCAACTCTTGTCTTCCTTTTTTTTTGGACATTTTTCAGACTTTTTGTTTTCGGAAATCTTTCAGACATTTTTTTTTCAGAAATTTTTCAGACTTTTTTTTCTGGACATTTTTCAGACTTTTTTTTAGACATTTTTCCGAAAAAAAAAATTTTAGGAAATTTTTCCGACATTTCTTTTTTCAGGCATTTTTCAGACTTTTTGTTTTCGGACATTTCTCAGACTTTTTTTTCAGACTTTTTTCAGACTTTTTTTTCGGACATTTTTCAGATTTTTTTTCAGACTTTTTTCATACTCTTTTTTTTTCGGACATTTTTCAGACTCTTTTTTTTCGGACATTTTTCAGACTCTTTTTCAGACATTTTTCAGACCACCTCAGCTGGCTCCTTTCAATGCAAAGGAGCAGCGGCTCTACTCCGAGTCCCTCACGGATGACTGAGCTTCTCACCCTATCTCTAAGGGAGATGCCAGCCACCCTCCTGAGAAAACCCATTTCGGCCGCTTGTACCTGCGATCTAGTTCTTTGGGTCACGACCCAGAACTCATGACCATAGGTAAGAGTAGGAACGAAGATTGACCGGTAGATCGAGAGCTTTGCCTTCCGGCTCAGCTCTCTTTTCGTCACAACGGTGCGGTAAAGCGAACGCAATACCACCCCCCCGCTGCTCCGATTCTCCGGCAAATCTCACGTTCCATATTCCCCTCACTCGCGAACAAGACCCCGAGGTGCTTGAACTCCTTCACTTGGGGTAAGGACTCATTCCCTACCCGGAGTAGGCGATCCATCGGTTTCCTGCTGAGAACCACGGCCTCAGATTTAGAGGTGCTGATCCTCATCCCGGCCGCTTCACACTCGGCTGCGAACCGATCCAGTGAGTGCTGGAGGTCACAGTCCGATGAT
Source organism: Sebastolobus alascanus (assembly GCA_916701645.2). NCBI lineage: Eukaryota > Metazoa > Chordata > Actinopteri > Perciformes > Sebastidae > Sebastolobus > Sebastolobus alascanus. Next base: position 378,726 of record CAKAOJ020000407.1, read on the forward strand.
GCCAACAGGACCACATCATCTGCAAAAAGCAGCGATGAGATCCTCAGCACACCGAACTGCAAACCCTCCTCCCCCGACTACGCCTCGATATCCTGTCCGTGAATATCACAAACAGTATTGGTGCCAAAGCGCAGCGCTGGCGGAGGCCAAACCCTCACCGGAAACGAGTCCGACTTACTGCCGAGAACCCGAACACAGCTCTCGTTTTGGGCGTACAGAGACACAAAACATCGTAACTGTTAATGAAGCTCCTAACTCGCCCAGTAAAGGGGGGGTCACTACTACAGTAGCTCCTAAGGTTTGCTCTAAGAGTCATTCACAGAGCATTTTAGTGCTAAAACTAGCTCCTTAGATCAGTTAGAAGCAGTACAGTGGACTCCTACGTCACTGAGTCACTGCTGCAGGTTGTGCGCGTCAAATAGTATAGTAAAATAGTAAGTGTATAATGAGCTCACTAACAAATCTAGACAATTAAAGAGGAACTATTGTGCTTATTTTCAGGTTGTGTTTGGGGGTTTCTACTAGAACATGTTTACATGCATACCGGCTGTTCTGCAGCAGCTCTTTTCCCCCGCTGTCTGAAACACTCTGGTTGAGCTTTGCCGTCCTTCTTGTCTATCGTTTATTTTTCTCTTCCCCTGGTAACCACGGTAACCCTGTGTTTAACATCACAACGCTATGAATTGTGGTAATTCATTCAAGCAAAGTCTGCAGAAACACAGACTTATTGAAAGTGTTCATAAAGGGCTCAACATGTCAGCGAGAGAGCCTTAAAGGACTCCATGATATTGGACGGAGGGACGGCTCTGAACACTCACGGACTTTGTGGGAACGCGCCTCAAAGTCTGTGAGTCTGTGAGTCAGGACGCTGGGATCCTGGTGGAGATTATGACAATGAAACTAGGATGACAAACAAAACTTTGTTTTGTGTCCAGGCCTGTTCCTGATGGAGCAACAGACTCCAACCCAACACCGTCAGAAGTTACTTTTAATGGTGCGTGATGAAGACGTCACGGTGGAAAGAGACATCAGTCGGTCTACTAACCAGCAGTCAAGAAAAATATGTTCAAATGTTATTAAAGGATCTGTTGCTACAAAGCTGTAAACACACAGTAGCTACACGTACACAGAACAAGTTATAGGATTTTATGCAAAATCCTGCAGCAGTCTGCTCAGGCTTTGTGTAACACTCATTTGCTTAGACAAAGTAGGTGTAGCTCCTCTCTGGTGATGTTAGGAGTCTGTCAGAAGCTCTAACTCTCTGCTCCCCTTTAGGCTCATTAACACAGGATTGCTTCAGCAGGTTGAGCTCAAAACAACAGCAGAGCTCCACGGACTCGTTTCATAACAGGGAGTTGTTGGGAAACTTCTTTTGATTCTTTATGATGGTAGATCCCGCTTTCTGTTTCTTGTAATGCCCGAGAGCTTCAGTATAGTTTTATCAAGATTTATCCTGTTATTGGTTCTTTTTTTTTCTTTCATTCCACCCAAGGTATCCATTCATTCTCAGAGAGTGATTCACTCACACATCACCTGTTTCACACACCGTCCGTCCACCGTTCACCACAAAAGCTGCTGACTCACAGTAACTCATGTTATTGCCACAGACGCGGTTTTAATTTCAACACATTCAAAATTGTAGTGCAAGATAGTCACCAGACTTAAAATATGTATATAGGCCTATAATAATGGATTGCATCTAGCGCCATCATCAGGTCACAACCTCAATATATTATAATACTTTTACCGTTTATGACCATCCCTGTGAAGCTGATGACATTCCCACACTCTTAAGATGTACTATTAGTGCTAACTACCAAATGCTAACATGCTTGTAATTAATGGTAAACATTGTGGTAGAAATCCAACACGTTAGCATTTTCATTGTGGATTTTGAAACACAGGGTTAAATGAATGGAAACCAATAGTAAAAACACATTCAACAATCTGCAACTCTATTGTAAGCTTTAGAAAACTGTTTTCAGATTGTATGAGATCCGCTCTCTGGACTGAGACTGTAGAGTAGAGTGAGGTTTAATGGTATAATAACTCTCCGTGGACTCGGTGTAGGTGTGTTGACGTGTGGGCTGACAGGCTCATGATGAACAAGCCGATGATGAGTAAGCACCTGGTTTCTGTGGAGGAGGAGATGAAAGATCAGTGACAGCCAACGATAAGGCCCCGGAGGGGGGGGGGGAACTGTGCTCCAGAGATTCTGTATCCTGATCATAAAGTCCTTTCTTTACTTCACACGATCTTCTCTTCACGGCTTCTTGCCTCTTTTCTGCAGTGATTGGATGGTAGAATGAGTGATTTTAATGTCCTCACTGACACATTCCTCAGCAGAATCTTTAATGAATTATTTGAGAGAGAGAGAGAGAGAGAGAGAGAGAGAGTGAGATTCAGTATTCTGCAGGAACGCTGCCTCTAAGATAATGAAGCAGGGAGCAGATGTGTCCCTTTACAGAACGTCGACAAACAACTGAGAGCTGCTTTCAGTGTCTGTATTTGATTCAGTGAGTATTTGAATTCAGAGGGAAACTACGGTATATGAAATATACACTTAATTACCTCTCGACGTCACTGTGAGCTGAACAGAGCTCTAACTCCCTCCCTCTGTCTTTACCTCCGAAACGAGCCTGAAAGTGCTCTTTTAATAAAGCCGCGCATTCCCCCTCTAAAAATACCTCGTCTCTTTTTAAAAGGTCAGTGGTTATATTGTGAGATAAAGCTCCAGCGCTGGGTGATGTAAGCCTGGGTTAGCTCTCTCTTTGTCTCTTTGGTCTGGAAGGCTGCTTTTTATGAGATGCAGATGGTTCCACTGCTGGCTCAGATGTGTTTCAGAAATATTTCTGCTTATGTTCAACACTTTCTGCACATTCAGAACATTTCCCACATATCTGTGTTTCAAGAACAAAGTTGTAATATTTTGAGAAAAATGTTGTGATATTACAAGTATAAAGTTATAATTTAATGAGAATAAAGTCATAATATTTCGAGAGAAAAGTCGTAATAATACAAGAATAAAGACGTTCTTTAATGAGAATAAAGTTGTAATTTAATGAGAATAAAGTCATAATATTTCAAGAGAAAAGTCGTAATATTACAAGAATAAAGTCGTAATTTAATGAGAATAAAGTCATAATATTTCAAGAAAAAAGGCATAATATTAGGATAATAAAGTAGTAATTTATATAAAATTAAGTCATAATATTTTAAGAAAAAAATTGTAATATTACGATAATAAAGTCATAATTTAATGAGAATAAAGTCATAATATTTCATGAAAAAAAATCGTAATATTACAAGAATAAAGTTGTTATTTAATGAGAATAAAGTCAGAATATTTCAAGAAATAAAGTCAGAATATTACAAGAACAAAGTTGTAATTTAATGAGAATAAAGTTCATATTTCAAGAAAAAAAAGTTGTAATATTACAAGAATAAAGACGCACTTTAATGAGAATAAAGTCATAATATTTCAAGGAAAAAGTTCGTACTTTAAGTAGAATAAAGTCATAATATTTCAAGAAAAAAGTTGTAATATTACAAGAATAAAGTTATTTAACGAGAATAAAATAAATCTTCCTGTCCTAACATCTGCTGTTTCATTGTGTTGTTGCTCTAGTTGTATGATAGTATCTTCTTATCTGATTCACCTGAAACGCACTCAGTGATGATGACGTGTCTTCTGTAGCCGGAGGGAAGTGCTGTCAAATTAGATTTTGCAGAAGGGGCAGTTAGGGGGGAAAGCCTACCTGATTTTATTATATGTATTTTTAACTTATTTGTTTGCAAACGAATAGTTTTATATATTTATCACTACAAGTTTATCATATTTAATATTGCTGCTGGCTCTGCAGCTGCCTTCAAAGGGTTAACGGTGGTGTTGACAGAGAGCCATGTGCCTCCCCACGCTGTGTTCCTAAGCGACGGTGCTCTCAGGTTGACCCGGCCCGGCCCGTCCCGGCCCCCGGGGGGGGCGTTCACTGAGCAGGTAGAGAAACACACCACCCACCAGGGATTGCTTTTCATTTCTCCACCGGTTCAACCTGAGCTGCTGTTAGTCTCTCTCCTGATGTTTCACTTTGTTTCCCCTCGAAGTCACAAAAGCTTTTTACTCCGTCGTGTGTTTCTCTGATTCAAAGGTTTAAAAGTGCTCCGTTTACCTTTTTAAAGCTCCTGGTAAAAAAGTCAGTTATTTATTTTCCATCTCCTCAGGTGTTGTGTGAGCTTATCAGTTAAATCGTACCTTTTACAAGCTGCTGGTTGGTGTAGTCTGCTGGAATGTGGCTGATGCAGGATGACATCATCCAGCGTGTGTTGAGTTGAGCTCTGAGTTCGGTCAGTTAAACAGTTCAGACGGGAGCTTTCTGGAAGGCGGTCTCTCTGATCTGATCTGAGGGATCAGAAAGCCATTATCACATTGTGTTGTCTGCAAGTCTGCAAGTCCAGGAGCTCAGAAGATCTTTGTATTCTCTCCTCACTGTAAACACACACCATCGTTCTTCTGAGGAGACAATAACACTCAGTGGATTTAACTTGAATCAAAGGCTGTAGAAACACATGGATGTAGAGTCGCTGACATCATCCACGGGTAACACAAATCCATATTTTGGTAAGGAGGGGGGGCCGGGTGCACGGGGAAAAACAAGTGACCTTCACCTTAACTGACTCCTGTCAAACAAGTACACTCCCATTATATTATATTGCCTCAATGACTGTATTGTGTATCGTAAATACGTCTGATACTGCCCAAAGTTCAGGTATCGGTGACGCACTGATCCGATACCATCATTTATTAATCAAAAAATAATCAACTTGTTTAACTGAAAATCAATTTTTCTTCGCCGCTCCAAAACTTTCTCACACAGCGTTCCCTGTAAACATGTCTGTGATGTCCTTACATGTCTTCTAAAGCCAAACTAAAGCACTCTGCTGTATACTGTGATGGCTTCAGTACACCCCCGCTAATGGACTGCAGTAAAGCTTTCTATTATTCTCTCATCAAACCCACTCTGAGAGATTGCTCTGATGTAACCGAAGCTCTTATCTAATGTTGAATGTCGCTTGTTTGTGCACAACTCATTCATCATTTAGTTCGGCCTTCTGTATCTGCTGATCCTGGTTCTGTGTGCAAAGAAGCAGCTAGTTTGTAAATCTTGAGTATGGTCCTGCTCAAGTTTGTCTGAAGTTGAGGTTGTTTAAAAGAAGGAAAAGGTTTGTGTGAGACATTGTATTGATCACACTGTTACAGTTGAAAAGTGTGAACAACTGTGAACAACTCTGGGTGTTCGTTTATTTGATTTTCCTGCAGCTGTGACTGAACATCGTTGAGTGAGACAGACAGGAAACAGTCGATGACTCTCCTGTAAATGATCGATTAACCATCCAGAGTCTCTCTGTCTCGTCACTGCTCTGTTATGTAATCGTGCTTTGTCAGATATTGTTCCATCTAAACATCTATTCTTGCAACGTCGGTTGGTTTGAGGTGTAATCAACAACTTTACAGTCTAGAGGCTTCAAACAGGTGAGATGGTGATTTAGTCCAGAAGGAAAGAGGAGAAAGAGCCTTTCTGTGAACTCTTCAGTTGTGTAATACCTCTGGATGATGCAGCGCTGCACTCTAAAGGGATGCATGAATATTTCAATAAAAGATCTCTCCTGTATTTTTCATATTCTAACTGTTACCTCGAGCTACATTCAGACAGCCGGTCTGATTCTGATGTGCGGTGGCAGAAGGGAGCATCTATCACTGGAGTCTTTCATCTCCTGAGTCTGTGATCAAAGTGAGCCGGGGGTTAGCGTGGGCGGTTCCAGAACATCTGCAGGCGTTTTCCTTTTCTACGGGTTTATCGGAGTGGAAGAAGTCGTCTCCGTGGCTCTAATTGGCACCCGGGTAGGCAGAACCCAGAGCGAGGTCACTGTCAGCTAAACACCGCGGTACAATGAGAGAGAGTCATGTGTCATTTCAGTCAGACTGGACTCAAAGCACAAGTTGTTATGGATTTAAGAAGCTGTTGTCATCTTAAATATGAACTAAACAGTTGTTACTTTCTCAAATTTGATTGTCATAAAGCTTTATTTTCCAAATAGATGTATGCTATCGAACCTGTCCCAACAAAGGGAACTATACATTTAATCCATTCTTTCTCCAAACCAGAAAACTGTCTGGGACAGACAATACTGACAGTGGGAGGAGTGACAGCTGTTGTAGTGTTTATTGGGTGTGTAGTGGTCACCATAGTTACCATTGTGTTTGCTTTTACTCTGAATGGTTGTGATGCTGCTTCTTCACCAGGTGGAGAGGTGGATCTCAGGTAGCTCGGCCTTCTACCTGCACACAGAGTTATTATTATTACTAGAAGTCTAAACCTTCAGTCTTTAGGTCTAGATGTTGTTGAACTCAATCGGTTTTATGCCTCTTATCTCACAGGGAGAACTCTCTAGACTATAACCATCAGTAATGGGGCGCCACAGGGATCTATTATTGGTCCGTTATGGACACGATGGTGACTTTAATTCTACATTCACACAGAGAACTCTGATCTCTGGGTCAGCTAACGGCCTGCAAATGCTCAAGGAGGACACTAATGGACTAACTGGACAATTTATGGTGCCGAACCCAACTTTAAATGTTATTAATTCTTTAGAAAGGAAGGCTCAAATGAAAGAGTCAGACGGGGAAGTTTATTGATGGTTGATGATTTTTGCTGGAATGTTTGTCTGTGTAAATATGGTCTAAAGGAGCTACAGTGAACACAATGCATGCTGTGTGTCTCCCATATCCATTAATCGTCCCTCTGAGGGAATACAGGACTATTAACTTGTGTGTTTTGGTTGGATTCACAAAGCAAAGAGACACTGACGCAACAAAAAAAAAAAACACAAAAGAGTCACTCATTGCCTGTCTAGTTATTTTTATAGATGTGTGTACATGTATAGCCTCCAGAGGCTAATTGCCACCTAATTATATTTGCTTGCTCCCGTTGTTTCCTCCCCTCCACCCAGACATGTAATAAAAGAGTTGTCATGCTGAACGTGTTCATGTGGATTTGGTGTACTCAGCTGAGCCTCTTGTGTTTGCATGGCAAAGCAAATAAGACCTCAAAGTCACAGAGGGCTCATGTTAGACAAACGTAACTCAGACACCAAGGAAAAGGTTCTTTTATTTAAACTAAAGGTTCAAAACCACCTTTTAGGTTTTACAGCAGTACAGCTAAATCCAGTACCGCCTACACGGGATGATTGGTATGGAATATTCTGACAGTTTGACGGAGAAATATGCATGGGCAGGTAAAAACTGTATACGTGTGGGTATGCAGATGAATATTGATGTGTGTAGTAGTGTTAAATCTGTTCATGTGGAAGGGTGTACACGTCCACATACTTTAGAAAGTGAGGATGGAGGACCTGCAGACTGAGTTATGACCCACAAGTGCAGCGGCATGCCTCTTTTTGTGCAAATATGCAGTATACTGTACATGGGTACAAGGGTTAGGTACAAACATCTGCTGTGATATTGCCTTTTCCAATTAAAAATAAAATAATTAAAAAAAAGAAGAATACACCAAAGTCAACAGTTTGTACATACAAGCACTTTATTTGCCTTTTTTGCAAAGCTAAAGTAATTAGTCAGCGTTTGGAAACACACACACAGAGTCAGACTTGTAAAATAAAACTGTGCATAACGTTAAAAGAGGCCTAGCATGAGCAGTAAAAGTAATGGAGTCAGCTGATGTCATTTTTCCAGGTGTGTTATATAAAGCGGAGCTCTGGTTTCTGTTAGGGAAGGACTGACTGCTCAGCTCGGTGCACGGCGTCTTCAGAGTGTTTGACGCTTTTATGAAAGATTAGGTCACCGTATCCGGACTCGCTCGGACACTTCAGACTGTGTTCTTATGAATGTGCCGTATTGTAAGTTCTGGTGATGTATTTTATGCAGGTGGCCAAGAGAGAAGTCATTTCACGTTGGCGCTCCACTGTTGGTTTCCTGTTCTGGTCTCACAGAGGTTATGCTGTTCTCACCAGTCATGCCTCAATTTCTACCGCGCTATGTCATTGGCTTTTTGACACCTCGCCGTCCCAGAACGCAGCATTCAGTACCTGAACTCAGGTTTCCTGTCAGCACTGGCATTAAAACATGTCCCATAATAACATAACCCTACAGAGGAACGTTCCTAATGATTCTGATGACTCCTTGACCTTTCGTCGTGCACCATCATCAAGTCAAACTTTCCCCTTGACTTTACTTTGAAAAAGTACCTTAAAATGTCTGGATTTCCGGTGAAATGTGCTTTGAATATTCATGCCTCTAGTGCCACCATCAAGAAACAACTTAAGCTTGTACACATTAAATATATCAAAATCAAATTGATTGCAGGTGAAAAAAAAAATGTTTAGGCTGATTTTTCTAAGTTACTTTTTTCTTCTTTTCTTCTTAGTGAAAATAGGTGGAAGAATTTTTCTTTTATTAGGCTGATTTTTCTCTTTTTCAACAAAAAACGCTTACAAAAATCAGCCTTAAAAGGAAAAAAAATCTTCCACCTGTTTTCACTGAGAGGCAAATAAAAATAAAAATAAATAAAAACATTTTTTTCAATCTGGTTAGAAAGATTATCCTGGCAAAACATTTTTATTCACCTGTTCTTAAGTAATAAACACAGGAGAGAAAATATTTTAGATCAGACTTAAAAAATGGATCACCAGGAAAAAAAAAAAATTCTCGCTTGCCTTTCAGGGCTTCCGTACTTCCCATTATTAAGGATGGTCAACTTGTTGCTATGAGTCACAGATGGATTTACTTGCAGATAAGTTGCTTGAAAGCTTGATCATTTGGCGTGGTTTATACAAATAGTGTTTATGACTGAAGCAATGCCATTTAATCATTTCCCTGTATCACACTCTGGTCTATTGAAGTTAGCATCAGTGGATACCTGATGACAACAACTGGTTGAATTTTCCCTTTTTAGTTTGTAGCGTTAGTTGTTTCGATAACGTTCTGGAACATGCTCTTCATTTCATCTCTCATCTTGTTCGTCTCCCTCCGGGCTCTCTCTCTCTCTCCTTCCCCCGACCGTCATCCCCTCTTCTTGTCATCCTCTTTATCTTCTCTCCTCCCTCCCTCCCTTCCTCTCCTCCTCCTCCTCCTCCCTCCACCACCTCCTTGTGTTCATGCATTAAAGCTACGCCTCTTGAATACCAACCAAACTCCAGCATTGTCTGAGAACAGTGGGGGGGCGGGGGGATTCTCTGCGTTTGGGGCGTTCCCCTATGAGTAAGCACTATACAGGACAGGCTGCGAGTCCATTGATGGTGCTCTCCAGTATGGACTGACCCCCCCCCCCCCCCATGATGAAGACAGTCATGATTCCACCGGAGGAAGAAACAGTCGATATCATGACAGCAGCCAAAGCTCTCTTTACCCTCGGTGTGTGTATAATGGAGAGTTAGCCCCCCCGGTGCCTCCAGTGAGCCATACTGGACATAAAGATGAATAACAGCTGACTTTGCTACCATGGTAACCTCTCCAGAAGCTCCTCCCACCTTCTCTAGTTGCCCCCCCCCCCCCATATGTGTGCTTTCTGTACTCAGCAGACTCAGTGTGGACTGAACACACTTAAAGCTCCTTCAGGAGGGAACAGAGGAATTAGTGGAATTTTCCAGTGAAACAGTAAACATGCTGCAGTCCCAGAAAAAAGATCATGTTATTTACACCTGTAAATACACACAATACATTTGTACTAATCTTTTAGTATGTTAGCTAAACTGACTTTGTTACTCTGTAAATGAACATGTTAACTTCCCTCATCCTGTCACGCTCTCCATCTTCACCATCTTTGTTTAGCGTGTTAGCTCGCTCACGTTAGCTAATTAGCCCTAAACACAAAGTACGCAGCAAATGATGTAATAACGTCTAGCTCATAATGTAACAAGTTATTACATTTTATAGTTTAGTGTCAAACTGTATCATGGAAAAATGTAATAACTTGACATATAACACAATAACTTCTAATGCTCTAAGGTTCAGTCTGTATTTGATATACAGCACCATCACATCATGGTCTGTGTATTTGCATGTATAGGGTTGCATGTAGAGGTCTAATCAGCCAGAATAAGTGGAAACACCTGTGTGTGTGTGTGTGTGTGTGTGTGTGTGTGTGTGTGTGTGTGTGTGTGTGTGTGTGTGTGTGTGTGTGTGTGTGTGTGTGTGTGTGTGTGTGTGTGTGTGTACAGGCCCAAATGGTTATGTTTAAAGTATTGAGGTTACTGCAGCACAGTGCGTCTTGTTAAAAATATCAGTTATCAGTTGAAATACGTGATGGTGATGTGCGTTTGGCGAGCCGGGTGGGGGGGGTTAGTCATGCTCGTATGCTTCCTCAGACTGATGAGTACCGTGTTCTCGGCTTCAGTTTCCCGACGACTGAAATCTTTTTTTCTTTCTGTGTTGCAGTTGAAAGAGAGCTGGTTCAGAAGAGGACTTTCACCCGATGGATCAACCTACATTTAGAAAAGGTTTGTTGATGGCTTCATGAAATGATGTCTGCAGAAAATACACAAAGAGGAGAAACCATAACCTCCACGCTCCCTGAGCTCTGATTTAGCACCATCCCACACAGCTCCGTCTTCACCACAGACTGTATCGTGAAGCTGGGATCGCCCCACCAGGCTCGCTGTATACATGTGTTTTACACTGCGGCTGTACATCCAACAACAGTTGCAGTCTCTCCATCTCACTCTATGAATTATGCATGTGGTTGTGTGGAGCCGCCTGTGTGCAGCATTAAAGTTTAATTAGGCTGTAAAGTGTTAATCTGAGAGAACGGTGGTGATGTTACAGATCTAGTGAGCCCACGGTGGTCGTTTTCCCCCCCGAACCACCCAGCGAGCTGCTGTGTGGGAACAATGGCTGCGTGGATGAGAGGCCCCAAATACAGACGCAACCAATGAAAGGGACTAGAAACTAGGGTTGTATGGAGGCCCAAAGGGGACACACAAGTAAATGCATACATATTAGGGCTGTCAATCGATTAAAATATTTAATCGCGATTAATCACACATTGTTTATCAGTTCAAAATGTACCTTTAAGGGAGATTTGTCAAGTATTTAATACTCTTATCAACATGGGAGTGGACAAATATGCTGCTTTATGCAAATATATGTATATATTTATTATTGTAAATCAATTAACAACACAAAACAATGACAGATATTGTCCAGAAACCCTCTCACTTCTGAACCTCCACCTTGTCATGCTTCATGTCAAACACTCACCTGAACATTGATAAAGCCACTCCTATCAAATGACTTCTCTATGAACTGAAAGCCTATCTTTGCTCTGTGTTGTCGGTCCCAGATCAGCCAGGGGTGAGTCCGGGTGAAATGAGAGTCTGAGCGTTCTGATCACATCTTTCGTTTTCTCTCACACAATGAGCCTCTCTTCTCTTACTCACTGTTTGGCCCGACATCAAATCTCTGACCCACTAATTAACAATCACACATTTGTCTTCTGTCATCTTGGAAAGTTCCAGTCACTTGTTGTGATAACGGAGCTGAATGTTGGCTCAGGCAGTGCATGCTGGGGGTTAGTGATGACAGCATGACTAGTGATAAAAGAGAAATGTGCCTAGTTTACTGTCGGTGTGTTTGATTTCACATTTTGATTTTAATATCCAAATGTCCAAGACATGTAAAATGTACTAGTCTTGGACAATACCCTGAGACCCGCTTTACTGTCTTTCAGAGGCTGAAGCAGGTTCAGTTTTAAAGCTATGGTGAAGGTACATATATCATATGAAAGTATAAAACCTGGTGAATCCATCGGTACCAACCAGGTCATACTCGCTTGTCATGAAGGAGGATAAATAACGCTCCAAACTTGCACTAAATTTTGGCGAGGAGAAACTGGCCTGGCCATTTTCAAAGGGGTCCCTTGACCTCTGACCTAGAAAAACATGAAATCGTTACATTTAAGAAACTAGAATCAGCAAATATTTGCTTAAAAATTGCTAAAACAATTAATCAATTATCAAAATAGTTGCAGATTAATTTTTTGTTGATCTACTAATTGATTAATTGACTGATCGTTACAGCTCTAATTCTCTCCTCTCCTCTCCTCTCCTCTCCTCTCCTTGTCTCCTCTCCTCTCCTCTCCTCTCCTCTCCTCTCCTCTCCTCTCCTCTCCTCTTTCTCCTCTCCTCTCCTCTCCTCTCCTCTCCTCTCCTCTCCTCTCCTCTCCTCTCCTCTCCTCTCCTCTCCTCTCCTCCTCTCCTCTCCTCTCCTCTCCTCTCCTCTCCTCTCCTCTCCTCCTCTCTCCTCTCCTCCCCTCTCCTCTCCTCTCCTCTCCTCCTCTCCTCTCCTCTCCTCTCCTCTCCTCTCCTCCTCTCTCCTCTCCTCTCCTCTCCTCTCCTCTCCTCCATCCATCTTCCCTCCATCTTCAGTGTGACCCTCCCGTTGAGGTCCAGGATCTTTTCCGGGACGTACAGGATGGACACATCCTCATGGCGCTGCTGGAGGAGCTCTCCGGCTGCAAGCTGGTCAGACTCTCACACTTTGTCTTTCGTACCGGATCATTTCACATGTGGAACTGTGACTTATAGCAGCAGCTCCTGTAGCAGTACTGGTATTAAGAGTAGTAGTATTCAATAACACTTTTCTCATTCTGAATCATCTTCCAGCTTCACGGGTTCAAGAAGTCCTCCCATCGTATTTTCAGACTCAACAACATCGCCAAGGTCCTGTCTTTCCTGGAGGAGAGAAACGTGAGTACCACGACAGGTAGCATGAAGACATGTCCACCTACCGCTTGTTGACTGACACATACTGTACATCCGTTTGTCCCCAGGTAAAGCTGGTCAGCATCGATGCAGCTGATGTTGCTGATGGAAACTCCTCCATCATCCTGGGACTCATCTGGAACATCATCCTCTTCTTCCAGGTAATCTCATTTTCCTCCCGTTTAATTCATCCCCTCTCATCTGTACTTTGCAGTTTCCACTTCCCCTCCTCTCCTTCGCCTCTCTTTTCACTCAAAAAAATCAGGTCAAGAGTAAGAATAACGTGTCTGCTTCACAGCCTTTGGACTTTCCATTCACAAAAGTGCGTCTCTCTGGGTAGTTTTATGTAATCCACACTGCGGTTCAGTGCCTCGGACAGACACCATGAGGAAACAATTATCTGTGCGGTTCACACAGACTGTCCTCTCATTCTGGAGGCTTTCAGCTTTGTGAAGCTGTCCACACTGCCAGGTCTGAGCTGGGATCAATGGGAATAATGGACACGATCCACTGATCGTCTTTGATGGTCTGTGGTCTGCTCAGAAGAACTGATGGAGTTTTCTGATAGAATGAAATCACCCCAGTTAGAACTAAACCACAATAATAGCTACTGTAAGCCTCGCATTTATCAGTTAACGCCAACAGTTCAGCACTTCTCTAAATTTAACTTCAGCTCCACCATTTACTCTCTGTCCTCGGCTAATCTCACGTACTGCTGGACCCATCGGCCTTGGAACAGTGGAAAGACTAACCAAGTTTTCTTTTGTTCCTGTCAAGTTTAAATGAAGCGCTTAGCCAATGACAAACTGAATTGAGCATTGTCTACATGGATGTATGAAGAGAACTGGATCCAGCGTTGGAGGCGGGGCTCCGTTCATTTCTATGAAAGTGTCTCAGTGGAGCATGAAGCCTAAATGGCTCGACTTCCGCCTGGTAAAGTACCCGGATCTCGGGCACATGGAACATGCGCAGTAGCGTCCGCTCGGTCACATGACTCGGTCACGGCGGTCCCAACGTCACGCCGTCGTCACGGCTTGGCGCTCCAGCCTCGGTCTGGGTCTCATTCACATGAACGGAGGAAGGGGAATAACTCTGGATTCAGCTGTTAGTGCGTTTTACAACTTTAAAAACTTAAACTTAACTTTTTAAATAAGGACTATTAGAGTGTTCATACTGGGAAGTTGAAAAAAAAAACTGATCTGGAATTCCATCTCTGAACAGATCCTCCGAGTGGTTTAAGGTGCTTAGATTATCACGTAACTCTGCTGGTCATCTGTTGAACTGATTACATCGTGTGTCGTGGTTGCCGTGGTAACCATGATGTAATAAATCCTGTTTGTTGTCTTTTCACTGACTCTTAAGCCAGAACAGATTCTACTTTATACCTGGGATAGTCTCTAACACGGTTTGATTCATCTTGTGTTTAGTACAGCAGCGTGTCAGCATAAAACACCTGAGACGTGGCTGAATTTGATACTCAACAGCTGAATCGACCGATTTAAAACGGTTGACGAAAGGGGAATATGATCCATCTGTCTGTCTCATTCCAGATTAAGGAGCTCACCGGGAACATCAGGAGCCAGTTCCCCTCCTCCTCCAGCCTGTCGTCCATCCCCACCAGCTCGGACTCCGACGCGTCCTGCTGCAGCACGCCGTCGGACGAGAGACAGTCGGCGTCCACGGCCATGCGAGAACACAGCAGGACCATCAAGAAACTGCTGCAGTGGGTACAGAAGCGAACACGCAAGTGAGTGTGGTCATCTTCAATCATGATTGTTTCATTTAATCTTAGAAGTCTTAAAAAAATATAACAACTTCTCAGTATTCTTTTCTTTTTTCTGGTGAATATACGATACATAACAATGGCCTGCAAGCTCTGCCTCACCACAAGTATTGCAATTCATTTTTGCAATTTATTATGATTTTTGTTGACTTTTTTAACACTAGACCATGAGAACAAAGTTGAATCATACACTTCTAGGGACTTTTACTTTGGAAAATATCTAAATTAATACATTAAAATGTTTGATTTTCAGCATGAATGTAGTCAGAGATGTCCTGAAGTCATTGTCAGGAATTATTTATTATTATTATCATTTTTACAGCAACCCAAAAATCAAAGAATAAAGACATTTCTCTCACAGATTAGTGGTATTTTCTTTTTAATTTATAAGGGACATGTAATGTTTTATACTTCTGGTGAATATAATCCAATCAATCTTATTTCCATAGATGTATTTTGTATATACAGATCCCTTTGTTTACACTTTATTTTGAAAAGCGGACGTAGTCCCACGTGTCTACTTCCTCTAACTTCTCCAAGGTGGTCTCTAGCTCTCCCGTCAGCTCCGTTCTCTTTATCCATCCATGGTCAGCTGCATCGGGGCCGTTTCAATGCATTTAACATAAATGTCAGTATATGGTGCTCTACAGTTGTAGCGTCGGCCCATTTGACCACGGAGATGAGAGCGACGGCCGGCTCGACCGCACGTTACCACGATACGATAACGTTTCCTGTCCGTGACAGAGTTAGCATGCAGCTTTAGCTGTGATGTCTAGCTCTGCTTTTCCTGTCAAAGTGTTTCCATCCTTTACTGGATGTGTAGTGTTTACCACTTTGGATTTAACATGTGAGGGTGCAGGTCGTATCCACGACGACCCTCCAACGTTTTATACTTTCTGAGGTTTGTTTTGGTTGACGGATACGGAACGGATATGACGTCACGTTACTCAGACTACCACAATAAAAGCTGTAACTTCCTTCTACCTCCACATAGACTCAAATGAAGCAAATATATCGATTAAATTGATGTCTCGATTAAAAAATGTATTTCAAGATACGATTTTTTTTCGACCGCTACTGATTTAGTGGCTCCATTGGTGTGTACTTTCAGTCTGCCTCTCTGGACTGACCCTGACCACTGAATATGTCCTGTCATAGGTATGGTGTGGCAGTGCAGGACTTTGGGAAGAGCTGGAAGAGTGGTTTGGCCTTCCTGGCTGTCATTAAGTCCATTGACTCCAGCCTGGTGGACATGAGGAAGGCCCTGCTGAGGACCGCCAAGGAGAATCTGGAGGACGGCTTCAGGATAGCCCACTACAGCCTGGGTATCCCACGCCTCCTGGAGCCTGAGGGTAACAAGAAAATACTTTACTGTACTAGGGCTGTGTATTGACAAGAATCTGGCTATATGTATCAAGTATACGAGTACTCATACTACTTTTTCTCTTGTAAAATGTCACAATGGTATTTGTTCTTTATCTGCCCATGTCCAGATGTGTCTATCAATTCCCCAGATGAGCAGTCCATCATGACGTATGTATCCCAGTTCCTGGAGCACTTCCCTGGCATAGAGGAGGTAAGAACACCTCCTTACAGAGCATGTGTCTGAACGTCAGATCCCTGAATGTGAGCACGGATAGATTTCTGCCATGTTCTTTGTTCCTCCCCCAGCCGGAGGAGCCGTGCAAGCTGATCGAACGAAGTGTCTCCATGGGCCGAATCAACTTCCGCGACAGTGACTTCAACCACATAAGGAGTAGCGCTCACCGGAGCAGAGTGAAGGAGAGGTCCTACATGTTCCAGAGGGCCTGTGCCCATCCCCCGCCCAAAATCTTAATTTCCTCTGTGTCGGAGGACCGGAGCGCCATGTCGCCCCCCTTCAGGCCGCCCGCATCTCGCTCGTGGTCCAGCGAAGACTTCTTGGCAGATTCCCCCCACATGGAAGACATCTCCAGCAGTGTGGTTGAAGAGCTCAAGGAGTCTGCCAGTGAGGTCTTAACCAACTCGACCTCCAACTCCCCACAACTGTCTCACACTCACTCGCCCACGGGCTCATCATTGCCCGAGTCCGTAAACACTGAGTCGGTAATTGGCGACTCGGCAATCGGCTCACCGGACTCCTGGGTGGAGAGCGAGTTTGGGACGACGCCAGAGAAGTTTTGTGAAAGCCGAAGTGACAGTTCTTTGTGCGACAGTGGGACAGCTTGGGATGTGTATCGTGCCACCCCCGTGGAGGTCACGACTCTCGATGAAGGACTCGTCCTATCCGTAGAGGATAGAGCCGCCGATGAGCAGTCGATTACTGAGTCGTACGTCGATGATGGGATTTACTCGTTGAGCTCGCTGGAGAGCACCCAGGAGAGGATTCAAGGGCACTCTGAGAAAAGGCAAGCAGACGTAGTGAAAGAGAAAGAGGCAAACCAGGATATGGCACTAGAGCAGGTACAAGTAGACTCTAAACAGATGGATACAAGTCAGAGCAGAGAGCAAGTCAAGCAAACCAGTGTTGAAGAGAGAGCTTACAGGGAACCGGAATGTTTAAAGAAAGCTGTGGACGTCGTTGGGGATGCACGGGACCATGAAGGACAAGTTAATGGTCGAACTGAAAGTCAGAATGAGAGAAATAACTCTAATATTTCTTTGTCAGAGGAGTCGGGGATTTTAAAGGCAAGGCGTGAAGGGGTCGTAGATGAAGCGAGTGAAGGAGTTCTAAGAGACTGCCTAGATGCTCAAGAAAGCTTTAGCTCCGAGACTTCAGCAATCACACGTCCAACCAACCAAGACAGCCAAGCTTCAAAAACAAGTCTGGACCCAAGCTCGGGCGTGAATATTCCTCTGATCTCTATTTCCAGTGAGCCAGAAGAGCAGGACGAAGAGGGGACGTGTGACCCAAAGAGACAAGATCACGCTGGGGTTGATGACATCAGCAGATCATCGAATGCAGACACGGGAGATAACACTGAGAAGGACTCAATTTCTCAGACTTCTTCTACGGATGCTAAATCTCAACCTGTGAATACGGGGCAGGAAACAGATTCAACTGATGAACCGGATGGACGCCGGGGCAAACTGGGTGAAACCCCGTCCACACAGCAGAACTCATTAGATCAAGTCAACTCGAAGCCGAATGGTACGACAGGGATCTTGTGTCATGAACCAGGTGGTGTGTCCAGAGACTTGTTTTGTACAGACTTTGATCAAAGTTCTCCCACAGAGGATGTGGTCGGGGACCCCGTCGAACCCATGGATCTGTTCTACCCGGACAAAGAGGAGTCCATGTTTACAGAACCGCCTGATACTGAAATGCAGAGTTGGCCTTCAGTTTTGAGTGTATCTGCTCTTCAGCCGGCGCCAGCTTCAGAGACTCAACCTGACCAACCACTGGGCCTGCTGGGTGAAGACTTCAGGAACGGACTGGATGCGATACAAGAGAATGACGAGGTAAACGTGTGTTTATTCAGCGGTGCCTCAGTACAACCAGACCAGTTGTTATTGGCCACGCTAGCGGCTCTAGGGATGGCAATGTTGGTTTGTCAGTCGGACGGTCCACCACTTTGGTCTAGATTGAAATTTCTTATCGGATGGATTGCTATGACATTTTATACAGATGTTCTTGGTCCTCAGAGGACGGCCTATTTTTTTCTTGCACTACCATTAAAGCTGCAGTAGCCAGATTGGAGCAACTATGATTAAAAAAAAGTAATTTTTATAAAACAATCTCTATATCCTGACAGTAGTGATCTCACAGGATTATAGTGGTTGGATTGGATTCAATTCTGATTTGATCTGAAAATCGGGTATTTCAAAGCAGATCCAAAGATTTCTGATCCTGACGATTTGGAGATCCAATCCAACCTTTAATGTGGACAAAATGCTGCATTTGGGTATTTCAAAACTTAAGGCAGAAATTTGGATCAATTTGATCCCAAAATTCAGGATCATTTGGATCCCACCTCAGAGTTGGATTTGACGTAGATTGACAAATAACCTAGGCTTCATTTCTCCCAAATATTGTTACCCAAGATGTTCATTACCTTTATTACATGATCAACAAAGCCAGCTAGCTCGTTGCCCGCTAGCTTCTTACCATAGAAGTCAATGGAGCCAAGTTAGCTCCTGTTAGCATGACCTAAGCTTAATTAGCGATCGTTTTAGGTAGGTGACAATTCAAGTAGCTGGATAGCAAGCCATGCTGGTTGCCATCCGTATAGTCTTACAACTGCTACATATTAAACAAACATTTACTTACATTTGGACTGGACAGGTTTTTTTTCTGCTCAGATCCAGCGGCTGGGATTTGGGATTTGGGAATCCCTATCCAGTCATATCGGGATCACCACGATCCAGTCTGTGTTTTGAATTACTGGGACAAAGTCAGTGAGATCATTTTGATCATTGACTGAGAGAAAAGGGAGATTTCATTATCCTGATCATTGTGATCCAGATTACAAGTTTTGAAATAGCGGCCACTGGGGACCATGAATGTCCACATTAAATGACTTTTTGGCGAGTAGTTGTTGAAATGTCTTTCCCTCCCGTACGTTACTAAGCAGCTGAAAGAATTATCTCTCTTTGTTTCTTGCTCGGCGATCCCGAAGACCAACCAGGAGACCGAGAACGCGTCTAAATCCCAGCAGCACTGCTTGTTGCCCGGGGAGCAGACGGGAGGAGTCTGGAGCGGTGATGTTCCAGAAGACGGCAGTGATCTCAGTGTGGCTGAGCAGCACAGCTCAGGCTCTGCCAGGGAAAACACAGAGCCCGTGAGGTAGGCTTTCTATTCTTAGTCGGCTCCCTGGTACTCTGAGAAACACAGCGGACCCTGGGGGGAAACCAGTGTTGGGGCTGGTCTGACCTGGTCTCTCTCTCACTTTGCTCAGATATTTCCTTAAATGTACAGAACAAAGTTATCTATGATGGAAATGAAGCGAGGCCTTATGAGGGTTGAGAGGCTGTGCTATGAAGAAAGGGGGACGGGGGGTTCAGACGTTAATGTGGTTGGATTAATTAATACAAGAGAGCTTGATTCTGTTCATGTTCAGCAGTGGAATTAAAGGTATAATCCTTCAGACTTTCATATATTTAACCCCATTTGTGATAATACTTCTGGTCAGTATTTCTTTTCAGTAAAAGGTGTTCAATGTATTACGTGTGAATTTCAGCTCGTTATGGAGTTCTGTGGCCAAAAAATGGGAAAGTAGCTTTTTAGTTTGGGTCTCTTAGTATTTGGAAAAGGTCCAAAGTATTCATTATGGCTTTTCCCTCTGCATTTCCTGGGCCTGCTCCCTCTTGTTGAGACCTAAACTAATGGATTCTGTCTTTTCAGGAGTGACAGTAAAAGTCTCCAGAGACAGGATGAAAGCCAGATCGCTCCAGTTCTCCGTCACAGAAAGGGAGCTCGCTTCACTGAGTCCACGGTTGGTTTTACACACTGTTTCCTTCTGGATTAACATCCTCTCTGATACTGTATACTGACAGTGTTTGCTCTGTATTCTGTTTTACCTCTCACAGGACAATCGGACAGCTGTGACTGCAGCGACCAGAGAAGCTGACGACGGTGACTCTGATATTTGGTAAGAACTTTGCCCTTATGTGCTTTAGTTATGTGTGCTACATCGGGCTTTTCACAACTACACGTTTTTACTTGTCGCAAGTTTTTGCAATCTATCGGTGGTCCTGAATCGATACTAGAGTACTTCATTGTTTATGAGTGAAGTGGTACAAGCGCTGTGTGTGTTTCACCAATCAGCGACGGTCATCCCTGCAAACTCCATCCCGAAAGTTACGGTACTTTCAGAAAGTTTCAGAAAGAAACTACCCCCTCGACCAGGGCCTTTTCTGGGGGGTAAAAAGGCCGCATAAAACGTCCCCGGAACTTAATTTAGACCCTGGTCCCTCCAGTCGAAAAGCAAGGAGTTCCTCAAAGGGTTCTTAGTTCCTGCAGTGGAAACGGCGCTTTATACACAGAGGATCACCATGACTCTACAACTGAATAAATGTGCATGAATACTGTACAGACATCAGTGTTTTACATAGTGTTATTACACGGCTATGTTGAATACTCGATTCTGATTGGTCAATCACGGCATTCTGCATCGGTTGCTATGTATAACAGACCGTTGCTATGTATAACAGACCGTTGCTATTTATAGCAGACCGTTGCTATGTAGAACAGACCGTTGCCATGGGCGCAGCTCTGATGTCGGACTCTGGAGGACCGTTTTTGTGTCAAAATATTGATTTCTTCAGTAAGTAGCCGTGTAATAAGCAGGATAATGTTCAGCTAGCCGGTCATTGTTGTGAAAGAATCCCCTTCAGGGCGATGAGAGACCGCTCCGCCACCTATCCACTTGCAATCTTATTGTCCACAATACCGCCCAGAGCAGCCATTAGACAGCTCAACTAGTCTCATCCTAGCAATGACTGATGATCACTTTAAGGCTGTCATCTGGTAAAGATGTCAAGTTCACACATTTATGAACTTTTTCCAACTTAGTTAGATTTGATATGACTTAAGTGCTGAAATGCAAACTGCAGCGGACCTGGTCTATAAATCAGAACAACACATGATAACACGCAAAGTAAATGTGTGTATCATGAATATTTAACTGTTATTGTAACAAATGTGAGAGTACATTTCTGTCCTCTATGACTAATGACTAAGACCTGGTTGCTGCAGTGCTACTTTTTGTGTCTCTGCTGACCTTATTGGGCTCTCTCTCCTCTCTTTGTCCCTGTGTGTGTGTGCGTGCACGTGTGTGTGTGTGTAGGGGGAGTGAGAGCTGGGAGCTGTATGTGCTGCTGCTGCTGTGGCTGCTGCTCTACTGTTTCTGGCTGCTGCCTCAGATGGATCTGAAGACACTGCCCAGCCTGCTGCTGAACCTCAACCACTGAACACACACTCACACGTATACACACACACACACACACACACACACACACACACACACACACACACACACATGTTACAGGCAAAAAAAATAGAAATTTGTCAAATATATAAACTTCAATGCACCGCCACAAAAACAAACATATACAGACACACATACAGCTCAACTGCCACTCCTCTTTCCTTCCCATCACACTGACTGTACTCCAGATCAAGTGAAGGCATTTAACAGATGTGCATTTATAACTACTAGAGCTTTTTTTTTTTTTTAGGTTTTTGCTTTTTAGCTTTCGATGTGGCTTGAAGTAATCTGTATGACAATGTGTTAGGGCCACTGCTAGGGGAAAATGAAGTCTGAGATTTTGAGGAAAAACTCAGAATATTATGAGAATATAATTGTAATTTTACAAGTTGAATAAAGTTTTACAATTTTGAGAAAAAAATAATAATAGTTTGACATTTACAGAGAGATTCACATTAAAAGGAAAAACTTGTATTATTACAAATTAGGTTGCAAATTTTTGAGGAAAAGTCATAATGATAATAATAATAATGTAATAATAATAATTTTAAAAGGTCAGTTCTATAATAATAAATTAGGAATTCTAAGGAAATGTCACAATATTATAAGAAATAAATCATAACTTCCTTGTAAAATCAAGCTGTATTTATATTATAACTTTATTTCTCAATATTAAGACTTTTATTTCTTGTTAAGTTGTGTCTTTATTCTCCAAATATTGACTACGTGCTCATAAAAAATATGGCTTTATTTGTGTAACATAACTTTTTCTCAAAATTAAAACTTCCCTCTCATAATATATCTCAAAATGTTCCAATTTAATTCTTGAAATCTCCTAGCTGTGGCATTTATAATATTATGAGAATAAAATTGTGATTTTACAAGATAAAGTCATAATGTGTTGAATAAAGTTATACAATTTTGAGAAAAAAGTAATAATACTTTGAGAGTTAACCTGTAAATTTACAGCGAGAGTCACATTAAAAGGAAAAACTTGTATTATTACAAATTAGGTTGCAAATTTTTGAGGAAATGTCATAATGATAATAATGTAATAATAATAATATATTTTTTTAAAAGGTCAATGCTATAATAATAAATTAGGAATTCTAAGGAAATGTCACAATATTATAAGAAATAAAATCAAAGTAAAATCAAGATGTATTTATATTGTAACTTTATTTATCAATATTAAGACTTTTATTTCTTGTTAAGTTGTGTCTTTATTCTCCAAATATTGACTACTTGCTCATAAAAAATATGGCTTTATTTATGTAACCTAACTTTTTCTCAAAATTACAACTTCCCTCTCATAATATTTCTCCAGTTTAATTCTGTAAATCTCCTAGCTGTGGCCCTGATATTCTGTTTTAAAGACACTATAGACTCTAGTGGTTTATTGCTATGTGAAGCCGACAGAGTTGACATTGTAAGACAGTATGACTGTACAGCACACTCTGATTTGTAGATAGAGATGTATACTATGGATTTATGGATGCACAGTTGCCTGAATATCTGAACAGCCATTTAAGAAGATGTTAAAAAAGTGAAGCTACTTTAAGCTGATAATAAAAACTGGAGATAGTGGAGCTGAAGCAGGAAAATGAAAACAAGAATATATATATATAGGATACAGCCAGGCTTTTTGAGCTTATTGTAGAGATATCTAATGAAGGGGAAAGTTGATCTGTTGCACTTTTGAAAAATAATACATACTGCCAAAGATAGTGGTGGAAGTGCTAATACAGAACGTACACAACGCACCACCAGCTCAGTAATGGAGATCTTGTTTTTAACACGTACATGTAGGACGTCTAGTAGTATAACTCTTGTACTAAAGCATCACCCCAGCAGCTCTATATTGTATAATAGTTGAGGCAGAATATGTATTTGTAATATTTTATGGCTCATAATGGATTTTTAAAAAGTTTTATGACAAAGAAATGTTTTATGTGATTGAGCTATGCTTGAGCTTGTCCAATGGGAAGAGAATGCTTTACAATGAAATATCTTTCTATATGTTATTTTTGGACATTGTCTGTAATGAAGCACTATGACAACATCCGTTATCCGATCATTCCTCCACACCGGCCGACCAGTTAACTCTATAAATACAATTCCTCCATCCACTGACTGAGGGGCATTCACTCCAGCTCGGTACAAACTGGGTCACCCCTATAGCACAGTGCATCACCATCACATCTCAAGTGTGTGTGTGTGTGTGTGTGTGTGTGTGTGTGTGTGTGTGTTTGTTTGTACTTTTATCCTTGTGAGAACTAGAGCTGTGTCCCAATTCCATATGATTTACTAACTGCATACAGTATAGACTATATGCCAATTGTCCTAGTTTACGGTTTTACCAGTTACTATTCACCTTATGCTGCTCCCATACACTTAACTTGGGAAAGAAACGTCTGTAACTCAGCTGATAATTTTTTTTAGGTGAATCAACTCCCCAGTATGAACACTCTAATAGTCCTTATTTAAATCATTAGGTCCTCAAAGTTGTAAAATGCACTAATAGCTGAATCCAGAGTTATTCTCCTTCCTCCGTTCATGTGAATGAGACTCAGACTGAGGCTGGGAGGCGGAGTTAAAGGAAACGTTACTGCGCCTCCTCTATGGGCCCGATGGATGCAGAAGATCGCCGGATGATCCGGGTACTTTATCGTTCGCCAGTCGAGCCATTTTGACTTAAGGCTGCCTGAGTCTGCAACTGAAGGCATTTTAAGGTCTTTACAAGGATACAGTAGACTGTGTTTGTGTGTGTGTGTGTGTGTGTGTGTGTGTGTGTGTGTGTGTGTGTGTGTGTGTGTGTGTGTGTGTGTGTGTGTGTGTGTGTGTGTGTGTGTGTGTCTGTGTGTGTCTGTGTGTGTGTGTGTGTGTGTCTCTCCAGTGACCATAGGACCATACCAGCCACCCCCCCCCCCCCACCACCACCACCACCAAAACTGAAAGGACTGACCTAGTAAAAGCATATTAGCTTTTGTATTGGAACCTCAATCGTTGTAATTGCTTCAACAGCACCAGTCAAGTGCAATAAATGACATGTTTTAAACCCTTTGTATCTTGTTGGGTGTGTTTTGTTTTGACTTCTTAGGGCATGGGCAGATCCTAGAATAGATAACCTGTGAGTAGTTTAAAATCCAAATAAATATTTTCTAGATTTCTTTCTTGTTCTGTTTGTATAAACAGTCTCATAAAGGCCATTAATTCAAGTTTATTCAATCTGAAGTTTGTCACATTTCCTATCCTTTTCTGCAGGAAAGGAAACAATACAACTGCATTTCACACAATATTCAAGGCACTTGGTAGGCCTACTAACAGAACAGCAGTGCCTATGTGTAGTAATGCTGCCACCTAGAGGACATCATATAACACAGTCAACTAGTTCAGGAGGGAAAACTGGCTGAATATATAAATAAGGCAGAAAGTGTTCCTCCTGCTGCTCTTTGATTGTACATCCTGTGCCTGCTGGATTGGAGAAAATATATTTTTTATCTTTCAATGTAAGTTATGTTTAACCCTCTTTGTCTGTAAAATCAAACTATTTACAACAAATATCTGTGCCAGTCCTCAAAACAGTTTCTGTTAAGGATGAGACAGAAGGCCACATCACATCACAGCACTTGAATTTCCATGGTGTGTCGTTCCTCTTTTTGTCCACTTGTGTCTTCGTGTGGCCTTCTCTCTGGCATCTGAACCCGGGGCAATGGCAACGGGAACATGGTCAGTGCTCCTGCTGAACTCAGCCAACACGAAAAGCCCATTTGGTTGGTTTGTCCTTCATGTATTGGGTTATGCCAGATTTTGCCTGAGTTGCCACAATTCTCTCATCGACTGCCAATTCCTTCCTCGGGTGGTAATGAGCCTGGCAGGCGATGCGAATGTCATCAATAAGAGGCTTGACTCTGAACTACTTATCGTACTGTGGTGTTCCCTTCTTCTTTCAAATTGCAACCAAGACTGCGGTAACGTGAGCTGCCGAGTGCAAACCTATGGTAACGCCATTCTCCTCGCTCAGAGGCCATCCGTACCATAATAACACTACTTCAGGAGCAACAGAAGTCAGACGGCGGCTGGTGGTATCGTTTTGCACTCTGCAGCTCACGTTGCTGCAGTTTCACAAGTGTGTCGGAGAACTACGGTGGCCTTCAGGTAGCGTAAAATCATGTAAGTCTCTCTCTAGAGTCAGTGTTTGGTTTGTCCGTTCTGGGCTACTGTAGAAACATGGCAGAGCAACATGGAGGACTCTGGGAAGAGGACCTGCTCCCTATGTAGATATGAAGGACTCATTCTAACCTAACGAAAACACAATTACATAGTTTCAGGTGATTATACACTAATGAAAAATTATTTATAAAAGATTATATTCCATTTCTGCTACATTCCCCGAAATGTTACACACTGTACCTTTAATAATATAAAAATTTTATTTTGTTTTCATATTTGTAATGTAATAATAAAAATTAAGTCATGTGTATCATTTGTATTCACTCTGTTCTGTTTATCTGTTATATACTGTATTTTATTTCATAATAGTTATTTAGCTAAATGTAAGTATTCCTTTACATGTTTTGTGATTCCTGTGATTTTATTTAGTTAAATAAGAACAGCTGCTAAACTGTGCCTTTCTGCTTTATAATATAATTATTATTACATAAAGGGGTAGTGGTGGCCTAAAGGTTAGGTGGCCAGCAGATCACACTGTGGTTTTACTGGGCAGCTTCCAGGTGTGAATGTGATCAGGGCGTTCCTGAAAAAGAGAGCATTGCTCTCAGTGAACCTCCCCCTGAATAAATAAAGGTAAAAAAATAATAATATTAAAAAAAAAATAAAAAAAAATAATAATAATATCATCTGTTAAATTGTGCCTTTCTGCTCTATAATATAATATCATCTTGCAAGTGAAGTCAGACAACGTTTTTCTTCTATCTCCCCTGAAATGAGGCCAGAGCAGCTGCTGGAGACTCTTTACACAGCGTAGAGACCTCCAGCGCATTACGCAGCGACGGGATTCTCGTTCCCTTTAGTAGAATAACGCGACAGCTTGCGGCCGCGTCAGTGACGTAGCTTACGTTAGTGTTTTGGCGTAGCAGAGGCCCGGTGAGAGGAAGCGGTCCCACCGTGAAGGAGCAGCCGTTAGCCACCAGATCGGGACAGCAGCGAGAGGGTGAACGAAGATACCCAACCAAGGATCTCAGAGTCTGTTTAACCGAGGCTATCAACAGAGAAACAAACATCAGGTGAGATTATAAACCGAGTTACGTGAGTCTGGAGTAACAGGCTAACTCCACCTAGCATGGTTAGCTCGCAGCTAGCTCAGAGCTAGCTGCGAGCTAACCATGCTAGGTGGAGTTAGCCTGTTACTCGAGTCTTTGCTCAGTCTGTAAAGCTATATAAGAGGCTAATACACCATCTGAGGAATTAATTGAGCTACTTCATTGTGTTCCAGGTCTTTCTTTACTACAAGCTATCAGCTAATATGCTAACGTTAGCTTAAATAAGCTACCATTAGCGCCCTGTTGTTTGTTAGCTTCATACTGTGCCACCAATCATGAGGCCTTTGTTGCTCTTTAGTGGGCAGCTAATCTCATTAAAGGCATCTCCAGATATGTAATAACATTGCTATAACGTTATGGTAATGTGTATTAACTCGATTAGTTAGCTATCATGTTAAATAATTGAGCTGCTTAGTTGCTAACTAGCTAGCTAATGTTACTCAGCATGGTCTCTGCTAGTGAATTAACTTAATGGTGAAGTGTGCAGCTTCTAATGGTCATATATGTGTTCATGTTTACATTTTGTGAGAGAGGAAGCTGCTGATACAATAGTGTAAACATGATAGCTTAATATTGTGTCATACTGGCCCTAGGTTATGTGTTTTAATGACAGTCACTGTAGTGAAAATGGATTATTGTGGCTCATGTTCTGGACACTGTGTTCTGTGTGTGTGTGCCATGCTTGATATAGCCCAGCTGCCAGAGACTTTCCTCTCTTTCTGGCAGCATAACTGTGAGACAACAGATGTGTTGGCATGTCAGAGTGAGCTCACAGGTGTGAGAGATTCAGTCATTTAAAACCGACGTTAGGATCAAGGTTACTTTAAGCTCCCTTTGCCAGAACAACACTTCTTTGTAAAAATTTTTTGCAATTTGAAATGTTCCTGTTAGTCTGTCTATGTTGGACTTAGCATTCCTGTAACTCTTCCTGTAAACAGGTACAATATGCATAGTGTCAAGATAAATATCTCAATACATATGAAGTTCGTCTTATGGTGTAAGCTTCTTAAGACGTGAACTAGGGCTGTAAATAGATTCAAATATTTAATCACGATTAATCACATGATTGTCCATAGTTGATCGTAAATGAATCACACATTTTTTTTATCTGTTCTACATGTACCTTAAAGGGAGATTTGTCAAGTATTTAATCCTCTTATCAACATGGGAGTGGACAAATATGCTGCTTTATGCAAATGTATGTAAATATTTATTATTGTAAATCAATTAACAACACAAAACAATGACAGATATTGTCCAGAAACCCTCACAGGTTCTGCATTTAGCATAAAACAATATGCTCAAATCATAACATGTCAAACTGCAGCCCAACAGGCAACAACAGCTGTCAGTGTGTCAGTGTGCTGACTTCACTATGACTTGCTCCAAACTGAATGTGATTATCATAAAGTGGGCATGTCTGTAAAGGGGAGACTCGTGGGAACCCATAGAACCCATTTACATTCACATATCTGGAGGTCAGAGGTCAAGGGACCCCTTTGGAAAGTGGCCATGCCAGTTTTTCCTTGCCAAAATGTAGCGTTTAAGTTTGGAGCGTTATTTAACCTCCTTCATGACTAGTATGACATGGTTGGTACCGATGGATTCATCAGGTTTTCTACTTTCATATGATACTCAAGTTGCGTTAATGCGTTAAAGAAATTAGTGGCGTTAAAACGAATTTGCGTTAACGTGTTATTATCGCGTTAGCTTTGACAGCCCTAATGTGAACACATTTCACACAGAGGCCAGCTGATCAATTCTTATGCAAATCTAATAATAATAATAATAATAATAATAATACATTTTATTTGTAAAGTGCTTTTCTAGAAACTCAAAGACACTTTACACAGATAAAAGGATCATAAAACAAGGACATCATAAAAGATGAGAAAGAAAAAGAGAGAAAGAAAATCTGTTTGATAAACCGTCTTCGGAACAAAATACAGTGTGTACCAATTTTAAGTTAAAGCTGCAGTGGGTAGAAATGGAGCAAATATGATAAAAAAAACAAAAGCACTATACTAACACTACTAACACTATATCCTGACAGTAGTGCATGAGACAGGTAATCTGAAAAAAAGTCATGTGCCTCGGTGTCCTCCGGTGCTCCTAACGGCATCTGCAAGATTTCACAGGAAAAATTGGCAATAATACCATATATTGCACTGTTTAGCTAATCATTACCGCGTTCCTTCACTGCGACAGCTCTATATGAATCAATAGTGTGATTCTGTTCTGGTTCGATACACCTCTTTGTCAGATAAATCACTTCAGAGCTGTTGCACAGAACAGCAAATCATCAGGTTAGATTTGATGAAGTGCTTGAATGAAGCTCTGTTGATGATCATCAGGTTGTGTTATATGTTTTTAATCACAGCTCCATTATTATAAAGTCTGGTGTTTGCTGCACAAAGCTGACTGCTGGGACTGGTTACAGCTGTGGGGCTTAGCAGTACTCACAGTAGAGTCGTGTGCTGTGGTGGCGATTTTGGGCTGTGTCAAAAATGTGTTGAAAAGCTTGTCTTAGTCCAGTGATGGATCCTTCTTCCCTCTGCTATATGTAGCTTCGTCAGCATCTGGCACCCAGCAGTACCGTACCATTCTCACATTGCTCTCTGCCTTTGTCTCTGCAGAGCTGAGGACCCAGTCACAGTCCCTGACACTTCCCATTTGTGAAGAGGTGAGATGTTTTACTTTTTAGTGCAACAGCACTAGCACAGTTTCAGCACATGTGTAACAGAACAAGCACATGTGTAACAGATGCAGACTCTGTGGAAGCCAAGCTAACTTTAATGCTTCCTCTACATTTTCTATTCATGGTGTATGAAGAGATATTTATAGGTCATTCAGAAGCCTGCATCCATCTTTACTACATGCTTTCTACAGCCAGAATAACTTTTTCATTGTCAATTATTACACTGAATGTGCCCTATAGTTCTGTGCTACGTCTGAAATACATGATTCTAACAATGTTTTTGATTTCTCAGGTCTGTTTCCTACTAAATGTGGGGGAGCATCAGGAGTTGAATAAGAGATATTTTATCATGAAGCCCAGATTAAGTTTTGTCTGCTCATCCAGAAAGTCTCAGTTATTACCTGTAAGTATGTTTCCTAAGACATTAATTCTTTTAGCATTATTCCAGCCTGTTCACCAAGTAATCTTCTCTTTTAACACTGTTCTCAAGCTCTTATTATGGTGTGTTCCCGCTAAGAGCGAAGCAAACTGTTTCGAACCTCGCGTTTTCGCAGGAGTTGAAATATTTCAACTCGAGCCAGAAATTAGCGTGACGCTGTGTTGCTAAAGCCTATCAGCGTTGAGATTCCCCTCCTGTCGTCACTGACGTCTTGACGTTGAATCAGAAATGTGAACATGGCCAGAGTGTCCACTGTTGTATCTGCCAGCACATTAACACAGTATCCTCATCTCCCCTGCCAGTGAACTTCTGAAAAGAAGAGGATGATGAAATGAGATAAAGCGGCCGACTGGAGGAGCCCAGCCCCCCCTCACCTCCACCTCTTTGAAGCATGGCAGGCCTACAGCTTGTCACCCCTGCCACTTCACCCATGGGGCCTTTCTTTGGTCTGCCATGGCAGCAGGAGGCTATCCATGATAACATCTATACACCTAGGAAATATCAGGTAAGGAGGCTGCCATCCACGTGCATGTGTTTCCGTCTACTAAGGCATTCATGTAACAAATTAAGAGCTATTCATAGCTGTTCTTTTGTTTTCATCCGTTAGCATTGTATTATTTTAGTTGACACTTCATCAGCTCACTGTCCGTGAACCTGTGCCTCCCTCCACAGGTAGAACTTCTTGAAGCAGCTCTTGAACATAATACTATCGTCTGCTTGAATACTGGCTCAGGGAAGACCTTTATTGCAGTACTTCTAACAAAAGAGCTCTCCCACCAAATCCGTGGACACTACCATGAAAATGCGAAGAGGACTGTTTTTCTGGTGAACACAGGTACCTGCAATACACAATGTCTGCTATTGTTTTCAACGTGCCACAGAAGTTTCCATGTGCTTTAGGCTGCAATCACACCAGATCCAGCGGTGCGGCGAAAACGCTAAACATTAGTGATTACTGAATTAGCGATTCAGGGTTGGAAATTAACATTTTTTGCCACTGTGGCTGGTGGATTCCAAAATCTAGCAGCCACTCAATAGACTACCATTGTTTTTTTGGCTGTTGAGTGAAGCATATCTAGCAGCCACTTGTATATATTTTACCAGCATTTGGCTGGTGGCTGGTGCTAATTTCCAACCCTGGTTTGGGCTGCGATTGCTGCAGGGAGTGCCGAAAAAAAGCAGCATAAAGGTAGAAACAGAATCAACTTTGGAGAAACGCAGCTTTGACGTCACGCTGCGGTGGCCAATCACGTAACCAGAGATCTAGAGCATTACAACCCAGTCAAAAGGGAACAAAGGATGTCGATAGTGACTAAACCACACCGTCGCAAAACCCTGCGGCCGCACCGCCGGTACTGGTGTGAATGCATTCTTAGTGTGTCACTTTTGTTCATTTATATTCAAATGCATGGAGTGATTTAACTTGAATGGAGTTTTTTCCAAGTAGTTTACTGTTTCTCTGGTCTACGTTGTCCAGTTATATCTGTAGTTCAGCAAGCAGCTGCAGTCAGAACTCACTCTGACCTCCAAGTGGGAGAGTACACAGATTTGGAGGAGACCTCAACATGGACCAACCAACGGTGGAGTCAGGAGATACTCGAGAATCAGGTGTGCCGATCGTTCTCATTGCCTTTTGTGACTGCAGTGTTTCCCACCGGGTTTTGTGAGACTGTGGTGGACCTCTGACCATCTAGGGGGGGTCCGGGGTTTGCTCTCCGGAAGAAACTTAAAGTTAAATGCATCAATCTGGTGCACTTTGAGAGCAAAATGAAGAGATCTATGAAGAACTTTGTGCTCTAGTAAACAGTTTTGTATAGATATTAGGGCTGTCAAAGTTAACGTGATAATAACACGTAAACGTAAAGTTGGCAGACTGCACGCACGGACCCCACCCGTTGAGAAGTGTAAAATATGTTTGGTTCATTATGAAAGCGCCACAGTCTAGGTAATTAATGGGGAACACTGAGACTGTCTTGCAGAGTGTTGACTATAGTGGTCAGTTATATTTGCACCTTCTTTATCAATGTCAGTCCATAGTCAGACTGAATCACGCTGTGGTCACTGTTGACAATAACATGTCTTTCTCTTATTCAGGTGCTGGTCATGACTTGCCACATATTCCTGCACATTCTGAGAGATAAAATCTTGCCGTTGTCTAAAATCAACTTGGTGGTTTTTGATGATTGTCACCTGGCCATCACAGATCACCCTTACTGTGAGATAATGAAGGTGAGATTGTGGTTGCAAAGTCAAATTCATGTGTTGTCTTTGCAGGACTGACCAACAGTGGTCCAAGAGAACTGTGAATGACCCGATTCTCTTCTCTTCTCTCTCTGTGCAGCTGTTTGAAGGCTGCTCGTGCAGTCCTCGTATCCTCGGTCTCACGGCCTCCATTCTGAATGGGAAGTGTGACCCGTCAGAACTGGAGCAGAAGATCCAGAATCTGGAGAGAATCCTGAAGAGCAATGCTGAAACTGCCACTGACCTCGTGGTCCTGGACAGGTATGATTATATATGACCTATACCAGAGGTGAACATCTATATCTGTGGCTTAATGAGTATTGGGTGAACTGATTTCACTGATCACAGTTCATTCAAACAGACAAAGAAAACCTAGATTATAAAATTACCCGATGAATGAAAATCAATGACAGCAACAGACCGGTATGACAGTAATAATAACTCCTAGGTGTATTATATTTCAGATACGCCTCTCAGCCAAGAGAAGTGGTGCTGGACTGTGGCCCCTACGTGGATAAGAGCGGCCTCTCTTCCTGTCTGCAGGCGGAGCTGGACGAAGCTCTCCACTTCCTGAATGACTGCAACATATGTGTTGCCCGAGAGGACCGTGATCCCACATTCATCTCCAAACAGGTCAGAGCTATATACACATTTTTTTGTATTTGTTTCATTATTTGATCATATGGTTTTGACACTACTGGCAGCCACTGCCTGCTTGCTGTGTGAATGAACGCTGTAGAGAAGTTGTGTTTGACCAGTCAGCGATGTCATGGATGCTCCTGGGCTGCCCCGTGCTAAATTTAGACGTAGTTTCCTCCGGTCAATATGCAGTTAAAGCTCATGCCAGGTTTCTTGAGGCTATAAGTGAGAAAAAAAACTGCCGTTGACACTGTCTGGGTCCTATCCAGGTCCTGGGTGACTGCCGGGCCGTGCTGCAGGTTCTTGGACCCTGGTGTGCAGATAAGGCCGCGGGCATCATGGTGCGGGAGCTCCAGAAGTACATCAAACACGAGCAGGAGGAGCTCAGCCGCAAGTTCCTGCTCTTCACCGACACCATCCTGCGCAAAGTGCACGCCCTCTGCGAGGAGCACTTCTCCCCCGCCTCGCTGGACCTCAAGTTCGTCACCCCCAAGGTCCTCCGGCTGCTCGAGATCCTGCACGAGTACAAGCCCTTCGAGCGGCAGCAGTTCGAAAGTGTGGAGTGGTACAACAACCGCAACCAGGACAACTACGTGTCCTGGAGCGACTCTGAGGACGAAGACGAGGACGAGGAGGTGGAGGTCAAAGAGAGGCCCGAAGCCAACTTCCCCTCACCGTTCACCAACATCCTGTGTGGGATCATCTTTGTGGAGAGGCGGTACACGGCTGTCGTCCTCAATCGGTAGGACTCTGTCCTCTGGGACAGCCGTACTTCATACACATTTATTATACTCTCAGATGTGGTTGTTGGTGGCCCCCCCTTCAGATTACCTGTCTCATGCACTACTGCACTAGTGACACGCTGTCTGTGTTTCTTCCTCAGTCTGATCAAAGAGGCGGGGAAGCAGGACCCCGAGCTGGCTTACATCAGCAGCAACTTCATCACCGGCCACAGCATCGGCAAGAACCAGCCGCGCAACAAGCAGATGGAGGTGGAGTTCAGGAAACAAGAGGAGGTATACAGACGGGAATCATACACCTGAATATCCACTATCACTGTTTTTATACACAAATGTTTATTTGGAGCCCCTGGCTACCACAGAGTCACTTTCATTCTGGCATCCTCACACACCTGTCCACACTAGTTAGACATGTTGGCTTGAAATGAGTCATGCACATGAGCTGTGGGCCTGGATGGGTTTCATACTTTCATTTCCTGTCCCGTCAACGTAGTGAGAATTTAGTAATTAGCAGTCCTGTTCCATTCAGATCCTGTCACTTGTTGGTACTGACGAGAAAACTGCAGGAAGAAATCATCCTGAACATAAACATAAGAGCAAAAAACTGTGGAGTTTTGAAAATGATTTCAAAATCATTGAAATGATGTGGGAAGCCTGTGAATGTCACACGAAATGTTCAGTCATTTTGTTATCACGTTAAATAGCCCCCACCTCTTTCTCTCACAGGTTCTCCGCAAATTCCGGGCTCACGAAACCAACCTGCTGATCGCCACCAGCATCGTGGAGGAAGGCGTGGATATCCCAAAGTGTAACCTGGTGGTGCGGTTCGACCTGCCCACAGAGTACAGGTCCTACGTCCAGTCCAAAGGCAGAGCTCGAGCACCCGTCTCCAACTACATCATGCTCGCTGACAGTGAGAGGACCAAAACCTTCGAAGAAGACCTCACTACCTACAAGGCCATAGAGAAGGTGACCTGTTCTCTCTGTCAATAGTTAGGAGGAATTTAGTGTTAGGTAGTTTCTGATCTTGGAGGTACGTTGGTAGAAATAGTATATAATCGATCTTATTTGATCTTTGAGCAGATCTTAAGGAACAAGTGCTCCAAGTCAGTGGAGGTGAGTGACTTTGAAGTGGAGCAGGTGCTGGACGATGACAACATCCTCCCGCCCTACGTGCTTCGATCAGAGGATGGAGGTCCCCGGGTCACCATCAATACAGCCATCGGACACATTAACAGGTACAGGGGATGTTTCTGCAAAGTCTTAATTCATTAAGAAAATAACACGTACAAATCAGCTTTAGAAAAGAATGTCTTAATCCTTTAAAAGGGAATGTCTAGAGGCTGCCGACAGATCGCTGCTGTTTGCATGATTCTGTTTAAATCAATCTAAAGTAAAAAAAAACATAATAGCTAGAGCATTCATTCTTTTTACAGCAGAAAGCTAATACTTCCGTCTGTTCGCATCAACGCAATGACGTCATTACGTAACCTAACGACACGATCAATACGTTTGCAGGCTGCTCATAAAAATGAGCATAGTTCAAATAATGTTAGTTGTGTTGGGAAACATTTTGTTCATGGTTCTACATTCAGAAGAATTCAGAATTCACAAATGTTTTGTATGTTTATTTATTAAAATTTGATGAAAGCACATGCAATTTTTTTTTTTTTTTTTTTAAATTGCACAGTTTCAAGTAGGGCTGTCAAAGTTAACGCAAATTTGTTTTAACCCCACTAATTTCTTTAATGTATTAACGCAACTTGTGATTTTTAGGTTGTAGCCGCTCAGTGTTAAAGCTAGAGAGAAGATACTGGTATCATATAAAACTAGTAAACCTGATGAATCCATCGGTACCAAACATGTCTTGCTAACTCGTCGGGAAGGAGGTTAAATAACGCTCCAAAGTTGCGCTAAATTTTGGCGAGGAAAAACTGTCATGGTCATTTTCGAAGAGGTCCCTTGACCTCTGACCTCCAGATCAGTGAATGTAAATGGGTTCTATGGGTACCCACGAGTCTCCCCTTTACAGACATGCCCACTTTATGATAATCACATGCAGTTTGGGGCAAGTCATAGTCAAGTCAGCACACTGACACACTGACAGCTGTTGTTGCCTGTTGGGCTGCAGTTTGCCATGTTATGATCTGAGCATATTGTTTTATGCTAAATGCAGAACCTGTGAGGGTTTCTGGACTATATCTGTCATTGTTTTGTGTTGTTGGTGCTCAGGTACTGTGCTCGGCTGCCCAGCGACCCGTTCACCCACTTAGCACCCAAGTGTAAAACTGCAGAGAGGCAGGACGAACGCTTCCAGTCCACGCTCTACTTACCCATCAACTCCCCTCTGAGAGTTCCTGTTAAGGTGAGGAAGAACATCTACACTTTAACAATGTTGGTAATGACATGGTAAAGACAGTGTATTTTTTCTAGCCTCCCTCCTGGGATTCAGTAAGAATGAATCCAGTTAATTGTATTAATGCACCACTGTCTTTACAGGGTCCTACAATGAACTGTGCCAGACTGGCAGAGAAAGCAGTTGCACTAGTATGTTGTGAGAAGCTCCACAAAATAGGTAAAAGCACAGAATTTACAGATATGCATGATCAGGAAAATTATTCCCCCGCATCTATTTCAGCTCGTTTATATCTTGCTTCGTTCCACCCAGGTGAGCTGGATGATCACTTGATGCCGGTGGGGAAGGAGACGGTGAAGTATGAGGAGGAGCTGGACCTTCACGATGAGGAGGAGACCAGCGTACCGGGCCGGCCCGGCTCCACCAAGAGGAGGCAGTGCTACCCTAAAGCCGTAAGAAAGTCTCCCCCATTACAGCTACGGTTCCCTGGTGCTTGTTGGATGCTGAGCATCTCAAAGCAAATCCAATATTCATACAATTAATCTGTCAGACTGACCTTTCAGATGCTAGTTGTACATCCTAACTTGCATCATCAATGTTTTAACAATCTGTTTAAAGTTTTCTTAAAGTAAAGATGTTCAACTTTGCAGGCTATAAAGATAACTAAAGCTGGCACAGTTAGTTGACTGTAGCTAGTTCCATGAGCTGTCTACTACTACTAGATGCTCATTAGTTTTCTTTTCTGTGTCCTCTCCAGATACCAGAGTGTCTGCGGGACAGTTACGCCGTCCCGGAGCAGACTTACTACCTGTATGTGATCGGGATGGTCCTCACCACTCCTCTCCCTGACGAACTCAACTTCCGCAGAAGGAAGCTCTACCCGCCGGAGGACACCACCAGATGCTTCGGCATCCTGACTGCCAAACCCATACCTCGAGTACGTACACCTGCTTAAAACTAGATCCCATCCACCTTATTCCTATTACAGCCCAAAGGGGATAATGTGATCATACCTCTGCCTTCTACTATGGAGGGATGGAGGATGACCTGAAGACCTTAGCTACTTTATTGACTTTATTGACTAACATAAAGGCAAATTACTTTTCAAAGTTAGCCTCTGAGACTAACTAGCTTACTGATACTTCTGCTACCTCACCAGAAGTTCCGCCCATAATCATTTCTACAGTAACGCCCCCGAGAATAAGGTGGATATACCTTCCTAAATGTCCATGTTTTCACCTCTAGGATTTTAGTTCCTTTATTCACATCTCAAAAGAAAGAACTGGCCTCTCATCATACATTATGGATGGTAGCTTGATGCTTTCCTTCTGTCCAGATCCCCCATTTCCCGGTGTACACCCGCTCGGGTGAGGTGACCATCTCCATCGAGCTGCAGAAGTCCGGCTTCGCGCTCACCACCGCCCAGCTTGACCTCATCACCCGCCTGCACCAGTACATCTTCTCCCACATCCTCCGCCTGGAGAAACCAGCACTGGAGTTCAAGCCCACGCTGGCCGACTCGGCTTACTGCGTTCTACCTCTGAATGTCGGTGAGTAGAATCCCTCTCTGTCCGAGCTCGGTGGATGACTTTGTCCAGGTGTCTGGAGATGCTCATTAGTTTCCTTCTGTTATCATTGGCTCATTCAGTCGGCGACTCCAACACGCTAGACATGGACTTTAAGTTCATGGAGGACATTGAGAGGTCTGAGGCCCGCACTGGCATTCCTACCACTCAGTACACCAAGCAGAACCCCTTCAACTTCAAGCTGGAGGACTACCAGGATGCTGTCATCATTCCAAGGTACCATTGTGCCAAATGTTTTACTGTGTATGTGGAGCAGACAGCTGAAAGGTGCTTTGAGCTCCATAATGACTGAATGTCCCACCGCTCCTCTCCTCTCTTCTGCACACTACAAAAACTTCTCTACCTCAGTTATTATCCTGCATTATATTCCATATCTGACATTTCTTAATATCTGTTTCTCCTATATTTTATTATCCAGCACTATATCACTTTCTGCACTACATTCACTTTTTCTTTAAATAGTCCTGTATCTCAGTTGTTTTTACCCTGCACTATATTCATTTTTAACAGTTCTTTTGCACATTGCATATTTTGTTTTATACTCTGTATTACTTACATGTGTCTTGTTACTTCTTGTGTCGTTTTACTAACATGTGTACTACTTACCTGTGATGTTTTTACTAATATGTGTGCACTATGGAACTGTGATGCTGGAAACTTGAATTTCCCTCGGGATCAATAAAGTTACTATCTATCTATCTATCTATCTATCTATCTATCTATATATCTATCTATCTCTCCTCTCAGGTATCGTAACTTTGACCAGCCTCACCGCTTCTACGTTGCTGATGTGTACACAGACCTGACGCCGCTCAGTAAGTTTCCTTCACCAGAGTACGAGACATTTGCCGAGTACTACAAAACCAAGTACAACCTGGACCTGTCCAACCTGAACCAGCCGCTTCTGGACGTAGACCACACCTCCTCCAGGTCAGCAGCACAGCCATCCAGACAAATCACAGCATTTGTACTGTACATACATTGTATTTGGAGTTGGACAGGTAGAAAGTTGAGTCTCTTGTTTTCTTGTGCTCCCAGACTGAACCTGTTAACCCCTCGCCACCTGAACCAGAAGGGCAAAGCACTGCCGCTCAGCAGTGCAGAGAAGAGGAAGGCCAAGTGGGAGAGTCTGCAGAACAAACAGGTAATGGCTGCGTCCGTGCTCACACTGATGGTGGCAATGACTGTGTTCACATGCACACTGATATTCCACTATTATTCCCAATATGACAATAATCCAAATTTGATATAGTCATGTAGCATTTTCGGATTAAGATATGTGGTATATGCTGATATTATTCAGGTTATTTTCATTCTTTGGACATGTATGCAGTACATTCACAGTATGCATCTTTTGGGGGTTTTACGGCACACGGCCTGTTTCCGGCCAGCTCTGTGCGTTGTACACAAACCAACTAGCCAACAGATGCAGAGATGCATGCCCAAAAGAAAAGAAGGAGAAACACACCTACTGTTAAACATTATGAATTAATAATCGGAGTCTGCACGGCTGCATGTAAACGATAATATTAGTGGAATATTCATTGTCATTAGTCATGTAAACAGCTTAGTAGGAATAGTGTCTTTTCGGAATAAGGGCAAAAAAAGTTTGTACATGTAAATTAGGTCTGGGCAATATGATGATATATATCGTCAAAACAATATAAAAATGTCTATCATATATATTTTTCTGTGTTGTTTCTACCGCTGTATAGGCTAGGTCTATATTTATCTCTGTAATTTCACTTCAGTTCATTTTGCACTCAAGTTCTTAAAATGAGCAAAATACTTAATTTCTCAAGTATTTAATTCACACAGGAGTAAATAACGACAGGTTTTATTATGTGTCTATTTCATATAGACTATTTATTTATTGAGTTACCAGAAACATGCTATATCGTGATATATATGTCGGCCTCGGTCTCCGTCCAAGCAGCACTTGAACATCGTTCCAAATTAGTCGACACCGAGTTTGAAGAGAGACTGAATAAGTAAGAGGAAGGGTGTCGTATGCAAAAAACAACTGCATTTACGCCACTACAGAAATGACAGAAATCCCCCTTCCGTACATGGTGTACTGTAACAGTTCCAGTCTAAATGGTGTTGTGTTGTTGTCAGATCTTGGTTCCTGAGCTGTGTGCCATCCACCCCATCCCTGCCTCCCTGTGGAGGAAAGCCGTGTGTCTGCCCAGCATCCTCTACCGCCTCCACTGCCTTCTGACCGCCGAGGAGCTCAGAGCTCAGACAGCCAGTGAAGCTGGAGTGGGAGCCCAGACCCTCCCCCCCGACTTCAGGTCCGTGATACACACACACTAACGCAACATTCAGTGTTTCACTTTCACTTAGTCCATTTGCTGAATCAGGACTTTCCTTAAAGAATGGAACAATGGTTTTACACCATTCTGATCATTTGTGTGTAAACTTTCCCAAAAACAGTTTCCCAGCATTCTAATGTATAGCTGGTGTGTATGTGGCAGGTATCCAAACCTGGACTTTGGTTGGAAGAGATCTATCGACAGCAAAACCTTCATCTCCTGTGCTGACTCCGACAGCGAGGATGACGAGGCTCACTGTGAGCACCAAGAGACTGTAACGCCTGAGCCCAGTTCCCTAACGCGTCCCAGCAGTCACCACTCTTCCCTGCCCGAGCAGGAGCCGCTCGGGGCCCTCGAGCCCGGAGAAGCCACATGCACGAGGAACCTAACCAACGGCACTGCACTAGTCAGCGACTGTGATGACGACGGCCACCACGACGAGCACCTTCACCAACATGACAATTGCCAACGCTCCCAGCCCAGCTCTCCTGGGCTGCAGAGTCCTGAATCAATACAAACCACTACCTCAGTTCCTGTGCAGCCCTCTCACAGCTTGAAGAAGCCCAGCTCCAGTCCTCCACAGCCTAGTGATGAATGTACACCAGGGAGGACCTCAGACCGCGCAAATAAAGCTACCTCAGTCTGCAGCCGGGCAGCCACGGGTCCCAGTGCTCCCGCAGCACCTTCTCCCCATCTTGCCGCTGTCCCCCAGCACAGAGCCCAGGCAGGAGACTCCCCCAAAAGCCTGGGGCCCAACCCGGGCCTCATCCTGCAGGCCTTGACCCTATCCAACGCCAGCGACGGCTTCAACCTGGAGCGGCTGGAGATGCTCGGAGACTCTTTCCTCAAGCACGCCATCACCACGTACCTGTTCTGCACCTACCCCGACGCTCACGAGGGACGACTCAGCTACATGCGCAGCAAGAAGGTGAGCAGCGTGACCTCCACTAATCTAAGTGTGAATTAGTAGTGCAGGTCTGGACTCATCCTCTTTGGTGTGCCCGTGTCCAGGTGAGCAACTGTAACCTGTACCGTCTGGGGAAGAAGAAGGGCCTCCCCAGCAGGATGGTGGTGTCCATCTTCGACCCCCCCGTCAACTGGCTGCCTCCCGGCTACGTGGTCAACCAGGACAAGAGCAGCACAGACATACTGGATTCAGAGGAGGTCAGTGGACTTCCTGCTTCTCTCTCTCACTTTATACTGACTGAGGACGTTCTTCTTCTTTAAAGGGCTGCATTAGATTGGAGTTGTGTGTGAGGGTTAGACCTAAGCTTTAGAGAATGCTTGTGCTTAGCGGTAGGCCATTCACAATATAGCACATTCATTTCTGTCATGGATGTTGTCAGTGTTGTGATGTTGTCCGTCCACTAGAGGGCAGGCTTCCACCTTGTCTGGCAACACAACATGATTGTGTCTTGCCATTGACTCGACTCCAACATATAATACAATGAATGTAAAATCATGTTGGGTTACATGCATAAAGAAATGTGTAAAGAAAAGAATACAGAACTAAATAAGTTTGGGTAAATTCATAAAGGGTGAAATGAAAAGGGAATGCAAAGGGAAAATCATGCATAAATAAATAAATACATACATTTAAAAATAAATATAAAATAAAAAAAAATGGCTAAATGAATAAATAAATAATAAATGCAGATATAAATATATTAATATATAAATGCAAAAATAAATAAGTTAATTTTAAAAATAGTAAAATAAATAAATAAATACATACATTTAAAAATAAATATAAAATAAAAAAATAAATAAATGCTATATGAACAAAATAAATAATAAATGTAGGTAAAAAATAAATACAAAAAAAATAAGTTAATATAAAAAATAGTAAAATAAATTCATAAATAAATTAAAGGGTAAATTAACCAGAAGAGTAAATAAATAAGGGAATTAATACAAAGATAAATAAATAAAGAAGCAAATTAAAACAGAAATATCAATTTATGTCACATTTAATCTACTGATTAATGGTTATATTTATTTTTTAAAGAATTTGCAACATTTAATGACATTTATTTATTTATCGAGTCATTTATTTATTTATTGATTGATTTTTTTAATTTGGCAGGTTCCGTCCTCCATACTATAGTAGGGTGTTGGGTAATATGATGATACATACTATGAGATGGTGATAAAAGTTTGATCAACTGACAGATTTTCACATACAGTCTTTGGATCTCTGGGAGCATCAGACCGTTGTGGGTAATGCTGAAGACGGACTGATTAATGAGAATATTGGATTTGACATTATATGAAATTCCAAATACAGCGATGGAAGATATTAACTCCACTGCCCACTCCGACTCTCTGTGTCTTCAGAGGCCTCCGGTTACAAGCTCAGACAAAAACAAATCAGTGTGAGGGATGAAACAAACGATCCGAATGTGAAGACGTTCCAAACAGTCCAAAAGAAATTCAGTTTACAGAAAAGCAGCAAACCCAGTTCCTGATCCAGTTGTTTGAAGGAGATGTTTTCACAGTAATATAAAATAGATAATAGAGAGGGAAATATGACCTGTTGAACTGCCTAACACTAATATTAGCTCTAAGCAGCTTCAACACTAAAATTACTGATCTCAAGATTTTTTTTTTTTTTTTAAATCAAAGCAAATTTAGATAAAAATACAATAATTAATTTCCTAATAATTTGGATTTTGTTTTAATACAAATATCCACTATAGATGACAATAACAAAGTACAGCACCTCCCACTCCCGGAAAATAGGGGATCCCCCCAGAAGATACGGTGTAATTTGAACACTGTAATTTGCCGTGCATATAATGTTTTTTTGTGTAAAATATATCGAAACATTGAATGACATCAGATCTAAAATGTTATTCTTTCCTTTGGTGCAGAGATTTCACAAGTGGCAGATTAAAAAAAAGACAGAGAAAAAGTGACCACTTCTTTAGGATTTCCTTTTAACTTCCTCTGTTTGCGTCCATCGTCCAGGCCAAGGAGGAGCTTCTGGCCAACGGGCAGGCTGGGAATGACTTTGAGGAGGATGAGGAGGAGGTTGAGGAGGTGGATGAGGACGGCGAGCTGATGTTGAAGGAAGAGCCAAAAGATGAAGTCAACATGGAGGACGATCTGGAGTATTACAAAGAACACATCAAGTTCATAGACAACATGCTGTTGGGATCCGGTGCGTTCGGTAAGAAGATCTCTCTGAGTAGCTTCCCTCCCTCCCTCACCCCGGCCGCAGCCTCCTCCCCCGCAGTGGAGACTCCGTACGAGTGGAAGGCCCCCAAGAAGCCCCTCCATCCCACCACGACCCATTACCCGTCGGAGCCGGCGCCCAGCACGCCCTCTACCGAGGAGTTCGACTACAGCTCGTGGGACGCCATGTGCTACCTGGACCCCAGTAAGGCCGGAGAGGAGGACGACTTCGTGGTGGGTTTTTGGAATCCGTCTGAGGAGAACTGCGGCGCGGAGCTCGGCAAGCAGTCGATCTCCTACGACCTGCACACGGAGCAGTGCATCGCCGACAAGAGCATCGCCGACTGTGTGGAGGCTCTGTTGGGCTGCTACTTGACCAGCTGTGGAGAGAGAGCAGCCCAGATGTTCCTCTGCTCACTGGGCCTCAAGGTGAGTGAGGACTCCCACACCGGTCAGTCTCAGTAGTCCCTGATTCAGCAGTGATGCATTGGGTCAACACAATATAGAGAGGTGAAGTCAACATGGAGGACGATCTGGAGTATTACAAAGAACACATCAAGTTCATTGACAACATGCTGTTGTTTATGATAAATTTAAAAATTTATCATAAATTTAAAAATTTAAAAATAAATATAACCATTAATCAGTAGATTAAATGTGACATAAATTGATATTTCTGTTTTAATTTGCTTCTTTATTTATTTATCTTTGAATTAATTCCCTTATTTATTTACTCTTCTGGTTAATTTACCCTTTAATTTATTTATGTATTTATTTTACTATTTTTTAAATTAACTTATTTTTTTTTGCATTTATTTTTTAATTGATTTTTTTACCTACATTAATTATTTATTTTGTTCATATAGCATTTATTTATTTTTTATTTTTAAATGTATGTATTTATTTATTTATGTATTTATTTTACTATTTTTAAAATTAACTTATTTATTTTTGCATTTATTTATTAATATATTTATATCTGCATTTATTATTTATTTATTTATTTATTCATTTAGCATTTTTTTTTTTATTTTATATTTATTTTTAAATGTATGTATTTATTTATTTATTTATTTATTTATGCATGATTTTCTTCCTGTGGACGGTCACCATGAATCACACGTATGATGTTTGTCACAGCCATCAGCAGGGGGGGGGTTTCCTCAGGTATTCAGAGTTGTTTTCTGATGCCAACAGGTGTTACCGTTGGAGAGGGGGATCCTGATGGGAGCTCTGGTGCAGACCTGTCAGATCACAGCCATCGACCTGTGCTACGGCTGGCTGAAGATCCCCCCCCGCTGCTTGCTGGACCATCCAGACGCAGAGCGAACTCTCAACCACCTCATCTCCGGCTTTGAGAACTTCGAAAGAAAGATCAACTACACCTTTCAGAACAAGGCTTACCTCCTGCAAGCCTTCACCCACGCTTCCTACCATTACAACACCATCACAGGTCAGACGAGCTTCATCATCGTTCACTGTACAGATCACAATAACGGGTTTGGGAATTGGAAGTATCATCCGGGGAAAACATATTAGTTTTTTTATAAATGATGAAAACTG
The DNA here is from genome assembly GCA_916701645.2 of Sebastolobus alascanus. Lineage (NCBI taxonomy): Eukaryota > Metazoa > Chordata > Actinopteri > Perciformes > Sebastidae > Sebastolobus > Sebastolobus alascanus. The sequence continues at coordinate 423,230 of CAKAOJ020000407.1, forward strand.
TTGCTGGCAATGACGTGAATGTTTATTTAGATTAAATGCAACGTGACTGACAGAAGAATCCGTCCGTCCTTATTGATCAGTGCATGTTATTTGACCCTTGAACGCTGCTCAGCTCTGCACATGCGTCTCCATGGAATAGGAATTCAATTTAATGTTATTGACATTTAAAGCTGCAATAAATCTTTTGCCCACTTTGGGGGGCAATTATCAGTAAGTAGTTGAAGCGAACATGTTGCCTATTTACACGGTCAACAGAACAGCATTAGGAACAATAGAGTGCTCCAGGGATGACGTATTTTTGTAGGCCAACCAGGAAGTTAGCATCGCCCGTCGACAAACGGGATTGTTCCATTAGGTTTTGGATTATTGCAGAAAATCAGCTCTGTGGCAAACACATGTTTATGAGTGTGAGTATAGACGACGAGGCTGTGAAGGTGGACGAATCGGCGTGATGATGTCTCATTTAGCCACTTGTTAGCAACCGCCTTTTTTACGACCTCCATGTCGTGCAGCCCGTGCAGCAGTCTGTCCCCCATACCGGGATCCAGACCCGGCTGCAACATCGTAGTCCCGTTGTTCTCTCGGATGAATAAAAACATTTCTTTTTTTATTTTGCAACCCAGTTAGTTAGTTAGTTGGTGCTTGAATGCGTTTAAATTCCACCTGCCCACATATCTGACTGTTTCTCTTCAGATTGTTACCAGCGGCTGGAGTTCCTTGGTGATGCAATTCTAGACTACCTCATAACAAAGCACCTTTATGAAGACCCGCGGCAGCACTCTCCCGGCGTGCTGACCGACCTGCGCTCAGCACTCGTCAACAACACCATCTTTGCCTCTCTGGCCGTCAAGTACGACTACCACAAGTACTTCAAGGCCATCTCGCCCGAGCTTTTCCACGTCATCGACGACTTTGTGCAGTTTCAACTGGAGAAGAACGAGATGCAAGGCATGGACTCCGAGGTGAGTCCTGTTTCTAGCATCGGTACTGAACAACAAAGCCCTGCAGGAAGAAACCTAATCTTTGCTGTTGGAGTTCCCCCCCCCTAAAATAATAGTCAGTGTTCAGAAAGATCTGCCTGAATATCAAGGCTGTCAGCTTCTATGAATCTGGTTCATATTCCAGTGATTTCAGCACTGAAGAGAAAATGCAGTTGGATTTAATTTGACTGGAAACGGCTATCTTGGCACCAGATCTCCTCTCGTTCTGGAGAGGTACTCGTATGCCTGAGGGACAGCAGGCACATACTGACAATACAGCTGAAAGAAATAAAGACATATGCTGCAGTAATATGGTGCCACTCACTATTCACTCACTATTCTGCTCACTATTCATCAAATAATACTAGCAATAACATGATGAAGCTGCTAATGCAGCAGGTAGTGTAGACCGAGTCTGTCAGCTGAGAATGTCTGTCGGCTCATATAATATATAATATAACTTAACATATTGTTTTCATATATTTTAAAGAATGCATTAAAACCCAGACTCACACACTGACTGTCTACATCATGTTTAGAGTTGCAAAAGGGTCGGGAAAATTTCCAAGGGAATTTTGGAATTTTTGCACAATTTCAATATAAAAATCGTACCTTTTAATAGTGAATTACACTTAAAAAAGCGATATTAGGTCTTATGACATGTTTTGGTTCAACGTCTGCCCATTTAATTGAATTGTAACCTGCACTGCATTCAGCAGCACTCTTCCATCACATGCGTAGATCATTTGCCAGGAATTAAATAGGAATTCAGTCAAATTACAACCCTCTGCATGCACAGTACATTCTCCCATCACATGTGCAGCCAACACTACTGCACTGTGTGAGCCAAAACTACATGCTTTCATTATATTACTGAATATATTTAATCGATTTTTCAAGGTTTTTCAGTGAACATTCTCAAACTTGTTCCTCAAAGGTCTGCATCTGATTTTTATTCGAGGTCAGAGGTCCGTAACGATTGGCTTTTATTGATTCAATGAAATAATTGCCTTTTAATATATTATTTTAAAAAAAAAAGAAGAAATTCAGAACAGGATTAGAATTTTATGTTGTTTCTGGAGCAGCAACAGTAATGTTTACAACAGCAAAGTCCCCATATTAACTCTAATAATAATACATTATATTAAAGGTCCAATATTGTAAAAAGTGAGATTTTCATGTCTTTTACATTATAAAGCAGGTTCAAGTGCTTTATAAATATTGTTAAACTATCAAAACGCTCAATATACGGAGAAATAAACACGGCCCGTATGCAGAAATTGCGCGTTTGAAACAAGCCGTCAGGATTTCTGTCCATTTGTGATGTCACAAATATACAATATTTAGACCACTACGCGGTTTTAAACGTAAACATTCTAAATATGTCCCAGTTTATTTCCTGCTGCAGTGGATGTAAATAACATCAGCTGACAGGACGTAAACATGGACCCAAGCTGTTGCCTAGCAACGCAATTCCGTTGAAATGCACTTAAACGGAGCGTGTCAGACAGAGAGTGAATACAGGTATATTCAGGCAGACAGTATGAGGAAAATAAAGTTGTTTTTTTTACAGCATGTAAACATGTTCTAGTAGAAACACAAAATACAAGCATGAACCTGAAAATGAGCACGATATGAGACCTTTAACAGGAAGTGGGTCGATTGTTTTGTTAAGCTCCTACTCATTATCGCTTGAAATTTTAAATGTTTCTTTTAGTAAGCTCTACCTCATAAATTTAGATTTTGTATGTGTGTGTTTGTGTTATGATGTCATCAGCTTACGGCTCTGTGTGTTTTTTGACAACAGCTGCGACGCTCTGAAGAAGACGAGGAGAAGGAGGAGGACATCGAGGTCCCGAAGGCCATGGGGGATATCTTTGAGTCGCTGGCCGGAGCTATTTACATGGACAGCAGGATGTCATTGGAGACGGTGTGGCAAGTGTATTATCCAATGATGAGGCCACTCATAGGTGAGGAAGAGCGAAAGCACATTTATTTATGTATTTTTTTGTTGTTTTTCAGTCATGATTGTTGAGCAGGAACTTGAGGAAACTTTTGTAAACATGTTGAAGAAGTGAAAGTTTGAGGATGTTAATGTTTTTATCTCCTCACCACTTACAGAGAAGTTCTCTGCCAACGTGCCACGCTCTCCTGTGAGGGAGCTGCTGGAGATGGAACCAGAAACTGCCAAGTTCAGGTAGGAGATCGGCACTTTATGGCTGCTTCTGCAGTCACATTTATCATATATAGAATATGCAGATGATGATTTTATCTTAAATAACTTAGCAATGTACAGGTGATAGAATAGATCAGTCTTAATGGACTTAACTAGGACTTAGCTTTATTGAATTTATGCAGAAAAGATGCACCTATTTCATGTGAAGTTAAAAAATAGATTTGAAGTAAAACTTACTGAATATCATTTACGTTTAAATTCAGTTTAAATTTAGACAGTTTAAAGTCAGCAAATTTATTTTGTTCTCAAATATATATAAAAAATTGGCATAAATAATCACGGCTCAGTATGAATCAAAATAATCTGGATTATCATTGTAGTCATAATTATTATTAATAATAATAATAATAATAATAATAATAATAATAATAATAATAACTTTATTTATTAAGCACCTTTCAAAACAAGGTTACAAAGTGCTTTCCGGTAAAAGCGTGATCAAAAATCAACACCCAGAACTTAAAATCTAAACAAAATAAGATCGTATAAATACAAAATAAAATCACATAAATAGTTACAACAATCAGCACCATCGGTTAAGAAAAAGACATAATATAAAAGTGAGTCTTAAGAAGAGATTTAAAGGAAGATACAGAGTTTACCTGCCTGAGATCCTCAGAGATGGGAGTTACAGTTAATTATGCTGCTTTAATAACCAAAATGGAGCTTTTACGTTTGAATTAGCCGGTGAAAACAAACACATGTACTCATGTAATATTGTTACACAGCCATAAAATGCATTTTATAAACATGGTACGAATAACAAGATGTGCCGGTATTGATCTTAATCAGCCAGTCACACATTAATCAGACATTAAACTAAATCCTGTAAAAATAAACAATAGTTGGTTTTCAAATAGTAACGAAAAATAAAAAAAGGTTAATAAATAGTTTTTTATCTGTTTATTAGTCTTTTTTTTAAACAGGAAGACATTCATTCATTTCCAGTTCTTTATACTTTATACAGTTTTTCCAGTCATTCCAGCTGTTGTCAATGAAACTCAACATTTCCCTCCAGATTTTTCACAATAAAAGTCTAGGAAAGGGAGTGATTTTTAATCCACACAGCTGAGAGGGTGATGTGAACATCATAATATGCCTCTGTCCGTGATCCTTATGGTCCATCCGTGAGCAACCTAAAACATATCACAGAATTTCCCTTTTTTTACGTTCAGCACAACTTTCAACAACATATTTTTCGTGCTTTTTTCCTACGAATGTCCAGCAACACGTGAATCACTTTTCAATTTCCGCTCCAGTCTTTTCAAAACAAACTACTTTGTTAGCTTTAGGAAAAGATCACAGTTTGGGTTTAAGTACCTCCTGAAGTGTCGCAACTTAAGTACGGAAGTTATGTGACAAATAAGTTTGACGCTCACAAAAAAAAAGTGAAATTTGTGTCTATGTACAAGAATCAACACATTAAATTTCGTGACTATTTCCCAAACTGCTGTGCGACTGAGCTGAACGATTACACAAACAATGTGGCATAAAAGAAAGGAAACAGAACAAAAAAAAAGTACAACTACTGATGGAATTAGTACTGTGGAAATATACTTTATACTGAATTTATACAATACAGCTCTGTGTCTAATATCAGCCTGTTTCAGATTAACGCCTCGTCCACACTGGGAACGTCAGGAGAGCGTGGCGGCTGCGTGATTCACGCGTCGGGTGTTCACACCAGCTGCGTTTCTGCTGCTGCTGTCAGCTCTTTCTTTCTACATAGAGTTTGCCTTTCATAATGGCCATTTCATTTCATTATAAATGTCATTTATATTTATTTTAGATAGAGAAAGGTTAAGAAACGTGTGGTAATTTGTAAATAATAGTAATAATCCACCATTAAAACCCCATACTTTCTTCATTCATGGAGCTCTGCAAGTCACTGCATGTTCTAAAACACTGTCTGGCACATATTTCAGAATAAAAGCCTCGTGTTAAAAAAGGAAGGAATTCTGTCCACAGAAAAAAAAACGCTTGAGGGCTTTTATTTTGAAATGAAAGCAGGAAGTGTTGATTTAAAAGTCTTTTTTTCATCTCTGTAACATTTTGTACAGATAGAGACATGTAAACTGTAGTAATGTTGCTGATATGATGTTAATATACAGTCAATAGATCACTTTAACTGTCTGTTGTTGCTGTGAACCATGCGGCTCGCTTCAAAAATAGGCGAGACCTCGAATCTCTAGAAGAGACGCAGCCGAGCCGCGTCTCCCGCGGGCAGTGTGGCTGTTCTAACCCGTTAACACGGACGCCGAAATAAAGAACAACAAGTAACGCAGCCGCCACGCGCTGCTGACGTTCCCGGTGTGGACGAGGACCAAGGCCACCATCAGAGAATGTATGCCATCTACAATGTGACACTCTGTTGTTACCTTCCCCCTGTGTGCAGCCCTGCAGAGAGGACGTATGACGGAAAGGTCCGGGTGACGGTGGAGGTCGTCGGTAAGGGCAAGTTTAAAGGAGTTGGCCGCAGCTACCGGATCGCCAAGTCGGCGGCGGCGCGACGAGCTCTGCGCAGCCTCAAAGCCAATCAACCTCAGGTCCCAAACAACTGAGCTCCTCCTCCGAGCTCTCAGCATTAGCACCTAAGCTACTGACGCTAACGGAGAAAAAAAAAAAAAAAAAGCAACATCGGCTTCCCAACGCAGCGCGACGCCGGCCTCCCGCATCTTCAGCCCGCGACGGCGCAACCAAGGCAGCCAGGGAACACCGTGTGGAGACACAAGAAGCAGACTGATCTCACAACAGATTTCACATCAGATCTTTTACCTTTTTTTTTTTTTTTTTTTTTTTTTGCGCAAACACAATCTTTGCTTTCCCTCTCTGCTTTGTGTAATCACATGAGTGCTTTATTAACGTTTAGCAAAGTGTTTAAAAACAAAAAAAAGGTCAGGTCGCGAGTCTATTCCTCACCGTTTTAGTTATTTTTTTTTGTTAACCTCTGTCAACGAGATGAGGCTTATGCTTATTGTGTAGTATTAGATTGTACATAGTTCAATCAAAGGTGTAAATCAAAGTATGTAGGAAGAAAAAAAAACAACAAAAAACGCTAAACTCCTCAGCCTGTGCACTAGTGCCAGTCGGCTCGAAAGCGCTTTTTAAAACGCTCTCGGCAGACGTGGCTAACAGATACCACTGGAGCAAAAACCTGGTGGCTCTTCTGTCTGAAATCTGTCTTGAAATGGTATTCTTAATCATTTTTGCACTTATTCCATTAGGGTCTGTTACTTTGAGAATTGTGTGGTCACATTGACACCAAAATCCTATACGTAGCAAAGTATATAAATATATATAAAAATAATAAGATACATGAATGATATTCTTGGCCTTAGATGCTAAGGCTCACCCTCATATCCTGCGACACGGATAGGAATTTCAACATTCCCAGTTACTGTAATTTAAAGTAGTTTTTAACCGCACTTGAGGTTGCATGTTCTTGTAGTTTATGTATAAACCATGACAACTGGATTGCTTCTATAAATGTTCTAAATCTATGGATATATCTAGAGTGTGTGAGAGCGAGGTTCGACGTTAACGGCATTATCTTGGTGATTTGGTTTAACATGTTTTGATACCGAGAATGGATGGAATTGAATTTAGTCATTCTCGCGCACTAAGTGGAGCGAATCATCCAGTTTTGATATAAGAAGAGAAAGACGTACACACACGTTCAATATGCTGCAGACTTTTCTACATTGGATACTCGTGTAAGGCTCAGAATCTTTTCAAATACAGTCTTTGTGAAAAAGGCCAATTCATTTCAACACACTAGTGTTCCTCACATCCCGTACCTACCAAAGCTATAACCGATGTGACACTATGAGGTTGAAGTCAATTCCTACGGATAAGGATACCAGCCTTTTTCTTTTTTTTTTCTTGTGGTTTCTGTTCCGACAAATTTTGCTTCCCGCTAAATGTCCTTTTTTTTTCTCTCTCATCAATAAGCCCTTTTTTTTCCACTTGAATACCTCAGTTAATTGCATGCATTTTCTTGTCTTTATATTTTTTTTTCTTTTTTTGTTTGGTGCTATGTTTTTGTATTAAGCTTGAATTTCTCATCTTTTTTTGCACTGTAACTATAATACCTCTTTATTTGACCTTTTTTTTTTTTTTTTATTTTGGAAATCTGTTTGATTTGGTTGTCCTGTTCGTCAGCCATCGAGCTGCAGAGGAGAACTGCGTCGTGTCGTCGTCGTCGTCTCTTCCCCCTCCCGTACTCGGGGTCGACAATTTCATCAGTTGAGAATCTGTTTTTGAATTCTGGGTAAAACAAACAGAGGATTGATTGATCAGATGGGTAAATGCTTGTAGACGTAATCAGATTGCACTCTTAAACTTTACTCCAAAATACAAGCTAGGGGAACACAGTTTACCTTTCTAAACTGTGTTGATATAGCTATCTGAAATCTAAACCACGGGCATATAATCCCATCCTCAGGTGCTTCTACCTCAAAAGACAAGACTGCAATTGAATTCAGTAACTCTCTGTGGCGGCGACACATACTGTAGTCTTTTTACTGTGATAATAATATACCGTCTACGTCACACATCCAGTACGCAACACACACACATCTGTTTCACTGAGTCGGCATTCATTCACAGTAACTTGTGTCTCATGTCTTGGATAGAAACAAACAAAACTGCCATCTCCGTTGGAGATCTACAATGGTTTATTAGGACCATTGTAGGTAAAAAAAATAATAATAACTACGGAGCAGGGGTAGCGGGGTAATATTCAGAGAAAAACTTCAGATTTTTTTTTATTAGTCATACATTTACAAAAAAAAAATATTATCTCAGATTATAAAGTCAAAAATTTGCAATAGAAAAAAACACAAATACTCTGAGATTAAAGTCACAAATTTACGAGAAAAAAAACTTGCATATTCTCTGAGATTAAAGTAAATTACGAGAGAAAAAATGTTGATATTTTCTGAGTTTAAAGTCACAAATTTATGAAAAAAAACTTGAATATTCTCTGAGATTAAAGTCACAAATTTACGAGAAAATAATGCGGATATTCTGAGAGTAAAGTCGTAAATTTACAAGGAAAAAGAAATATATATATTCTGAGTTTAAAGTCACAAATTTATGAGAAAAAAACTTAGATATTCTCTGACATTAAAGTGGTACATTTTCGAGGAAAAACTCACAAATTTAAGAAAAAAAATTGAATATTCTCTATTATTAAATCATAAATTTCATAAAAATAAATTGTTTTTTTCTAATAATTTACAACCTTAAACTCGGAAATATATATTTAATTTTTTAACTATAATGATCTTAAAAAGGCTGTTGTAGAGATCAGTGTCATTATAGATTTAAATGAATGAATCTAAGTTAAAGGTTTTAGCCGAGAGGAGGAGTAGAGATCTTCTCTGCCTCATACAGTTTGTGTGGTTTTGTGAAATCCTTCAGTTCTCACGTGAACAGTCAACGTGAGCTCAGCTGCACCGCGAGACTTCCGTACATCTTTCTACAATCAGTTCAAAAGAGAAAGAGTGCAATCTGTCATTATTTCTCAAGTCTATCTACAGTATGTTCAGTAAACCCTGAAACGTGGGATGTGAAGTTAGTTTCCCGTTGGAGAGATGTTGTCAGATTTAAGCTCTGGAGTGTATCCGGTCACACACACCTCCCAACATCTCAGTCTGTAGCGCACACAGCCGTTAGACTTTACCACCGGTTCAACACACTAATTATCTGTAAGTCTCCGAGAGGGACGGGGGTGGGGGGGGGGATTACTAAAAAAGAATGTGAAATCACTCATACGGTGCCACACCCACTCTATTTTTGTCTGTGACTGATAAAAATAAGGATCGCAATTAATCTTGGCATCAACATCCAGCAGCCTCGTATGTGTTAGTTTTTAATGGAGGGGGGGGGGGTGCTGAAGTTGAGCTAGTCCTGCGTTATTCACGGCGGACTATGATTTCTCGTACTGGCAATTTTTTTTTTTTCTTTTCTTTTTGTACATGTAGCACAATTGAGCATTGCACTTGGGCGCCATACTTTACCTCATGTCAGAGTGTGAAAGGGAGTGAAAGATGGAGGAGAAAAAAAAAAAAAAAAAAAGAAGAAGACGTGTATATATGATGCCGTAATGTTAAAGAGGACTAACGCGGTTCAGGCTTTGCTGCTGTTTCAATTGCTGGTATTACACAAAGCTATTTAAAGAGAGAATAAGGGGCTCTGGGAGGGGAGACGAAATGTGCCTGCAGGTTATCATCTGACAAATACACTGTAAAAAATAATAATCTTTGCAATTTGGGGCTAAAACGTGTGGACGTCATGTACGCTGGCGTCCTGCCTTAAAATGAATTGTTAGTCAAACTAGCGCGTCCAATCATGACTTGAATGATGAACTGACACTCTTGGTTTAATTCTCTTCTGACTACTTTGACCTGGACACGTCATCCAAGCGAGTCTCCCAGCCTCTTCTCTACTCTCTACTGTGGTGTGTTAGTTTGGAATACAAGACAAACCTCCCCCCCCCTTCAGCCCTTTATCACCAACTTAAAGGAAAAATCCACTCAAACTTATGTGCTTTTGGATAAATCCTAGGCCGTAATGATAAAATTACGGTTCATATTTGGAAAAAAAAATCAAGTATTCAGTTGTTAAGTCAGTGTTCTAATTTTCAACATGGTTTTTAGTATTTGAACTTCTCTTTAATCTGTCGTGTTTTTGTGAAATATTGAATACGTTTGTAGGGGAACTGAAGGGTCTCTAATCAGACACCGTCTTTCTGTAAGAGGCCAAAAGGCAAAATGGTCGGGAACCTTCAACAACACATTTAAGTTTATCACACGTTTTTTTCTGTAAAATCTTAAACTGAAAAGTTACAGCTGTCAGATAAATGTAGTGCAGTAAGAAGTAGAATATTAGCATAAAATGGAAATACAGTACCATAAAAGTAACCTAAGAGGGGAACCCAGTGCGATGCCGAGGGGAACTGACCAAGCGGCGGTATTTGATGTTTTATTTGAATGCGTTGGGGTGACAGTGATACAGAGTTGTGTGATAGAACTGTCCTGAATCAGGGCGAGCAACTTCTACAAACAGCGGGCTGCACATGTGGCTCTTTAGGTTAGATGCAATCCGTTTATATATATATATATATGTTCCTAATTTAAATCAATTTGACTTAGTATTTTAAGTTTTCTGTTGTCCGCTGTCGATCTTAATCCTAATTACATCCACTGTGATTCAAAAATCACGTGCTTCTACTTGTTATTGTATCTGGATGTGATGTCACCAAAGCAGAAAATGACCCTGATAGCCGGTGTGTTGTCCAGCAGTAAAGCTGTTTTAGGGTGGATTTTTCCTTTAAGGTCAAGTGTGATCAATGTTAACAGAGAAGTGAAATGCCTTTGATAAACTGATGGGAGATATTGGTCATAAAAAGCCAGCGTAGAGCACCGACGGTGACTGTTTGGGGGGCGGGGGGGGGGGTTAATGGTCACCGAGCAGCAGAACACCAGCAGAGTGGAGCTAAACGAATCGAGTCATGAACTGTTATCAGTCTGGGGAATTATGGGCCATCACAACCTGCAGCAAATGTTTAAGGGACATTGGAATAGAAATTGAACTCCTCACTCATACTGTATACCGTGCTGCAGTGGTTTGCGGTCTGCACCTTATGGATCATAAATACCTTTAATTTTGTTTGTTTGGATTTTTTTTTTCTTTTTCTTTTTTCTTTTATAATTGTAGCCCAGTATATCTACAATAAAAGTAATGGTATGATCATTCACCTGTGGTCCTATGGAGTTAATTCACCGTTTTGCATATATACAGTATATGTATGTATGTATATACTGTGTATATATATATATATATATATATATAGACACATTAATTGAATTGTGCACGATGTCTCAGCATCGAGTGGCAATATTTCTATGTAATTTGCTGAAATTTGGAAACTCATGTTCACCAGATCATGAATGGGAGAAGTTTGCCTTCAGGGCTTTCTGTGAAGGAATCTCCTCAGGTTTAGGTAACAAACTACATGGTTAAGTTTAGGAAAAGATGGTGGTTTCGGTTAAAATAAACCCTCTCTAGCAGAAAGCCCTGAAGGCAAATGCATGTGCGTGAAAGTTGCTGACATCATCCTTCCTCTAGCACCACTGTCAGGCCATAATTTCCACTTCTACTCTAAAAGTCATAGTATGTCGAAAAAAGTGATATAAAGTCAAAGTAAAGTATGTTGAAAAAAGTGATATAAAAGTCAAAGTAAAGTATGTCCAAAAAAAACATTAAAAACTCATGGTAAAGTATGTTGAAAAAAGTCATAGTATAGTATGTCAGAAAATTTTATGAAAAAAAAATCGTAGTATAGTATGTCAAAAAATTTTATGAAAAAAATCATAGTATAGTATATCGAAAAGTTTATGAAAAAAGTCATAGTATAGTATGTCGAAAACTTTCACCGAAAAAAATGTCATAGTATAGTATGTCGAAAATTTTATGAAAAAAAGTCATAGTATTGTATGTCGAAATATTTTATGAAAAAAAATCATAGTATAGTATGTAGAAAACATTTTATAAAAAAAATCATAGTATAGTATGTCGAAAAATTTCATGAAAAAAAGTCATACTGTAGTATGTCGGAAATTTTTTATAAAAATTAGTCATAGTATAGTATGTCAAAATATCACTGAAAAAAAGTCATAGTATAGTATGTTGAAAAATGTTATGAAAAAAGTCATATTATAGTATGTCGAAAATTTCATGAAAAAAAGGTCATAGCATAGTATGTTGAAAATTTTATGAAAAAAGTCATAGCATAGTATGTCGAAATTCTTTTACGAAAAAAAGTTATGTAGTATGTCGAAAATTTTATGAAAAAAAGTCAGTGTAGTATGTCGAAAAATGTTATGAAAAAAATCATAGTATAGTATGTCGAAATTCTTTTATGAAAAACTCATATTAAATGTCAAAAAATGTTATGAAAAAAAGTCAGTTTTGTATGTCGAAAAATGTTCTGAAAATAAGTCATAGTATAGTATGTCGAAAAATTTAATGAAAAAAAATCATAGTATAGTGTGTCAATTTTTTTGAAAACTGGTCATAGTATAGCATGTCGAAAAATATCGCTGAAAAAAAAGTCATAGTATTGCATGTTGAAAAATTTAATGAAAAAAATCATAGCGCATGTCGAAAAATTTCATAAAAAAAGTCATAGTATAGTGTGTCGAAATTTTTTTATGAATAGTTCATTGTATTGTATGTCGAAAAATGTCACTGAAAAAAGAGTCATAGTGTAGCATGTCGAAATATTTAATGAAAAAAGTCATAGTATAGCATATCGAAACATTTCATGAAAAAAATCATAGTATAGTATGTCCAAAAATTTCTTGAAAAAAAGTCATAGTATAGTATATCCAAAAATTTCTTGAAAAAGAGTCATAGTATAGTACGTCCAAAAACTTAATGAAAAAAAATCATAGTATAGTATGTCAACATTTTTTTGAAAACTGGTCATAGTATAGCATGTCGAAAAATGTCACTGAAAAAAGAGTCATAGTATAGCATGTCAAAAAATTTAATGAAAAAAGTCATAGTATAGCATGTCGAAACATTTTATGAAAAAGTCATAGTATAGTATGTCGAAACATTTCATGAAAAAAGTCATAGTATAGCATGTCGAAAATGTTCATAAAAAAGTCATAGTATAGCATGTCGAAAATTTTCATGAAAAAGTCATAGTATAGTATGTCGAAAATGTTATGAAAAAAAGTCATAGCATAGTATGTCGAAAAATTTTATAAAAAAAATCATAGTATAGTACGTCGAAAAATTTCATGAAAAAAGTCATAGTATAGCATGTCGAAATTTTTTGATGAAAAAGTCGTAATATTGTATGTCGAAAAATTACATGAAAAAAAGTCATAGTTTTGTATGTCGAAAAATGTTATGAAAAAAAATCAAAGTATAGTATGTCGAAAATGTTTTTGAAAACTGGTCATAGTTTATAGTCATAGTAAATTTTCGACATTCTATACTATGACATTTTTTTACGAACATTTTCGACATGCTATAGTATGACTTTTTTCATGAAAATTTTCGAAATTTTAAACTGAGTTTTTTTTCCACCAAATTAATCGACTGACTATACTATGCCTTTTTTCATGAAAATTTTCGACATTGTATACTATGACATTTTTTTACGAATATTTTCGACATGCTATAGTATGACTTTTTTCATGAAAATTTACGAAAATATTCGTAAAAAAATGTCATAGTATGGAATGTCGAAAATTTTCATGAAAACAGGCATAGTATAGTCTGTCCAAAAAGGTCACCGAAAAAAAAGTCATAATATAGTATGTACAAAAATTTCTTGAAAAAAAGTCATAGTATAGTATGTCCAAAAAGGTCACCGAAAAAAAAGTCATAATATAGTATGTCGAAAAATTTCATGAAAAAAATCATAGTATAGTATGTCCAAATATTTTTTGAAAAAAAGTCATAATATAGTATGTACAAAAATTTCTTGAAAAAAAGTCATAGTATAGTATGTCCAAAAAGGTCACCGAAAAAAAAGTCATAATATAGTATGTACAAAAATTTCTTGAAAAAAAGTCATAGTATAGTATGTCCAAAAAGGTCACCGAAAAAAAGTCATAATATAGTATGTACAAAAATTTCTTGAAAAAAAGTCATAGTATAGTATGTCCAAAAAGGTCACCGAAAAAAAAGTCATAGTATAGCATGTCAAATTTTTTTTTCTGAAAAAGTCATAGTATTGTTTGTCTAAAAATGTTTTGAAAAAAAGTCATAGTATAGTATGTCGAAAATAGTTATGAAAAAAAGTCATAGTATAGCATGTCGAACAATTTCATGAAAAAAGTCATAGTATAGCATGTCGAAAATGTTCATAAAAAAGTCATAGTAGAGCATGTCGTAAATTTTCATGAAAAAGTCATAGTATAGTATGTCGAAAATGTTATGAAAAAAAGTCATAGCATAGTATGTCGAAAAATTTTATGAAAAAAATCATAGTATAGTACGTCGAAAAATTTCATGAAAAAAGTCATAGTATAGCATGTCGAAATTTTTTGATGAAAAAGTCGTAATATTGTATGTCGAAAAATTACATGAAAAAAAGTCATAGTTTTGTATGTCGAAAAATGTTATGAAAAAAAATCAAAGTATAGTATGTCGAAAATGTTTTTGAAAACTGGTCATAGTATAGCATGTCGAAAAATATCACTGAAAAAAAAGTCATAGTATAGTATGTTGAAATTTTTTTATGAAAAAGTCATAGTATTGTATGTCGAAAAATGTTATGAAAAAAAGTCATAGTATAGTATGTCGAAAAATGTCACCGAAAAAAAGTCATAGTATAGTATGTCGAAAAAAAAGTCATAGTATAGTATGTCGAAAAATGTAATGACAAAAAGTCATAGTATAGTATAGTATGTCGAAAAGATGTCACCGAAAAAAAAGTCATAGTATATATGTCCAAAAATTTCATGAAAAAAATCATAGTATAGTATGTCCAAAAATTTCTTGAAAAAAAGTCATAGTATAGTATATCGAAATATTTTATGGAAAAAAGTCATAGTGTAGTATGTCGAACAAAAAGTCATAGTATAGTATGTCGAAAAATTTAATGACAAATGTCAGTATAGTATGTCGAAATTTTTTTCTGGAAAAAAAGTCATAGTATAGTTTGTCCAAAAATTTCAAGAAAAAAATCATAGTATAGTATGTCGAAATATTTTATGAAAAAAAGTCATAGTATAGTATGTCGAAAAATGTCACCGAAAAAAAAGTCACAGTATTGCATGTCCAAAATGTTCATGAAAAAAAGGTCATAGTATAGTATGTCGACAATTTTTATGAAAAAAAATCATAGTATAGTATGTCGAAAATTTTATGAAAAAAAAGTCATACTATAGTACGTCGAAAATTTTGTGAAAAAAACTCAGTTTAAAATTTCGTCAATTTTCAAAAAAGTCATACTATAGCATGACTTTTCATGAAAATTGACGAAAATTTAAACTGAGTTTTTTTTCCACCAAATGAATCGACAGACTATACTATGCCTGTTTTCATGAAAATTTTCGACATTCTATACTATGACATTTTTTTGAGAATATTTTCGAAAATTTTCATGAAAAAAGTCATGTCGAAAATATTCGTAAAAAAATGTCATAGTATAGAATGTCGAAAATTTTCATGAAAAAAGGCATAGTATAGTCTGTCGATTCATTTGGTGGAAAAAAAACTCAATTTAAAATTTCGTCAATTTTCAAAAAAGTCATACTATAGCATGACTTTTCATGAAAATTGACGAAAATTTAAACTGAGTTTTTTTTCCACCAAATGAATCGACAGACTATACTATGCCTGTTTTCATGAAAATTTTCGACATTCTATACTATGACATTTTATTACGAATATTTTCGAAAATTTTCATGAAAAAAGTCATGTCGAAAATATTCGTAAAAAAATGTCATAGTATAGAATGTCGAAAATTTTAATGAAAAAAGGCATAGTATAGTCTGTCGATTCATTTGGTGGAAAAAAAACTCAGTTTAAAATTTCGTCAATTTTCAAAAAAGTCATACTATAGCATGACTTTTCATGAAAATTGACGAAAATTTAAACTGAGTTTTTTTTCCACCAAATTAATCGACAGACTATACTATGCCTGTTTTCAGGAAAATTTTCGACATTCTATACTATGACATTTTATTACGAATATTTTCGAAAATTTTCATGAAAAAAGTCATGTCGAAAATATTCGTAAAAAAATGTCATAGTATAGAATGTCGAAAATTTTCATGAAAAAAGGCATAGTATAGTCTGTCGATTCATTTGGTGGAAAAAAAACTCAGTTTAAAATTTCGTCAATTTTCAAAAAAGTCATACTATAGCATGACTTTTCATGAAAATTGACAAAAATTTAAACTGAGTTTTTTTTCCACCAAATGAATCGACAGACTATACTATGCCTGTTTTCATGAAAATTTTCGACATTCTATACTTTGACATTTTATTACGAATATTTTCGAAAATTTTCATGAAAAAAGTCATGTCGAAAATATTCGTAAAAAAATGTCATAGTATAGAATGTCGAAAATTTTAATGAAAAAAGGCATAGTATAGTCTGTCGATTCATTTCGTGGAAAAAAAACTCAGTTTAAAATTTCGTCAATTTTCAAAAAAGTCATACTATAGCATGACTTTTCATGAAAATTGACGAAAATTTAAACTGAGTTTTTTTTCCACCAAATTAATCGACAGACTATACTATGCCTGTTTTCATGAATATTTTCGACATTCTATACTATGACATTTTTTTACGAATATTTTCGAAAATTTTCATGAAAAAAGTCATGTCGAAAATATTCGTAAAAAAATGTCATAGTATAGAATGTCGAAAATTTTCATGAAAAAAGTCATGTCGAAAATATACGTAAAAAAATGTCATAGTATAGAATGTCGAAAATTTTCATGAAAAAAGGCATAGTATAGTCTGTCGATTCATTTGGTGGAAAAAAAACTCAGTTTAAAATTTCGTCAATTTTCAAAAAAGTCATACTATAGCATGACTTTTCATGAAAATTGACGAAAATTTAAACTGAGTTTTTTTTCCACCAAATTAATCGACAGACTATACTATGCCTGTTTTCATGAAAATTTTCGACATTCTATACTATGACATTTTTTTACGAATATTTTCGAAAATTTTCATGAAAAAAGTCATGTCGAAAATATTCGTAAAAAAATTTCATAGTATAGAATGTCGAAAATTTTAATGAAAAAAGGCATAGTATAGTCTGTCGATTAATTTGGTGGAAAAAAAACTCAGTTTAAAATTTCGTCAATTTTCAAAAAAGTCATACTATAGCATGACTTTTCATGAAAATTGACGAAAATTTAAACTGAGTTTTTTTTCCACCAAATGAATCGACAGACTATACTATGCCTGTTTTCATGAAAATTTTCGACATTCTATACTTTGACATTTTATTACGAATATTTTCGAAAATTTTCATGAAAAAAGTCATGTCGAAAATATTCGTAAAAAAATGTCATAGTATAGAATGTCGAAAATTTTAATGAAAAAAGGCATAGTATAGTCTGTCGATTCATTTGGTGGAAAAAAAACTCAGTTTAAAATTTCGTCAATTTTCAAAAAAGTCATACTATAGCATGACTTTTCATGAAAATTGACGAAAATTTAAACTGAGTTTTTTTTCCACCAAATTAATCGACAGACTATACTATGCCTGTTTTCATGAATATTTTCGACATTCTATACTATGACATTTTTTTACGAATATTTTCGAAAATTTTCATGAAAAAAGTCATGTCGAAAATATTCGTAAAAAAATGTCATAGTATAGAATGTCGAAAATTTTCATGAAAAAAGTCATGTCGAAAATATTCGTAAAAAAATGTCATAGTATAGAATGTCAAAAATTTTCATGAAAAAAGGCATAGTATAGTCTGTCGATTCATTTGGTGGAAAAAAAACTCAGTTTAAAATTTCGTCAATTTTCAAAAAAGTCATACTATAGCATGACTTTTCATGAAAATTGACGAAAATTTAAACTGAGTTTTTTTTCCACCAAATTAATCGACAGACTATACTATGCCTGTTTTCATGAAAATTTTCGACATTCTATACTATGACATTTTTTTACGAATATTTTCGAAAATTTTCATGAAAAAAGTCATGTCGAAAATATTCGTAAAAAAATGTCATAGTATAGAATGTCGAAAATTTTCATGAAAAAAGGCATAGTATAGTCTGTCGATTCATTTGGTGGAAAAAAAACTCAGTTTAAAATTTCGTCAATTTTCAAAAAAGTCATACTATAGCATGACTTTTCATGAAAATTGACGAAAATTTAAACTGAGTTTTTTTTCCACCAAATGAATCGACAGACTATACTATGCCTGTTTTCATGAACATTTTCGACATTCTATACTATGACATTTTATTACGAATATTTTCGAAAATTTTCATGAAAAAAGTCATGTCGAAAATATTCGTAAAAAAATGTCATAGTATAGAATGTCGAAAATTTTCATGAAAAAAGGCATAGTATAGTCTGTCGATTCATTTGGTGGAAAAAAAACTCAGTTTAAAATTTCGTCAATTTTCAAAAAAGTCATACTATAGCATGACTTTTCATGAAAATTGACGAAAATTTAAACTGAGTTTTTTTTCCACCAAATTAATCGACAGACTATACTATGCCTGTTTTCATGAAAATTTTCGACATTCTATACTATGACATTTTATTACGAATATTTTCGAAAATTTTCATGAAAAAAGTCATGTCGAAAATATTCGTAAAAAAATGTCATAGTATAGAATGTCGAAAATTTTCATGAAAAAAGGCAGAGTATAGTCTGTCGATTCATTTGGTGGAAAAAAAAAAA